>JAHLSL010013310.1:21011-90494 GCA_025920805.1 Petroica traversi | reverse complement strand
GCCCGGTGTCCGTGATCCTGGCCCGGCCCCCGGCTGCGGCGTGTCCCGGTCCCTCCGGCAGCCCCAGGAGCAAGCCCCGGTTCCCAGCGGCCCTGGAGTTCTGGAGGAGGGCTCTGCGTGTGCCCGGAGCCGCGCTCCTCCTGCTGCTTCGGCCGCTTCTGCTCGGGGTCTGCGTTCCTTTCCCCCCGTGTCTCCCTTCCCTTCCCTGGGATCTCCATTCCTGATTTGTTCCCACTCACAGACCACATCCAGGCCTAGGATTCAAGGAAAAGCGTGTTACTCTTAAACATTATTCGGAAAATGGCTGTGAGAAGAAGAAATCTTCTGAAAGGCTTGGAGTAAACGTGAAATGTTTTGTTATTTTCCAGAGTTCGGGTGTGGAAGAGATAGTCCGTGATCTCCTGAAGGTATAACTGCCAGTAAAAAAATGCTGACCTCTTCTCTCCAAAGCTTTTCCTCTCTCTTTGCACTTCATTCAAAGACAGTCCTGAACAGTCTCTTCAAACAGCAGATGGGACAAGGATAGGGTTTGCATCTCAGCATTTAGCCAAAAATCACCATTAGATCATGGAAAATGAGGGCACAGGCTGCTCCTAACCCGCCTCCTGAAACTTTTCCATGTTCATCTGCAGGGGCTTTTCCAGTCCAGGTGGGGCAGCCACAGGTGACTGACGGCTGCAGTCTCACCTGGGCAGCAGATGAGGGTTGTGCCTTTCTCATCTGCTCTTAGAACTGCGTGGTTGCCCCTGTGAGGCATGGCCAGGTTGGAGTCACATTGGGTACAGAAATACAGCAGGGGAAGAAAAACAGTCTCTGACACTGATAATAAAAATATCTTCGGGTAGTTTTTTTGTAAAAACATTTAGGTTTGACATTTTGATCCCTTCCTAGATGGGATTTTCATTTCACTCAGGAGCTTCATAATGATAAATTTCTCATGCAATCCAGGCAATGCAGGGTGAAAAAGCAACTACAGCAGCTGAAATGAAAAGTTTCATTCACATGCTCTGGAGCATTCAAGTACTTTGTCAGTTTCATGCTATCTGTGCCCTCACAGTGTCTCAGCAATCTGAAGCACCAAATAGTTTATGTATCACAAGTACAACTACATATAAAGCTGACAAAAAGTCTGGTTCCTACTGTCCTGGTATCTGGCCCTCTGTTCTGATAGGTAGTATGGTAATTTTCTCAAAAGAGCGTTCTTTTTCATTTTGTTGTTTCTATCTATAACAGCCTGACAATAGCGTTGTGTTTTGTCTTTGCCTTCCAAGGCAGTAGAGAGCATGTTTGCTTCTCTATTATCAGTGCAGGCTTTATCAAAAAGAACAGGGTTTGAGTGCAGAGATTGAGTGAGATAAATAAGGAAATATTTGGGATTTGCTTTGATGATTTATGTTGGGAACAGTAACTTGTCCAAAAAGTCACATGCAGTGGAAGAAGTAATCTCTGTATTTCAGTTTTTGTTTGAAATTTTTAAGGAATCTTAGTGTATGAAGTTAAGCACAATGAGCTGTGGAAGCTGTTAGAAGTAGAGAAAGCAAGAGCAGCAGATGTGCTGGAATTAAACAGTGGAAAGAAGAGGTTTACAGGGAGAGTCAGGTGAGCAGAAATGACGTGGAAGGACGGCCCTGAGCTTCTTGCTGCGAAGTCTCTTCTGCAGATGGGTGAGACAGGAGCGTCCCAAACCCCTCTGGCATTTTGGCTGAGGTGTTCTGATTAACTTGTTTGTTTTTAATTGTTTGTTAGCCTTGCTTCTCCTCTCTACTTCAAGTTGCCAGTGGCACCTCCCTTCTGACTGTCTGGTGCTGCTGTCATCTGCTGCTGCATCACATGTGGGATGTCAGGTTTCTAATGGGCCACATGATAAATGCTGGCAAGCAGGGTTTGAAAATTATCCTTGTCTTTGCCTGCTGCAGCCATTGCAGTTTTGTGTGGAAATGGTTAAAAGGAACTCAGATGTCTGTGATTTTTTAATTTTAACATTGGTAGCCTTTTACTTGACCTGCCTTTACTTAGGGGCTACCTGAGAGACAGGTGCTTTTGAGGAAGTTTGTGGTCTGGTTTCAGGTAGGAGTGGGATTCCTCTTGATAAAGAGATGGGGTTCTACTGTTGCCAGGGGTTTAAGTTTGGGGTTTTTTTAATAAAGTAATCTATTTCCAAAGTAGTAATCTATTTCCAAAGTCTGTCAGTGTGTTGTTGCTCCCTGGAGCCTATCAAATCCAGTAGCTTTTGCAGGACTAATATTTTGTATGTGTTCTTCACACTCAGAAGGAGGAGTGTCTTTAAGATAGTTAAACTGGAAGTGAGATAGATGTGGCACTCACAGGTGAACACAGCTGAAAGAACAGTGACCCTAGGGGTCTTTTTCAGCCAAAACCCTTCTGTGATTCTATGGAACAGAATATTTGCCCATAGTCTAAACTTTACACAGGCAAAAGGCAATCTGAAATTGCAGTCAGGTCTTTCTCTGTTATCTGTATGAACTCATTAAGAGACTACTTCAGCTTGAAAATCTGAAAAACAGGCAGGTTTTGTCGAGCTTCTCTTCCCTTTCCTTGAGGCTGTGTTTGTGTCTGTTTTGATGTTGGATACCTGACATGGCTGTTTCTCTTTCCTGAAGAGGAAAGGCAGGGCTGTGGGCTGAGTGTGAGTATGATGAGCAATAAATCTTCAGAGTATGTGCTGATGTTGGATGTTTCTTGTTTCCCAGTGGCCTGGCATACATGCTGAGCAAGAGGAGGAGCCCTTCATTATCCCAGTCACGTGTGGACCTGAGAGGAGGAGGAGGAGCTGTTGTTTGACCTGAGAAGGATGGATCAAAGTGAGTGTAGTGCTTGCTGCCTGCACAGTGAAGTGTCCATGAGTCAGCTCCCTGGACGCTGCAGAGGCATCAATGTTGTTCAGCTGCAAGTTTTTAGCAGTGGTCACTGCTTACTGTGTGTGATTTTATCCACTGGGTGACAGAAGGGAAGGAAGGAGTACTTGGAATCAGTGAGCTTTTGGAATATCTCTAAAACCCCAGCAACTTCAGGAGGATTTGTCGGTTTCCTGCGTTACTGGAGGTCTCTTCTCACACCTCATAACCACATGTTAATATTGTGAATGTGCTTGATTGGAGCTCTGTTCTCACTGTGTGGATAAGAATAGACTGCAACCTGTTTAAAAAAGGGACCCCATGTGAAGTTGACAAAAATGTTGATGTTTGGCGCCTTCATTTGTTCTGTCAGATGTTTTTCTAGCTACAGCCATTCAGGTGCCATTGTTTTGCTTTTTCTTCCTTTCTACAGCATCTAAAGCTAGGTGGTGGTGTAAGGATGGTTCGTTGTGTCTACTACCTCCTCATTCTTTCATATATTTAGCAGATTAGGTGTTATGTTTACTTGGGAACCTGGGTAAGAGAGGAGAACCTTCATAATAGGGACCTTTGGGATCTTTGAATACATCATCACATAAATTACTTCTGCACAAATCTCACAAATCTGAATTTTTGTATGTGTGACTACGTGAATTTAAACAGTACTGTGCAACTCTTCTTCTCCAGCCAAAAAGCTGAACTCCATCTGGCAATTTTCATGTCTGCAGAAAGCTTGATGACTTCCATGGGAGTAATTGTTACACAGAAATAAAAACAGACAAAAGTGTTTTTAGAGGAAGTGTTCTGTTTCCGATACTCCCTGTTTCATGTGGTCATGTACAAAGTAAGGTAGTATCTCAAGGAGGCGAGATGACTTTAGAACATCCCTGAATTACCAGTCTTGCCAGGGAGCAGCCTATGAGCTCTGAACACACGCGGCTTTGGGCTGGGATCACAGGATAGCTGAGTTTGGAAAGGAGCCTCTGGCAATTTCAGCCCTGACTCAAAGCAGAGTGACCTGGAGCCACTTACTCATGACTATGTCTGGCTGAGATTCCAAGGTTCTCAGGAACGGAGGTTCTGCAGCCTTTCTGGGCAACAGTTACATTTAAGTGGAATTCCCTGTATTTTGTTATTTTGTGTCCATTGCCTTTCAAGTTGTTGCAAGGTCCTGCTCTGAGGTTCTGTCTTGTTTAACTGCCCTGCCCCTGGTGTTTGTGAGCGTGGATAAATCCCTCCTGGTGCAGCAGCAGTCCCAGCCTGACCTTCTACAACAGATGCTTCAATCCCTTAATGGTTTAATGGTTTTAGTGGCTGTTTGCTGCCCTTGCTGCAGAACTGGAGAGCCCAGGGTGTACTCAGCACTGCAGGTGTGAGCGTCCAGATGACCTCCCTGGTGTGGGAGTGAAGAACTCAGTGAATGCCACTTTCAGAAGCCAAAGTAGTTGAGCTGAAGTAGTAGCTATGGTTAATGCAAATGCATCCTTAAGTAGCTTCTGCTGTTCCACATTTGAGCACAAGTAGCTCTTAAATCTGCTCAGTCTGATATTACGTGTGCCGAGCTCTACGATTCACCTGAGCAATTTCAAGAAGACCAAAGGTATCATTTGAAGGCTTATTTTGGACATATAGTCATTCTGATATAACTGTTTGATTTTTTTTTTGTAGACACCGATTCCTCACTTTCCAGAATGTTTACTGGGTATGATGACCCTGAGAATACTGAGGTGTACGAAGATGAACTTTATCCTGAGGAATCATCCAGTGAGCAGAGCGTGGATAGTGAGGTGGAGTTTCATCTCTATAGCCAGATCCACTATTCGCAAGATCTTGGAGAAATCAGTGCACTGGAAATGGATGAAGAAGCTGATGTTGCAGAAGTCACAGGTCACAGTTCAGGTCTAACTGAGAAAAAGGATGAAGATGAGAAACTCCCTGAACTCACTGGTGGTGGTACTAAGCTTTCAGATGAACCCGAGATCATCGTCCTATCCGATACACCAGATGAAGACAGCATCTACAAAAGCAAGGCAAAGAGGTCAAAGTGCTCCTCAACTCAAGGTACAGCACGTATCCACCCAGTATCCTCCACACCAAATCACACCAAAGCTGCTGCCTGTAATGCCCTGTGTCCCTCTGAATCTGGTGTGGGCACTGCAAGGCAGAGAGGCAGCACTAGTGAGAGGCCTGCCCCAGTCTGTTCTGCTGGATCTCAAGCCATCCACGACGTGTTGGTAATAGACAACAGCTCGGAGGAGGAGGAGAGCTCAATCTCTGACAGCGATAACGTGGAAAGCTGGATGCTTTTGGGAGCTGGTGCTGATGACAGGGATGGAGACATCATGTTGAACCTTGAGGGCTATGCCACCCCTGTCAGTGAAGGTTAGTGCTTTTTACTGGCTCATTTGTTCTTATGTGGGGACAACAATTTGTCTGCAATGACACTGATGTCAGTGCTTGAAAGATGAACAGAAAGCAAATGAGTGCATGGTAATGGATGTGAAGCTGTGGTAAATGAAATAGCCATTATTTGTACCATTTCAATACCTTTGTTTCAGCAGCATGACATATGGAAGGAAAAACAGCTTTTTTCTGGCTGAAATTTAGTAATAATATCAGAGTGATTTGTACTGTGAACTTTTCAACTTTGTTATATACTTGGTTTTTCTGAGAGTGTGTAAGAAGTTGCTGTGTGCCAGACCTGAGCCTTTCAACTCAGGACAGGGATGAGCTGTAACAGGAAGGAGGCAAAGGGCAGAGGGGAGACCTGAGCATTTCCCCCGCCTGAGTTCAGCACTTGACTGCCCCCTCAGCACTCTTGACAGTTTGGGCTGTTCATCTGAAGCTGTTTGACTCTTTTCATGTGGATTCTGCACTGAATAATTCAGAGAGGTTTCTGTCCAGCCACTAAAGCTAAACTCTGACCTTTTGGTGTTTTGAAAAACATTCTTCCACATTACAGCAAAGAAAGTCCATAAACTGTGAACAGCGTCCCCTCTGCCAGGTTGAGGGAAACCGTGGCCCTGCGAAAGGCTGGAGAAAGAAATAAAAAATGTAAAATAGACCTTACTTTTTAAAGTTAAAAAACAAAATGTATGCCATAACTTTATTTGGTGCACGTGTAAATGAGCAGGTTTTGGATGAAATGGAGCATTCTGTGATGCTGATCTGCAGGCTGACATCAGTGGAGATTTTTGTCAGAGTGTCTATAAACAGTGGTGCTGTTCATGTGCTGCTGTTCACAAGCTGCTGCTGTGCTGTGCTGTTTGAGAGGGAAGAGCTGAGGAATAGTCTTCACCTTCTTCTTTGGTGAAACATGTATTTCAGAACCATAAATGTTTGATAACCTTCTGCCGAAGTTATATGTGTTGTTGCATAGCTTAGCATAGTCTGTGGCTACACAGACTTTTATGTAAAACACTGTGTTACTGCATCAGAGGGCCTGGTAAGCACACCACCTTTGGAATTCATGTCATTTTCCCCCTCCTTATAAATATGTTTAAGGTTTCTAAGAATAGCCTTGCAGGTGTGCCAGTGCTTACTGAAGTGGTTGTTAAAAATCAAATGGGAGTTTGGTACTAGGGGGCAGTTTTTGCTAAGTTATGTCATGTTTTTTTGACAAATATTGTAATGTTTCTGGTTTATAGATCCATTCATGAATGTTGCCAATAAGCAAGCCACATATAGAGCAGACAACAGAGGTAGAATTTCCCTGCACTCTATGAATGGGTTACACTGTTCAGATCTAAAATTGTTTTGTAGAGTGTAGGCAATATAAACAGTTTTTGAGATGCTTTAGTGGGAAGTCAAGGACAGCCATATGAGATTATAAATACACTTGCTCTTCTCCTACACTGATTTTATTCTCTACAGTAGGCCAGAACCTTCTCCAAACCCCTCCAGGTTCTGGTGGTTGGAATTCAAGTAGCTGTGGTGCACAGAAGTTTGGCTCAGCTGCTCCTGTTCTAATACACATTGTGATCCCCATGCAAAGATATAGGCTTAGAATAAATTGTGTTGTAGGTCTTGTGTGTGTAATGGAAAACCAAGACAGCATCAAAATAGTCGTAGAGAAGAGAAGCCATGTGCAGTAACTGTAATTTCTTTATTGAGCTTATATCTCTCATCCCACAGACAATGATGTGTTACTTGTCTAATGGAAAATGTCCTTGCCCTTGGCAGAGGGCTCCAACAAGGTGATCTTTAAGGCCTCTTGGAATTCTGGAATTTTGGGATTCTATAAATGACTCTGCTGAAACACGAATATAAAAAATTTCTGTTCAAAGAAATTTATTTTAAAATATGTGTATAGAAGCAACTATTCTCTCAGAGATGTTCTCTGCTCATTCATTTAGAATATTTGGAACATGCACAGTTCTGTTTTCAGGGTTTCTAGAGTGTGAGATAGGTGTTTTGGTAATGACACTTTATGTAAATTACAATTTTAGGGCCTGCAGTGTCAGTCAGGATTGTCATGACGTGTAAGAACTCATGAAGCCTTGCCTTTTCCTTCTCCCCTGGAACTGACTGTGATTGTATGTTGCACGGACCTCCCGTGACAGTGTTGTGGTGTTTCTAGTGTCCAGTTTGCTTCCCGTGGAAGAGGGAACTGAAATGTGAACAGTCCTCTGACCATGAGAGCAGCCGGTTGTGTCAGTCATTTGATGAGTCTGTTTTCATGTCTGAGCCCCTGAGTAGAGATGCTGAGCTTCCACTGTGTCAGAAACAGCTCCTTCAGGAAAGGAATTGAGCATATCTCCTCATTCTGCTCACTCCCCTACCCCTCACTTGTCCAACCTGCTCTTGTCTAACAATTTTTAATATTCCCTGTAAACAAATAATGCTGTCTAGTGCAGAGAGAGTCTTTCCCCTATGCAGCTTTCCAGATCCAGTCACCAGCATCTGCTGTGAAGGAAATAGATATAGTTTGGCTGTGGGGCATGAGCTCTGTGTCCTGGCGGCAGATCAAGGTTTACCTTTTGGTCCTCCGCTGCCACCCTGCAGGTTTATGGCTGGTCCACAAATGTTCTGTGCTTGGATGGGAGTCTTCCCTCCCCTCTCTACCCTGCTTCCATGTGGCTTTAGGTACCTTTCAATTTTTGGTGTTGCTTGTCTAATACCACATTAAGCGACAGCATATTAGTGCCTGTCTTTCTGTAAAATTCCTGGTTTCCCTGGCAAAAGGCAGGACCAGGTTACCTGAGTGTTCCCACCCGCCACTGGTGGTTTTCCTGGCATGGCTGTCAGAAAACTGCCTGATGATGCTGCTGGTTGCTGTGCCTAAAGAGTCCTACCTTCTTCACAGGGTGTTTCAAAAATGGGCAATTCAGCAAATCTTGGTCTTTGGTATAATCTACAGCTTTTTTTTTTCTTAAGTTTAAGAGTATGTAATAAAGTGTGCCTAAAGAATCATTACTAAGTGTGCCATGCACTAATGTAGAAAATTCATTTTCAGTGTCAGAGTTTACATGTCTTTGGAGGAGTGTTCTCCCCTCCCACCCCTTCTCTCCGCTTTGCAGTAAGAGTTTATATGATAAGAACGTTAATCTCCTGTAGTTGGAAGTCTTTCATCCATTTCTTCATTAAAACCTTCCTTTTAACATATTTCTTCTCCCATGAATAGCTGCAATCCTAATCTCTTTTTTTTTTTTTCGTTTTGGAAAGACAGCTTTCAGAGCTGCAGCATTGATGTCCGGCCACTAAGGGGTACAAAAAGCAATTTATCTTCTCCCTTTATATCCTTTGCCTCTTTGCCTGCCTGGCCCCTTTCTCAGAGACTGGGTGTGATTATGATTGCACTCTGGGCTTGGCAAGTTTGTGGTGTGTGGCTGCTTCTGGTTCCAAAGAACACTTGTAAAATGAAAAAGAGAAAAAAAGAAGCATGTTTGAACATTTGGTGAATGAAAACATAACAATATGTCTTAAATGGAAAAGAAAATTAATTTGAAAGCATTTCATTTTTGCATCTTCTCTAAAAAATTATGCAGGAAGGAGTTTTCTATTTAGTGGCAGTAATTGCAGCTTATGGAGTCAGAATGTAAGTAGCAGTCTCCAATAAATTTTAATTACTGTTTTATCTCTATCAAAAAGGAAATGCCCTTTATGAACTATCAGTGTTTGAAATGGCTTCTTCTAGACATTGAACTTAAATTTATCTTAACTGTGTGGCATTGCAGAACCTACTCAAAAATCTGACCACATCAGTATTTGTTTTCTGTGTGCTATCATTGTAATCCCTCTGTTTATTTCTAAATGGTGGAAAGGTGTAAGCTTATTTCTAAAATAACAATCAAATACAATGAGTTTTGCTTTGTTTCTTTTCCCTGACAGCTGCTTTTGATTGTGACTTTAGATATATATAACTGTATGTTGTATATAACGTTCAGTATGTTTTTGTTCTGGAGTCTAGTGATTTGTAGCAACAACTTATTTTTTCCTACAAAAATGATTACCATAAGTTTTTCATTCTGCTAGGCCAGAGAAGAGCTCTGTAAAAAGTCACATTTCCCTCTACTTATTGGATTCCCAATTTGGGGAATCACTGTGTTCAATCTCAAACAAAGCTGCTTTCGGATGTAAAAAGATTTCCGGGTGGAAATTCCTTTAACAATCAAAATATTTTTGTTAGTAATACCTAGAGGTATTACCATTAATACCTAGAGGTGTGTGTTGCATTTCTTAAAAGCAGCAGACCTCCCTGGTGTGATCCATGTGCCAGCCTCAATGTCACCAAAACCCCAGAGCAGGGATTTATGCCCTGGTAGCTTTGTGGTGGCTTGTTTGGCTGTCGCAGGCTGCTGCTCTGGAGGCCACACGTGGTGGCTGCGGCTGTGTCCCCGCTCAAGGGGTGGCCTCAGCCCCCTGTGGCACTGCCTGGAGCACAGCGTCTCCTCCAGAGAGGGCACCAGGAGCCCCTCAGCCCAGCTGATGGGAAAGCACACAGGACAGATGTCGTGCTCTAAAATCAATGTTTTTTTAGAGGCAGGCTGTGCTGGCCAGCTGTGCACATGGGGGAGTGCCATCCGTGGTCTGCAGTGGGGCTGGACACACAGGGCCTTCCAGAGGAGGGTGAGAGCCACAGTCCCTGGCGTCCAGGTCAGGCTGCCACACCAGCACAGAGCTCCTGCTCCCATTTCCCCTCCCCAGCACAGCCAGAGCCATGGAGTCAGGGCTGGACTCCCCTTGGAGGGGTGGACAGAGCAGTGCTGGATTACACCACTGCATGAGGAGTGGAGATCAGTTTCTGTGTGTTTGTGTGTGTTGCTGACCCCCTTTGTGGGCTTGTTTCCCCCAGAACTGCACTCTTCTGAGTGCTGTCATTTGGGGGATTTTCCTGTGATTTAGGGGGTTTTCATTTCACTTGTTTTTGCTGGAACCCTGCCGTCATGGAAATGTGGTAGGAGTGGTTTGTGCATGAATTCCTGCAGCAGAACGCACCCTGGAGCGGGAGCCAGCAGTGGGAATCCACCTACCCCTTGGAAGATACAACACATGCATATGGATATTTTGATTAAAGAAAAAATCTTAATCTTCTTCACCGTGTAATGTGGATACACTCGAATCTCTTGATTATTTAAGAAAAAAAATTAATAAAACTAATAAAGTTCCTTTGCAAATCCAAGGAGATTGAGGCTAAGCACAACCTGCAACCTGAGCAGCCCCTTGTATCTGTTCAGATTCCGTCGCTGTTGTTGACCTGGCTCTCATTTAAATTTTCTCTGGCTTGGGATTGCTGACTAGGTTTTCTGCAAGAGTGCCCATGCTTACATGGTCATATATTCTGTGTGACTTTTTTTTCCCTTTTCCCACCTTTTTTTTTTCTCTGTTCTGTTGATAGTTATAAGGGGATTCCCCCCCACACACACACTATTATCTGTTTGATCTTTCTTCCTTATCGTTCTTTCTTTGGGTTTCTTACAGGTGATAACAAACTCTCATACTGCAACTGAATTTTTCAATGCTGATGGGAAATTGTTTAAATCCTTTTGAAGGAGAAATTTTAGATGTTTAAGCGATTAAAAAGAGCAGTAGAGACTATACTGGATACAAAGGATGTAATGAAAAAAATAACTTTGAGGTGAGCACAGCCAGGTGTAGGTATCAGGTATGGGGGGACAGAAATCTGACCCTGTGCCCTGCAATACCACTGCAGTGCTGCTGATCATGAGGCAGGGGTGCGTGCTCACTCCTTTCACTTTAAATCTGGAGGAAATGCAGAAGTAGCTTCTCAGGCTGTGTTGCACCTGTGGGTGGTCGAGTACTCATATGCCCTGTGACACAGGCTGACAAGGCTTGGGGTGGTGGCAGTGGTGGTCTCTATACTCAGTTAACGTATATAATTGGTATTTCTATAATTCATCTTGGTGAGTGCTGTGTGTCTGCTGTGACTGTATCCCATATGGAACAGCCTTACTCCAGTGGCCTTTGCCAGGGGACAATTGTGACTGCAATGGTGAGTGTGGGTGCACACTCCAGCTCCTCTGCTGAGGCTCCCCAGGTCACTGCAGCATTTCCCGTCAGCAGGGCAGTTTTTGTAGAGTGGAATTTGGGTTTAAGCTGTTTCTTTTTACATGGCAATTTTTAGCAGGGGTAAGGTTACCCACCTGCCAGGCCCAGCCTCTTCCTCTCAGTGTGGTGGTGTTTGACTGCTTTTCCTCTAAAGCTTTTGCTAACGTCTCTGATTTCACATAATTTGTGACATTCCCAGCTATCCACAGTATGTCCTGTCAGACAATGCCATCATTAGCAATGAGGAAAGAAGAAAATTAAAATTCTCTGTCCAGTCTTGCACTGTTGTTGGTGAATGGGGATCACAAAGAGTAACATATCTCCCATGTACTGCTGGGAGCCAGCTATAGCTGGTGTTTCTGTCACCAGTCGGGTGTGTTTTGGCACTGGTTTGGTGTATTCTGTCATTAGTTTGGTGTTAGTTCTTGTGCTTCTTTGCTGCCTTTGCACAGCCTCAAGTGTGACATGTGGTGGATGGTGCTTCTTTATTCACACACCTGAAGTGCAGATGAGGGGAATGCCCTCAGAGAGCCTAAGGAGGCCTTTGGAGGCAACACTTTTCAGTGACAATCACAAAAGCACCTTTTGCCCTCAGTGGGCAGGTTTCTCTGACTTTGCTGTTCTGCATTGTGCTGCGTGTGTGGTAGTGGTCTGCCTGTCCCTGCTCTGAGCCCCTGAGGCACCAGGAGCAGCCAGGCATCCTCAGGACAAATCTTCCTCCATCAACTCCTTTAAAACCTCAACAGCCAGGCAGTGAGGGGGGAGTGTGGGGGGAAGCTGCCAGATGCTCTTTTCGGTCTCTTTTTGAAACTCTCTGTGCATGGTGAAACACCAGAGCTTGCTGTACCCTGCTGGAGCAGGGGCAGTGAGGCGGCGGGTGTGTTCCAGCCCGGTGCTGACAGTCCCTGCCTCCTGCTGCACTGCCCTTCCTGGCTTGACGCTGCCCTAAGGTAAGACACCAAGCCTGGAACTGGTCCTGTGCTTTTAAAACTGTACCTGCAGAGCTCAGGGGATCCTCCCTCCCCTTGGAGCCAAGGGGGGCTCCAGCCACCACTTGAGGTATGGGGTTGGCTCCCCATGAGTGTGCATGGCAACATACAGACACGTTTGAGCACAGGCACATGTGTGTGCTTGTGTGTGTGTGTTGGTAGGTGTTTATATGAACATTTGGCATTTCTACCTGCGTTATGTTCCCATGAGATGTCTTGGCAGTGAAACCTGAAGGGGGGAAAGTTGCCAGCTTTGAACAGGAATTTCAGTGGTGTCCCATAACACGCCCATGAGAGGGGCAGCAGCATTCCCAGCCCTGGAGTCAGTGACAGAGGCTTCAGCCAGTGACAGCCCAGCACAAAACTCAGCTGTCCTCTCAGGCTGACTCCCCAGGACACAGGCAAAATCCCACAGTGCTGAGGGGATGTCCTCATTAAATTTTTAATTATTACAACTTCATGTTGGCATAAACAGAACAGAGAAGAGATCCGTCTAAGAAACCCATGTCAGCAGTTGGAGCAGAGGGACAATTCTGTTGGCATTGGTGGTGTGCGTGTTTTTGTGTCTCTCATGGTAGATCTGCGGCATGTGTTTGTGTGACTTAGATTTTCAGTAGCAAACCCAAGTATTTAAAACATACCCTTTTGTTCAAAACGAAGCCTAAAAGCCGAGCTTTGGTCACTCACTTGTAATTTTTGTAGTAGGGGTTTGTTTTCGTTTTGAGGAGCAGCTTCATGCAGGTGAAAAAGGGATGTTTTTGTTGTCATGTCCCTAAAAATGCAATGTTTTAGTGGTGGCTGAAGGTCACAGTCTTTTGTGTTTCGCTGTGGTTTCTCTTACAGGACGTGGTGAGTGGGCCCCAAAGGCTGCTGCCTCCAGGGGCTGGGGGCCATCAGTCCCTGTCACGGTGTCTGGAGGCAGCAGGGAGCCGGCGGCCACTGTTTTGGGTCAGAAGGTCCTTAAAAACCATCTTGTTCCATCTCCCTGCCATGGGCAGCAACACTTTCCACCAGACAGGGTTGCTCATTTATATATAGTATATATATATAATCCTTTGTACAGCCAGCCTTGTGTTTTGTGTTTCTAGTGAAGAAAAATACTTACTTTGCAAAACAACAGCAGAAGTACAACAGAAATACAAATGATGTGGTTTTGAGTTGTCTGTGCTGTGATTTTATGTTTTTAAACACAAATTACATGTTTATGACGTATGTCGGTGATGCAATTTTTTTTTTTTTTTTTTTTTTGCCGCATACACGTGCAATCTCCAAAGGACAAAAGCTGAAAAACAATTTTCCCTTTTATGGAAATGCACATTTGAAAATAATTTCCCAGTGAACTCAAATAATTAGAAGGAGCACATGGAATTTTAAAGCTTCACTAATCCTGAGTGGCTTTGTGAAGCCTGAAATCTGCAGGAATTTGAAGGAGGAAACGGGCTCTTTAGGAACTGAATTCTTCACAAAAAAATTTCTGGTCCTACTTTATTTTAGTGTTGTAGCAAAGGCTGAAAAATTTATTAGGGGTAACTTCATTGAGACTTTATTTCATTTCAGTTTGGCAAATACCTGATCTCTTTTCCATCAGTAAGACTGAGACCATTTCTAAGTCAACATTCTACTGTTGCCACTCCAGTTTGTGTCTTACAGGAGGAGACTCTTTCAAAAAATAGACAGAAATGGAAAACATGCCCCGAGTCCTTGTCAGTGCTTCAGAAAATGTTCAGATGCAAGAACAGTTCACTCAGGTGTTGCTCTTCTTTCCTGTAGTTGCTCTGAGAATGTAAATGTGCAGAGGGAACAACTGGGCGGGTGGGATGTGCAGGTGAGCTTTAATATATCCAGCTGGTAATTTTATTTTTTAATGTTATACTTATCATCCACAAGGAAAGCATGAAAACTACTGTAA
The DNA here is from genome assembly GCA_025920805.1 of Petroica traversi. Classification (NCBI taxonomy): domain Eukaryota; kingdom Metazoa; phylum Chordata; class Aves; order Passeriformes; family Petroicidae; genus Petroica; species Petroica traversi. The sequence continues at coordinate 76,233 of JAHLSL010013310.1, read as the reverse complement.
AATGTCAATTCATTCAAGGATATAGAAAATGATTAAAAATGCTCTTCCTGCCTGAATGGGGGATTTAGACAGTCAGCAAGTTCTTTTCAGTTTGTTTCCTAACATTTAGCTTTGTTATTGTAATTTCAAAGTTTGTTAATAAAACAAAATGCTACGTGAGGCACAATTCGGTACAAAACATTTGAAAAACCAGTAATCAAACAATTCTTATCCAGGAAAAGAAAAAACAAAAATTAAGGAAATCAAAATGACATCAAAGAATCAGTATCAGGCTGTTTTCCTAGCCCAGCACTAAAAATTCTGACTTCTAATTATTGACCAATGTCAATAGTAAGTACATAATTATTAGAGCAATTTTATTAATATCATAATGTTAATATAGGTCTTCAAAATAATATTTCATTGTATCTTTCCAGAAAGGCTACCTGTGTGCCTTTCATCTCTGTACAAACTAATTTTGTTTAACAAAATTCATCCCTATATACTTATTTGCAACAAAATCTTTGTTCTTATGCATATACAGTATCTCTAATTGCACAACTGTCAAATGTTTAAAATTACAATTGTTGTTTCTTCTTTGCTTTTACTCTCCCACTTCCTTTTTTTTTTTTTTTTTTTTGGAGAGGGACTCCTCAAAATACGTGATGATTATTTTTAAAACTCTAAATAAGTTGGAAGGAAACAGAAAAAAAATTTAAAAATCCTTGTTTCACTACAAATTGTAGAAAGCACAGTAATGACGACTTTTTCCTTTAATAGAAAGGTCTCACTTTCCTTCTGTTTGGGAGTTTTGGCAAAAAGTAATAATGAGTAAATCATATAGATTTTGGTACAAGTTACTTTGGAAACTGAAAAATAGCTTGTGTCTCATATATCTGCTCTGTATTGGAGAAGTTAAACTTTTGCATCTTTTTAGTCTAAAAGGAAATCTGTTTCATTGTTAAAGTGTGGTCTCTGGATACGTGCTCCCTTCATGTTGTTGCTTCCAGGTTTCATCCTTGGGCTGGATGGATCCTGAGTCCTGGGAAAGGAAAGAGTACCAGAAGTTGTGCTTGAGCTCTGTGTGTGTCCTAGAGAGACAGAGCCAGTCCTGTTGCCCCATCCCAATGCTTATTTCTGATCCTGAAGGAGGCAAAACTTTGCTGTTGTTACTCTAGTGTGCTCTGCTTTTGCTCTCTACTTTTTCTGATTAAAAATTTATTCACTGGTTCCAAATTCTACCTGTGAGTTACAGTATCATCTGAAGTGCATTAAATGCCCTCTCGCCACCTTGCCAAAAGCTCTATAATTCTACCTTCAAGTGTTCAAATTACACTCCTTGGCCTTTTTCCTCTGTCCCCAAAGTAATCCCCTGACATAATTTCAAATAATAGGGAACTCATCTTTGGAATTATGCAGGTAATACCTTTGGTGGCACATGTGAGAGTTTGAAAGATACTGTCAGGTTGTTATTTAATTGGAATACTGTCAATGTCGTATTTTTAAATTATTCATGCTTTTTGAAAACTATGGTGAAGACTAGAAAGCAGCCAACTGTGTAGTAGCCTTAAAACCTACATTGGCTATCACAATTTTTTTAAAAATCAACAAAAAAAACTCCCCAAAAATAAAAATCCAAACAACAAACAAACAAACAACATGAAAGAAGAAAAAGAAAACAGCTATTAAATGCCATTTTGCAGGCGTGAGTTATTTTCCATGGTTGATTAAAGAGCATCTGCTGAATTGTGTTGCTTGAGGTTGTTCAGTGTCAGCAGATTTGAGGGTTTGTGCTGTTTAGGGCTTATTGCATATGTGGGTTGCTAAAGTGTCATGCTTAAGGACAAAAGTGGGTGAATATGAAGACGTCTAAATTTCACATCTTTGTAGAACTAAGAGTTTCCTGCAAAAGCCATTCCAGTCCAGCCTTGAGTTTTGAATGCAAGAGGTTTTGGACATGTCGAGGACCTCACATTCTTATAGGTATGGAAAAGCAGAAATCCAGCTCAGTCTTAGAATGGCAGAGTATTTGACTGGAACCTCTTGTTCCTAAACAAAGATGATCCTGCAGTGTAAGGAATCCCTGCAGGGCAGGTGACATTTCACAGCTCCAGTGCAGGTACCCCAGAGGATGGCATTTCCTCAAGAAGTAACATCCCACAGCACAGGGCATCCCCGGCACAGCACAGACTCGTGCAGAGGCTGCGGGATGCTTAAACCTTTGATGAGAAGAAACGCACTGCCCAGGAGGCAAATTCTTAAGTAAACTCTGACAGAAATGTGTTCTTTTTGCTCACATTTTTTAACCAGATGGACTTGGAGTATGTGCTGGAGCATGTGTGTGAGCGGGGGGGATACTGAGGATCTGGCCGCCGTGTCTGTGCAGGGAGGGGTGTGCTGCACGGGGGTGTTGTACAGAGGGTAGCAGGCACAGCCTGCAGATGGGGCTCCCGGAGTTCCAGGAGTGGCAGCAGGCTCCTGCCCGGCTCAGCTGGGTGGGAAGTCTTCTGTTCCAACCAGGAGCTGGTGCCAGACAGCCGCGGGAAGGGGCTGCGGGGGACGGGCAGGGCCGGCTCCGGGGACAGCAGCCAGCAGCACTCCCGGCTGTGCTGCGTCCCCTGGCGCTCAGCCTGCCCCACCAGCCCGCCCAAGTGTTGGCTCATCCGACGGCTGAGGAAGGGGAATTTGCTTATTTAATGACAAGGGTTCCTTAATTCTAGCAAAGATCCAAAACACACACTACTAAATACATGGTTCTATTATTTTTTGTTTAATTAGAGAAACAAAAGTGAAACTTTGAAAAGCTTTTAATAGCAAGTATTCTTGCTGAGTAGTTATTGCTGAGAAACTAGCTCTAATGACAGAAATTACAAAGGCTAAACTTTTTTTTCTGGCCCTTAATTTCTCCTTTGCAGTGAGTTCAGCCGAGGCCCATGTAGTCAAAGCCTCGAGGATGATGTGCTCCTGGCTGTTCACCTGCTCTGACCCAGCATGTTGTTTTAATTCCATCAGGTGTGTGTTGAGACAGATTTGCTTGTGATGTGGCACAGGTGGTCACCTGAAGAGCAGTCATATTCAGGTGTTCATTATCCCATGGGTGTGAAGCCTCTTCTTGGCTCTGCTATTACTGTGAAAAGAAAATGTAGTGCAAGAAGAAGACTTTAGTGTGTGTCCATTTTCTTTCATTTTGGCTGTTATTTCTGGAACCCTGTTTGCCATGCTTGAGGATCAGTACAAGTAAGGGACAAATGTATCATTTAAAAAGGCAGCAGTTTCTTTTGGGTCTAATGATAGCTCAGACTATTAAATCGGTGAATTGAGTGAAGTTTGTACTATTTCTTCCTATATTGCAGCGATCTCCTTTAACCAAATAATTATGTGGAGTTTGACAAGTAAAAGTACTGTGCTGCTCTTTACATGAGGAAATAATAGTGCTCAAGTGATGTTCTTTCAGGCTTAGTGTAACCATGAGGTCAAAGTAGACAGTAGCAGTACAAAACTGTCCTCCAAAATCCTAGAAAATATTTTCTGGTGTGTTATTGTAATTGAGCACAGATTCTGGAAGCTAAAAGTCTTTATTATGATCAGTTTCCTGTCTTCACCATGACAGCTTTTCTTTAATTTCAAAAACCTAAAAGGAAAAAAAAAAAAGAATTATTTTCTTAACTAAGTCACAGATTTTGCTAGCAGTTACTTCTGTTTGAGGTTACTCAAAGTTCTGTTCTATTCTGTTCCATCATTAACGTGTCACAGAGCGCTGCGCTGTTCTTTTCAATATTAATTTCCTGGTTTTGGGGGAAAACAATTTTAAGATGTATTAAATGCCAAGGAAATTAGGGTAGATGCAAAATCTAATTTATGCAGTATTTCAATCCTTGCCAATGTAATGAAGACTGGAAAATAATTGCTTATAATTTTAAGGGATTTTTTAGTTTCTTGAATATTTGGGCTTCCATCGTCTGAATTTTTAACTTTCAATGCTCTTGCAGTAATTTTGGCAAGTTTTTGTTTCCTTTAAAAGAGAAATTAGGTGCGGAATAATCTTTAGTATAGCTACTAAGTTGAAGAATCAAGTATTTGGATGTTAAGAAGAATCAAGTATTTGGATGTTAAGCAGGGCAGTTTCGATAGTGAATCCTTATCTTTAATAATGTTACAATAATTTTAAAGGACATAATACAATATATCATTGGACGTTACTACTAAAGTAACATTTAAAATAAATGTTACTGTGTAGTATACCTTGTCTCAAACTCATATATTTGTCAGAACTTGGTTCTAAAAACTGCCTGGGTGGGAGAGAGATTGCTACATCTTGTGTGATTGTTTAGGTTAAATGTTTTTTAAACCCTGGGGGAAAAAAAGCCCCAGATGAACAAACAAAACCCACAAAAACAACTAGGACTAAAGGAAAAAAATAATACTTAGAACAATGAAACCCGATGTTAAAATTGCCCTGGCATTTAATTAATAATTTGAGCAGTGTGCAGTGAATGCACAGTGCGAACAGCAGGGAGGTTTTTTCCTCAGCAAAACACTCACACGTGTGACCTCAGCTGCTGACTTGTGTCCTCTGGATTCAAGGTTGTAGCTCACCTGGCTGCACCTCTCTGCAGGTGTGAGTGGGTGTGCCAGTGCAGTGAGGAACATTTCAGTTCACACTGAGAGTGCAAGATTGAAGAGCAGCACAGCCATGGGGCAGTTTTTTAAAATGGGGATATTTGCTCTGCATTTCACCCTCCTGCAACCTGCAGCCTTGCCAGTGTCTTGGTACTGCCATATCCCAGAAAATGGCAGCTCCAGGTGTCATACATGATGACCTGTGATGGCCATGTGAGCTGGCACAGGCCTTGAAATGTTTTAATTTTTCATAGAAACACAGAATCATTGACTGGTGTAGATCAGAAGGAATCTTATAGCCCATCCTGGTCCACCTCCTTCCATGGGCAGGGACACCTCCCACTGTCCCAGGCTGCTCCCAGCCCTGTCCAGGCTGGTCTTGGACACTGCCAGGGATCCAGGAGCAGCCACAGCTTCTCTGGACACCCTGTGCCAGGGCCTCCCCACCTTCACAGGAACAATTCCTTCCTATTATCCCATCTAAATCAGCCTTGTATCAGTGTGAACCTGTTTTTGATGTCCTGTTCTAAATTGTAATTTGTTCTTTGTTTAAACCTTTGTGGGAGGGATCTAGGAAAATACTCTAACAACTCCAGACAACCCTTCCCACCCAGGTGACAATGAGGCACTCTGGCATTGAGTAGCACTGACTGTCAGAAGCTGTTCCATACCGGGCAGTATGTTTCCTTTTTCATATTTGCTGAACTGTGAATAAAGCCCAGAATCACTACATGACAAATAATGTTTGTTTTCTTCTGGCTGCTTGGTGCTATTAGTGAAATCAGGATCCATATTGTAATGTCTATCCTTTTTTTTTTTCAAATAATTTCTCTAACAAGTGGACTTATACTGCTTTAACTCCTTAAGATACATAAGCAGAGTCCTTTTCAAAATTTGGGCAGAACCTTTTCACCTGACCAGTGAAGAGCTACTTTCCTCACTTAAAGAAAATCATGAATTACCATCTTTTCGGCAAAAGTTGAAAGATATGTATATACTGTGCTCCTTTGACTGTATAATATGTAAATGGTCTCCAGAAGAGCTGGAGAGGCACTTTGTATGAGGACCTTGAGTGGCTGTACAAGTTGAAATGGCTTCCCACTGCCAGAGGGTGGATTTAGATGGGATATTGGGCAGGAATTGTTCCCTTGGAGGACGGGCAGGCCCTGGCACAGGGTGCCCAGAGAAGCTGTGGCTGCCCCTGGATCCCTGGCAGTGCCCAATGCCAGGCTGGACACTGGGGCTGGGAGCAGCCTGGGACAGTGGGAGGTGTCCCTGCCCATGGCAGCGGTGCCACTGGATCAGATCTGAGGTCTCTCCATAGCCAAACCAGTCTGGGGTTCTGTGACTCTTGTGCCTGGAGCTCATGGTACGAGTAGTCCAGACCTGCTCCAGCGTGGCAGTGTCAGCAGAGCAGGCTCTGTGTAAGTAAGTGCAGCAGTGACACCATTGTCACCAGAGCACAGTGGACCAGGTGTGAACCATAGGACTTTGAGAATTTTTCGTTGTTAAAAGCTGCTGCAGTGTCTGAACTATTGTAATGTTTAAAACATAGCAATGTAAAACAGCTGTATTACTTAAAACCAACATTAGCTTTCCTTAACTATCAGCCAGGATACATCGTGCTAAAGTAAACATTACATTTTTTGTTGTTGTAGGAATAATTATTTAGCAAATACAATAACATATGAAAATAACATTGTTTATTGAATTCCTAGAGGAAAAAAAGGAAAAATTAATAAAGGAGAAATTACTCTTAATAATCTTTATATGTGACACATGAGCTTTGGGTGCAGAGGACAGCACGGGGTGCAAAAAGGCATGGGAGCTTAGAGCTTTAATAATTGACAGTCCTCCAGATGTCTGCTGTCAGTTTGTGTTCATTGTGACGTAAAAAAAAAAGGTAGATATGCATAATTTATCAATGCCATGCACAAGAGTATATGGATCCCATCTTAAAATTAAGATGAAAGATTCCCATTTCTGACATTTCCATGTAAGAAAATATTTTAGGGTGTCCCTGTCAAGGGTAGGAGCTGAAATCTGTATTTCATCTATTTAGACAAGTGCTGCTTTTACTACAGCAGTGTTTGCACAAGTAAGTGTATGATAAGTGGAACCCTGAACCTGCACAGTGGTGCCAGTGTTTTAGTGGTGAGCCAAGGTGTGGAGAAGATGGGTGGTGGGGCCCAGCATGTCTGTGGGAAAATGGACTGGCGTAAAAATCACACTGTTTCTTCCCTATGATATTTCAGATTTTTTAGTCTTGCCTTTTATTTTTTCATGGGAAAAATACAAGAGGGTTTTCATGCTGTGCCTTGATCTCAGCATATCCGGACACGCAACTTAGACGAGCATGAAGCAGAGAGGAGTAACCTGTGTAAATCTGTATTGGCATTTTTGTAGGAAAGAGGTGGAGCTTATTTTTTTTCCCCTGTCACTGTTAATGGTGTGTTCCTAAAATATGATGGATTTATGAATATGTTGAACATGTCTTTCCTTTTTTTGTCTTATTTCTGTGCTCCTCGCCTGCAGGCGCAATGGCTGAACAATGAGCCGTGTGGTGTGACAGGTAAATTTCACAATTTACCTGCTGTAATGGTGTGCTCTGTGCTGCTGTTCAATCATCTCAGAATTTTACTTGCCTGATTAGTTGAGTGCAGCAGATTTTCAATTTAAATGTAACTTCATCTGCTTGATTAAAAATGTAACAGAACATTATCTGTTGCAAATAAATTTCAGAGGAAAAGATGATTTTGCCTGTTTAAAAATAACATCTGTTTATATTGGCTGGGAGCAGATGATTAATACCTCTCTAATTTCGAGGTTTACCAGTCCAGCTCACCTGTCTCTTTGCATGGATAGCTGAAATTGATGGCTGTCGGGTATAAACATTTACCTGTTGATGGTTATTTGATGGATTTCTTTTTTAAGGATAATATAGAATCCCATCATTGGGCCTTCATTTATTTGCTGCTCATCAAGATGATTGACAGTTTTGCCAGCAACATAGAAAAAGGCTTTCCTCCTTGGCACGCACCGGAGAAATTCACTCCTGAGCGATAAGTGCCTTGCCGGAGAGGACAGATTCCCCAGATTTTCCTGTCCCAGTGTTATTGTGGCGGTGCTGAGGGGAGGCTCTGGCTGGTGCCTGGCGGGATGTGGTGGATGCTAGGTGCCCTACAAACATCAGGTGATCCCACGGCTGCTCCTGGAGAGCTGATGGCTTGTTTGAGCCACGGAGCATCACCAGGAAAGCTCCCTCTGACTGGAGCATTGGTGATCCTAGCAGCATTGCAGGCTGGTGCCTGGAACATTCCAGGGGTGACAGGAGCAGTGGCTGGGTGCTGGTGTGAACCCCAGCAGATGGGGACCTATGGGAGGTGGCAGCATCCTGCTGTGTGGGATCACCACCGCTGCTGCTCCCTGGGCACCATCAGCCAGTCCACAAAGGGTGTCAGCTGCTTCTGGCTGCCGTCAAACACCGGCCAGTCCAGGCCATCCTCAGCAGATGCCAGCCCCCACTCTGCAGTGAGCCCACAGGGTGCCACTGCCCTGCACTCTGCCAGCCCCCTCCTCCCTGTGCCCCTGTGAAGATTCGGGCTCTTGCCTGCCAAGAGCAATCCTGGGACATGCCACCTGCACCCCAAAGGGTGGCAACAGTCAGCTCCCTCTAGATGTGATGGGTGAGCAGGGTGGAAAACAGGGCTTGGGACAGCTCCCGATGCTGGGGAGCGGCTCTGCAGCCTGTAGCAAAACTGACCACCCCTGCATAGGGTTGTGTCCCTGTGTTCCTACTGGTTTCTGCTGGTTTGGTTATTTTAATCCAGAAATTACATGTTATAGAGACAGTCTCTTCATCTCACTCATCTCCTAAAGCTATGAAAAAATAATTATTTCAGTGAGAGATCAAGCTGTGTTTAAATTCAATTCATATTGACGTAGGTGAGGAAAATGCTGTAAAATTTTTGCCTTGTCTTTAACTGAATCCAAACTGTGCACACTTGGGTCACGCTGACACAGCATCCAGGGACAGGATCTGCAGCTCCCAGTTCTCAGCCGCTTTACTGTAGCTTGATTCCAAACCATGGTGGGTTTGCTATGCAGCTTGCAGCTAAAGCTGCTGCTGAAGAAAGTAAATACAGTGGTGATCCACACTTTCCTCATGTTCATGCCTGGTTTTTGTGCTAGGCTAAGCAGTAATGCCTCTTTTCCCCATTTATTTTTTCTGAGCCTGGGCATTCCCAGCCTTTCAAGACCTCATTACATTGTTCCCATAGCATGAAGTGACAACAGCTCGGCAAAGGAACTAAAACTCGAATGTCAATGTCTGTGTGTGGCTGGCAATGCCCTCCCCATGTAATTTTCTGTGTCAAGTGGAGCCTCTGGTGCTTCCTCACAGACCAGATGTAATACACTGGTTACCACCGGAGGTTTTTTTTTCCCCTGCTGCTGTAACATTTTGGAAAACTCACATCAAAAGTTCAGTTCTTTTCCAGTGGTTTTAAATTGTCAAATACACACATAAAAATCAGTCTATTACCAGCTTGATTCTCCTGTCACTGAAGCTGGCATCAAAACCAATTCTCCCTTCTTTCCAGCTGCGGCATCTCCCTCAAAGACACCTCACTTTTATAAAAATACAATCCTGAGTTAGGAGATCAGCCCTTGGTGTTGAGCTTTTACTTTTCCTTTCTTTTCAGGAATTTTTGGTGTATGTTGTTACACATGTGAATTTGTTTATTGTATACTATTATTTAATTTCCTAAATATGTAGGTTTGTTCATATACAGCCTTGATACCACCAGAGGCTTCTGTGTTTGTCAGCTCGAGACATGAATGTCTCTTACTGGGCACCTCTGTGAACATAGCAAATCACGTCCAGTTTGCAAAAAAACCCTTCCTTTTTGAATTACCATTTGTTTTGTATTGTTTTACCCTCTGTATTGTAAATACAGAGGAGTTCTATGTGCTGGGCATGTAAATAAACCTGTTAGGTTTGGGGGTTTTTAGTATAGTCTATTTCTCTTTATTATATATGAGTGAAAGGGTTATTGTATTTTCAGATCTAGAAGCTCAAGACTAATCCAGGCTGCGTGGAAAACAAGGGGGTGTACTTCAGAGGATTTGCTGGAGTTGTGCTATTGTTGGTCTCAAAACACAGCCTCAATGGGCCTAGATGACCTCATCTTTCGCTGCTCGCTAATCCACCACCTTCATTTTCACCATGGCTCAGAAAAGTTTATTTAGGGAGACTTGCGGTGGAATAATAGCTGACGCTTTGCATAAGTCATAAAGTCAAAGTTAAACAAGTACATCTGTGTTGTACATTGTGTACTGAACACTGAAGGAAAAAACTTCAAAATTTGCCTTTGGACTAGATTTTTATAGTCATGCTTTAATTTTGTAGGGTGACATTAAAACATAAGGCAGCCTCGTGCAGTCCATAAACTGCTTCTGTTTAGTATCTGTGGTTCAGGTATTGGTGTGTACTTTCTGTTTCAGTCACTGCTAGGAAAGTGACAGTCTTTGAGTGGGAATCTAATTTCTTGTGTGCTTATCCCTCTGCCACGTCCCTGGAAATGTTTAAGGCCAGGTTGGATGGGGCATGGAGCAGTCTGATCTAGTAGAGGGTGTCCATGCCCACGACATGGAGGTTGGATTAGATGGACTTTAAGGTCCCTCCCAACCCATTCTATTCTATGATTCCATGTTTCTATGATCCCTGAATCTGCCACTTACGTCAGAGCCCTCCAGACCTGTGTAACAGCTGTGACTGGGTATGACCAGGTTCTTCAGGTGTGGATTCTGTCATTGCAGCTGCACCAGTAGCTGAAGAGTCTGTGGGTGCTGTGAAATGCCATCTCTCTCTAAGGATAATTGTAAAATATGATTTTACCACCCATTTTGATTGGAAGCCTCAGCCTCTTTGTGCAGCAAAGAAGAAATGCTCTGCGAGGTCCTTGCTTTTAATTTTCTCAAGGAGCTGGAATCTAGCTATGTGCTACATAAAGCTGCCAATAAGAATTAGTTACAAAAGAGAGAAAAAGCAAAGCAGACTTGCAAAAGTGCTTTGATGGTCCTACCTCCGATTTTTGTTAGGGTAGCTAGGAGGCAAGATGTGTGGGGAATGCACAGTTATTTGGCCAGTAACGGAATCAAAAAATAAGACTTGTAGGTTAAAAAGCTGAAGTTTACTGTATAAACAGTGAGAGTGAAAAGTTGATTGCCCAATCTCTGAGCCATAGTACAAAGTTCTGTAGCCATTGCACTGGCAGTTGGACCATGACACATCAGTGTTTTCATTCAGCTGGAGATGTCCATGTGGCTGTGCCTCATGCCTGGTTTGGTTCCATCCTGATCCTCTCAGAAAACCCCAGACTCACTGCTGCTGCTACCCCTTGCCCCACCTCTATTTCCTTTCCTCACCTTCTTCATGCCCTTCTTATCCTGCTTTTGGCTTCAGCTGGGGGATCAGATCCAGGTGCTAAGACAGTGATTTGGCCATGTTGCACAGAGCCCATCTGCAGGTGGACAGGTGAAAACGGTGCCCTAAGCCTGTGTGGCACTGAGTTCTGTCACCTGACTGTTCTGCCACAGAGAGCCCGGGGAGATGGGACAGGCAGGAGCAGGGACTGGCAGTCCATGCCTGGTCTGGGCTGTGCCCAGCAGTCCACTCCAAGTCCTGGTGGTCCCATCAGCAGGTTAGGGAGCTCTTGGCTGCTCATGACTGCTTTCCTCCCCACTCCTGGAGTGAGCAGCCACGTTCAGTGATAGTCTGGGAATGCCTCCCTTGGCTTGCTGGAAGTGATGATGGCAGGCTGGGGTTTGCGGCACCAGTCCCTCGTGGTGGTGCCCAGCTGTGTGTGTTACTGCCAGGGCATTCACAACATCCTTCATGTGGGGAGACATTGTGATGGAGACAGCTACCTGTGGACAAAGCAGGAGAAAAGTCTGGTAGGAGCAAAATTGCACTTTCTGTGGAGAAACACTGAGCTCCTTGGCCTCTCAGAAAAAAATGAAAAATCTTAAACCTGTGCAGTTAAGGAATTTTTTAACTCTCACATTCCAATCATCTCACTGCAGACACAACAATGGCAGGTCCTTCAAACCTTTCAAAGCTGTGATGACAGGAATTTACACACTGATTTTATACTCTGAATTACAGTGCAGAGGGCAAGGGGAGCACAATTCATGTCTGCATAACTCAGTTATGATAGGCCTTGTTAAAATGTCACTTACCAAGTGCTTTTGCATTGATTTGTTTTTGTGGTGCCATTTTTTCTAATCGTAGCAGTACAATAAATGTTTATGTAGTTTAAATTTCTTTAACTGAGCAGGCTTATCTGGACATCCAAGTTAAGAAGGAATGTACTGCAATAGCAGGTAGCTGTAGATTGCTTTGTATACCCTTTTGTTGTTTTGCAGTTTGGATCTGGCAAGGGGATGTTTTCCTCTTGCAGTTTGTCTTAAATATGGTTTTACCATAGTAATGTGTGTTGACAACTAGAAACATGATTGCATGTAAGAAACAGTCTTACCACCTGTTTGGAAACAATTTTCTTTATTTTTTTTCACAACTTTACTTGTAAAAGTAACTATACTAGGATTTTATGACCCCTTGCTCATGAAGCAGCATGAGATCCCCTACATATATACTATATTCAAAATTGCTGATTTTTACTGCTTAAGGGTTTTTTTCACAGATAGTGTGAAGTTATTCCAAAAAGCTGATAGTAAACATGGTTCTTCAGCCAAAATTATGCTTTTTCTGCTGTTGGTCAGAAACAGCCCCCCCACAGGGGGCTTTGTGGCTCCACAGGTTTTCATTACTTTTTATGTTATTCATAGGACATCAGGAAAACTCAATTATCCATAGCAAAAAAAAAAGATCTTCCCAAAACTCCAGTTTCCTCCATGTTGAGTGACCATGACAAAGCAACTTTTTTTTCCCATTTCACACAGTAATGCTGTGCTCAGCCCTCATGTTGGCTGGTCCACAATGACAGACCGTTCTTCCTTGGGAAGGCTGCAGCCAGCTGGGAAGGGGCAGGCAGTGCTGGTGGACACTTGGCCACCCCTTGTCATCCCTGGGGTGCCTGTGCTGCTAGTACCCCCCAAATGAGTGGGGAAGGAGCACTGGAGGGACCCTGGAGCTTTGCTCAGTGCACATCAGAGCAGCCACCTCCTCTGTACTCCTTGCTGCTGTGCCAGGTGCATGTGAGAGCCCAGAGATGGTAAAGAGGAGATAGATGAGGAACTCACCCTCCCTGAGGCAAACATTGCCAGGGGAATGGATTCCCAGGACAAAGAGCATACGATGTGTGTAATAGCTACAGAAAATGGGTTTTCATAAACTTTTTATCCAGACTAGTGGAATTCTTCTGCACAGCATAAATGGTGTTATGAAAATGTAAAGTTCATTAGCAAGCTGTGTATTTTTTTATCCACTTGAATGTAATTTAGAGATTATATACTGTAATAGGATTTATAACATTATGCTGTTTAATCTTTATGGTGCTGCAGACACGTTAAGCACAGCTCACAGAACCCAGCTCTTGCCTTTGACATACAACAAGTGACATGTGCTGATCTGCAGAACTTTTGTTTCTTGTATCAGCATTAATGGGACTAAAGAACTCCCTGTAGGCTCTGTACAACATGAATCCAATGCACTCCCCATCTTACTTTGAGGAATGGGGTGGTGCTGGTTTGAGGAAAATTTCTGTTAGAGGTGGAGGGTGTTAATATTCCCATGCCAGCAAACTGCTGTGCTTGAGGTTGTGTTGTAAAAAGCAATCTAGAAAGAGCTACTGTAGCCAGGGAAAAGACAGTGTTTTTCTTGAACCTGAGGAGTTAAAATTCTTTAACCATCTTGTAGTATACAAAGCTCTAAGCTGAGTGGTTTGGGAATAGGTCATTTTTCCTTTACAGTGTGGAGGTACAAGAAAAGCAAATTCTCTAAAATGTAAGAGCAACTATTGAGAGCAGAGGGTGCTGTGACAGATGCTGTAGTACTTTTAATGGATATTAGAACCTAAGTTCAAGTCAAGTGTACTTGCACTTTGCACCCTTCCTCAGTGCAAAATGAGGCATCCCTTTATCATCCCATGCTTTCTAAAATGCATCCTTTTAGTTTGCTTTCTAACCTTAAGATAGCACGCAAAGATAAGCTTCTGCAGAATCTAATTTTACCTGGGATTCAGAATGTCATTGACCCCGCCCCAAAAAAGGCACTTTACAGTAGACCTAATTTTGGGTCTCTCTTGTTTCTGGTAGGATGCAGGAAGCTGTGCCACTCTTTCCTGTGACTGGTCAGAGATGTCCAGGTGCTCTTGCCAGGCATCTATTCTCCTTACCAAAATCCTCAGGATATTTACTTTGTGATGAGTTGCAATCACTGGCAGCAGGTAAAGGAGATGAGGTGATGCTTCATCTGTCAGTGTTGTGTTAGGCAACAGAAATGGAAGCTTTCTACCCTTCTGGTGGTTCTGCTATGGCATATATTGTAGTGACATACCTTTATGTGATAACAGCTGTGTGCTGGACTGAACCTGGTTGTCAAACTGTTAAAAATTCCATGCTAATAAAAGAAATGTGAATTGTGTCCACATTCTGTCATCACTGTATTTTCATAATAGTCAATCAAGCATTACACCTTCAAAGGCTGTAATTGTACACCAATTTTGAGACAGAGTACATATTTTTCCTATATAAGTCTACACTGAGCAAACGTGAAAGGGCTGCTGGTCTACTGAAACACAAAGTATTTTAGAAAGAGGGATGGGAGATAAGAATTTTTGTGTTGATGACAAGCTGTGTCTTGTGAAAGACAAAACAGAGTTTCAACATTAATCAGAGTAAATTATGATGTCACAGGAAGTAGTGATCCCCAGGGCTTGGCCTGCACCAAGAGCTAGTTGCTGCCCTTCAAACAGAGAAGAGAAGCAGAACCAGGCCTTTTTGTGAACCAGAAGAAATTAGAGAAATTCAGAAGCTGTGGATAACTTTTCCAGTTTTTCCAGAGCTCAGTGTGGTTTATAGCCTGAGTTTTTCCTTTGTTAAAAAAAACACTGTATAATATATTTGTCAGAAGCACCAGATATCAAATGCCTGCCTTGCAAAGAACCAGATCAGAGCCATTTCTGCACCAAAACATGATTCAGAGCATTCATGTTCGTGGTGGCAGGAGCGGGGCTGTTGTGTCACCCCTCACTGCCTCTGTGCCACTGTCTGGGGGCTCGTGGCTCCGATGGACCCTGGCGTGGCCACTCGGGCTCCCTGTCCCTCATGTCCAGCTCCTGGCCGTGCTCAGCTCGGCCGTGGCCTCTCATGGCTCTGAGGGGCTGGACAGGCTGAGCTGAGCTCCTGCCCTGCAGCAGGAAATGTCACTTGGAGAGAGACATCCAGGAGCACAGCTGGCATGTGAGCATTGCAGCTCCAACAAAGATCTGTCTGTCGGTGAATGTCACTCCACAACCCTACCTAAAATGTCCTTTTCTTTCTCCCGTCTTTCTGTACAGCTTTTTCTTTATTTTTTATACAAAATGTCAACTTTTTAGCGTTTGGGTTATTCCTTAGAATAGATCTTTTCTTTGTGTGAAATAAGCTTTGGGTGTTTATTTAGATGTTCACTGAAACTGTGTAGAAAGCAGTAATTGTGTGGTACTAAAGAATTAATCCATTTAGTCATGGGAAGCCCTATTTAGCCTTTTTTTTTCTCTTTTTCTTTTTTTTTTTTTTTTTTAGCATAAGGCAATTTTACTGAATTACAACTTTATTTAGAAATTTTATTTTAATTATTTTGATAAACTTATTTTCATCTGGGGAAAAAGCAAATTCCTCATATTTTCTTATTTTAAGAAGACTCATCACTTTCTGTGGAACTCTTATTTTTGTACTTCTGTTCCCTTTATTCTTCAATTTCTAAATGGACAATGTTCTTGTAAAACAGGTCCTTCTAACTATTTTATGGAGGCTGCTAAGCCAGCTTAAGGAATCTTAACATTTAAGCATATAATTGTCTACTTAGAGCCCTAGACTGGTAAAATAATGTCCAAAGCTTCCTGTACCTCCTGTGTCTTTCCTTTGACTGCTGTTAAAGCTGTCATGCTTGGGGGTTTTTTTGTTGGTTTGGTTTTTTTTAACCTCCCCAAGCATATTTTTGATCTCACTGTACGGTGCTGCTGTCTCTCTTAGGAACGCAGCAGGGAGCCATTTGTTTACTGGCTGCTCAAGCCCTTTCCAGCAAAATTCCAACATGTCTTCATTGGCCTTGGGAGTGTCCGAGGGGGCATTTGAACCCACAGACCGCAGTGGGATGCCCAGGGTGCATCCCCTGCAGTGCTGGTCCCCAAGGGGCCAGGAGACCCCTGCCATGGGCTGTGGCAAAGAGAGGGAAGGGAGCAGGGAGATGCCAGGGCACCCGGGGCTCCTGGGGGACACCATCTGCAGCTGGGGACAAAGGCACTGATCCCCGTGGGGCTGGGGCAGATGATGCCCCTGAGGCGTCCAGGGTCTGTCACCGCAATGGCAAAACTGAGGTCTTCTCTGTTGCTTTGGGGTTTGTGGTTTTAGAAAAATGTTTAAAGTCCCAAATACAAAAACACAGCTCAAGGAGCATTTGGACAACACTCTCAGGTACATGGTGGGATTACTGGGGCTGCCCTATGCAGGGCAAGGAGTTGGACTCAGTGATCCTTGTGATCCCTTCCAACCTGTAATATTCTGTGATTTTGTGATGACACTTTAGCAAGTGCAGCATGTTTTGGGTGCTGAAGTGTTTGGGACTGAAACACAGTGACCAACTCTTCAGGTCTACCTGTTTTCCTTTTATTCTTGTAAAATGGTATACAAGTAACAAATGGGTTTATCAGTAGCATAAAGGTGATATAGTCAGCAGTTTGCATGCAAATTCATCAGGAATGGTAGGTGAAAATGCTTCTAAAATTAGTCTGTTCAGGCCAGAGAAGAGCAGCATATGGACTGGGAGCTGCCACTGGATTTGCTGGTTCTTGTTCTCCCAAACCTTGTGCTGGCACAAGAGAATTTCAACTCAGTTGTTACTATCTACCTGTCAAATATAATATCTTCATTATAGTAGTGCAAAAGTAGTAGATCTTTTTGAGCCATACTTGTCAGGTTAGAAGTGTATTTAATTTGGCATATAAACAAATTATCTGGCAAAATAGGACAGGAAAAAAATTAAGACATACGGGTTATTGGTTGCAGAAATGCAATTATTTTTGTTTTGTCATCAGCAAAGGGTATTGTGCACTTCAGTATTTCTTGGATTTGGAACCTGATTTTCAGGCATTTTAAATTTCATCTGTATTTATGATGGCAAATGGTGTCATTACACAAGAATAAACATTGCAAATGCATTCAAACAGCATGAATGTGATGTTTTGTGGCAGCCTCAAATACTTTTTAATTGCTGTTGTTAAACGAGGTCTCTGAGACAGTGTGAGGGTGATGGAAAGGCTGTGTAAGTGTGTGTGAAGAGCATCAGTGAAGAATTTTTGTTGTTTGTTCAGTGCAAGAACCCCAATACAGTGCCCACGGGAAATGGTGTTTGGAACAAAATCGTGGGCAGGCTCCCTGTCATTATTGTGACACGAGATTGTTGTTGGGCTCTGCAGATCCCTAAGGAGCTGTGAGGGCCATGAGACCCAGCAGCTGTGAGGGCAGGTGGGTTGTGAGTCCATCCCCTCTGGTGTCCTCAGTGCTGCTCATCCTGGTCCACTGAGCCACATTGTGAGAACTGCTACAAGGGCAGAGGGACCTGGGGCTGGGGGTGGGCAGAAGTTGGCAGCACCAAGGGGACTCAGGGACACTGCCAGGGACTGCCTGGAGACAGCCCTGCACCAGCCAGGGCTCTATCCTGCCCCAGGCCCTGTGTGCTTGCATTCCATCACAGCTCCAGGCCTCTTTGGAACAGGTGCAGGTCAGTTCTGCCTTCAGTCACCTCTCCTCCAGGCACATATCCTGGGCAAAGCGTGGTACCTGTGCTCTGGGTAGGAAAACAGTAGATGGGATGCTCTGCTCGAAGCCTGTAATGTCAAAAATCCATAGTTTGTTTTAATTAAAAAGAAAAAAAAAAGGATAAAAAAGGTCTAAAATCCGTCTTGTAGATAGACTTGGCTTTATTTAAAAGTTTAATAAGGATGTAAAAATATAGTTCCCAGCACAGACTGGTGCTGAGTATCCATCACCAAAACACCCAGCATCTCCTCAGCATCCCTGGGGTGTTAGGGCCATCCCTAAAATGTCTGTCTTCTGTGTAGGACATTTGTGGGGTGTTGCATGCTTGGTTCTGGCATCAGGATGTGTATTTAATTATTTTCTGCTGATTGGGCGTATCCTGGCTTGGCCAGTTTTTCTTGGTGGCATTGCCATCCCATTCCTGATCTGCAGCACAGGACATGGTGAAGATTTGCATCTGAGCTCAGGAAAACACCAAAATTCAAAGCTGTTTTAGTATTGCTGAAGTATGGACTCTGAAAGGCATGCTTGGAGGTCACACCAAAATTTTCCCCTTTTCCTGCTCATTATTTTGTTCCATGCATTTTTAATATATTTTTCATCAGAAGTACTTCCTAAAATATTTAAAAATTTAATTGTTTTAATCAGATTTATTGTTTTTAGGCAATGACCTGTAGTTTGCTTCATATAATTACAAGGTAAGGAGCAGTTACAGCAGAGTATCAGTGAAGGAGGAAAAGAGTGGGTAAAGGAAGAAGTGCCAAAAATCTCTAGGCAAAAGCTCTCTTGGCCAACACAGCAGGTAACCTGTGTGCTCATGATTTACCAGCTCCCTCATTCCTTCTTGGTGCAAAGAAGGAAATCATTACAGGACTTGGTATGCTTGAGGTCAGGTGCCTTTGGCAGCTACCTTTGGTTCCTTAACTGCAGGGAAGCACTACATTTGGGGTATCTAAACTTGCAGCCCCTCCAAATGTGTGTTTTACCCATTTTAGGTTCTTGGATGTTTTCTTTCTCAGTGAATGTCAAGAGACAAGTGTGCTGAAAGCACCAGTTCTGCTGGTTTTGCTGAAGATTTTGCACCATGCCAGCTCACTGTGTCCCTCACGATGTGGGGTTTTCTTTGGGGCAGAGAGCAGCACAGAGGGTCCCAGAGCAGCAGCGAGCATCCCCTGGCACTTCTCTCACCAGAAGGGGAGTCACTGTTGTTTATTCTCCTTTTTTTTCTCAAAAGGCTGCAAACTGTAATTGAAACCAAGCTGCAGCAACTTGTTAAACACTCCAGGAGCAGCACCCATTTCCACCCTACACCAATGTTTAGGCTGCAGCTGCTGCAGATCAACGCAAGGCCCCAGATGGTGCTGCCTAATCCCCAGGAGAATCCGTGTCCTGGAGGCAGCTCTTATCGCTCCAGACCACTGCAGACATTGTCTGCAAGTCTGCTGTAAGGGGGAATAATACCAACATGCAATGCATGAGTTTCACTTCCTCGAGCAACACAAAGACACAGGAAGTGAAGTTAAACATTACAAGAATAGGGTTTGCATTACCGAAAGCCGAGCTATTTTTGCTGCCCCAATAGTTAGCTGGTGGTTTGGGGGGCAAGGGGCACACTTGAACCTGCCAGTTGTATTTTGCCTCTGAGAATTGCAGTGTAAAGACCGTTTTAAGGAACATTTTTGCATTTGTTTTGCCTGTGCTGCCAGTTGCCGTTAGCTCACCTGGGTGACGCTATAAATGCTGCTTTGCTGTTGGAAATGCTCAGATTCCTCAGTTTTCTCAGTAGAAGTGTGTCCTGGTTGGCTGTCCTGGCAGGTGTAGAATGGACAGGCTCTGCTCCTTTCCAGCTTCCTTGGTGCAGAGGAGTTTCTACACACTGAGAGAGAATATCTGCAGCCGCTCCTTTATTAAATTATTTTGCTGCTACATAGCGGGCATAACTTTGCACCCTCTTGTCTATTTCCTTCCACATATGCCTTCAAAAATGGTCCATGCTAGGCTTTTGGTAACCCAGTTTTAATTTTAAAAAGCAGTCTGAATCAGTTAATCCTGGCAAGTGCAGGTTGTGTTCATGTATGACTTGACTGTGTCACTTCTAGGGTTCATTTTGATCTCCACAGTAGTTATGACTGTGCTTCAGTGGATGCCAAGGTATAGCACTGGCTCAAAAGCATCTGGTTAAATTTCAATATAAAATTTTAAAATTTTTTTTTTAAAAAAAACCCCAAACTTAAACATTGCTGGAATAGTGTTCGTAAAAACAGATTATCATCAGTTTATCATCAATGTCGTGTTATTTACTGAACTGTAAAGCTTGTGCTGATTTCACAATGTACATGATTTATACTATGCTGAGTATTTCACTCCATACCTGAAAAATTGCAAAGGCACTTATGTTCATGATGGCTCTTTTTGGTGCTATGTAAGAGCCTCTTTTATTGCCTAATATATAGACAGCTGCTCTGAGACCAAAAAATACAGCATCTCAGGCAGTTCTGTAAAAATGTGTGTCTAAGTCCCTGTAACCTTGCAACTGGAATCAAAATTTGGGGGTTTATGCTTTACTTAAAAGAAAGCAAACAAAAATTTTTAGACATTTCATTTGAAAACACATTTAAGTCCTATGGCATTTTTTTACCACATTAAACAAGAGAACAAAAGTCGCACAGTAAATTATTGACAGTTTTAGTCTAATAAAGGTCCAGCTGCACTTGGAAGAGAGCATAAGTGAATGTTTTTCCCCATTTCAAATAACTTCCTCCCACCCAATAGAATTTTGGTGAGGATGTACATGTCCCGAATGTGTCATAATTCAGACTTATTTCATAAAGAACTACTGTTTCATAAAGAACTGTTTCATAAAGAACTACTTAATTTTTTTCTCTCTGGTTTAATTTTAGCAAAAGCTGGTGAAGGGACAATATTCCCTAGCAAGAGCAGTGCTGGAAAGCTTTTATACATTCTGTTTGCGTTCCTAAATAATTATTTTTAGCATTATTTATACTGCATTCGGGTTTCCTGGGCACACGTCGTCTCATCGCAGTAGCTCCAGGAACACAACAGAACAATCCACTCTCCAGAGCTGAATATACAAGATAAAAGATGTTGAGATTAATATGCAAACATTTGGAAAACAATGGAAATGGGAGGCGAACTGTGGAAGTTGGCTTTCCTGAGTGACAAAACACCCAAAGACAAGGAGCGTGAAAGAAGGTGGCTGTGACCCTCAGGAGCAGAGACACCACAGAATTTGGGCATTGTTACGGTGAAGGGGAAGCCAGGTTTATTCACAATGTAACCATAGAAAATAAGGTACAGCAGGAATGAACTTCCCTGTTTGTACTTGAAAGGTTTCTCTGTGTTCTCTTTAATTTTAACAGCATTGATATTCTGTTTGCTTTATGAAACCCTTTATTACAAACAGTTATGAATATGAACATCTCATTTGACTGCTGATGAACAGAGGGGAAAATCTAAATTAAAACTTTAAATACCACTATTTAATTACCCAAATGGCTTTGACTGTGTTAAAGAGTGCCTGGGATTATTCTGTTTTTCAATTTGTTTTAATGCTTCCTCGGTAAAAGCTGATGGATTCCCAGGCCCATTGCTGTCACTGATGAACTATATAAAGATAAATGACATTATGGTAAATTCCACTTAATGACACATTTTTAATTTTCAGAACACAGACATTTTCTGGCTAGTGAATGAAGGCTAATTACCTTAAGATCAGAACAAAATAACTCCTCATTTTGAAAGATAATAGAAAAGAAATGTTGCAGATTAATGATGCTATTTATCTTTAAAAGAAAAAAAACTCTATCTTTATCCTGATAGTGCTGTTCCCAGAGGAACACAGTTATAAAATGAATCTGAAGTCGCAACTTAATAGGTTATTAAAATTATTTGAGTGTGGGCTCCTCTGGTTCAGCCTTTCCATAAATTTAAATTGGAGGTCTGCTGTATTTCTAAAGAAAGCAGCTTGTTTACGAGGCCACAGGGAGCAGACGGGGTGCTGACAAAAGACACGCCTCACCCCATACTGAAGCTCCCTTTCTAAGCCTGAATGGAACTGATATGTTTCAGAAACAGTTGAGAGAAAAGTTTAAAATGCTTGAATTATGTTACACCAGCATCTTTTCTTTCCAGCATGTGTCGTGATAAGAGTAAGTGGGAATAAAGGGCACAGTGATAAATCTGCTGTTTTTGTGACTGGTGGCACAGGTGGCACCGTTGGCTCTTGCTGGGAGGCTTGAGTACTGGAGACTTACTTTTAAAACAGGTGGATGGAAAATCAAACTGACTGTGAGCTCTGCACACTGTTCAGGCTGTCCTGCTCCATTCATCATTGTCCCCAGCCAGATCACAGGCAACACTTCTATCCCTCTCCCTCCTCGTATGACATATGTATCATGGAAGCAAATTCTTGTCAGATATCCTTCTCATGCAGACAACTAAAGTGTATGAAAATTCAAATGAAAAAGAAAATTTTCATCTAAGAAAATACCTACCAATGTCTGTTGCTGCCTAATCCTGGAAATCTGGACCCTAGTGCACTGGGAGTCATGCTGCTGGAATGTGTTGTGTGTGATGAAGCCTCTTCTCTACTCAATCTCCTCAGTTTTCCAAGCACCATGGCCATTCTGTGAGGCATGGTTTGTGGCTTGGCCCTGGATGAGTGCACTCTGGAGCAGGAAATGACAAGTGAGCTAGCTGAACAGGTTGGACCAGAAGATGGAAGAAAATCCCACTCATTACGTTTGGATACCATAGGCTGAAGGCACAACTGGGTTTTGGGGCTGGTTTTTGGTTTCTTTCATGTCCCTATTCATGAAGCAGAGTGTCTCTTCCCCTTGACCACGCTGAGTGCTGGTGCTGCGTTGCTGTGGCTCCATCCTGGAGAGACAGGGTTTGCTCCTACCACTGGTGCTGCAGGAGGCCTTAGAGATGGACATGTCCCCCCGTGTCATCTGCAGCTTGGTGACTCAAGGGTCAGTGCTGCTATCTCTTCCCCAAGCTGCTAATCCTCCTCTGCCTTTGGACAAATTAGTTAGGTCTGTAATTACTGAATTAAATACCAAATTCAATATTTAAATATAGCCTGGGCTTCAGTGAGCTCCCCTCACGTGCAGCGATTCCAGGATTTTCTGTCTCTCCAAGCCCCTAACAATGCTCCTGGCTCAACCCTGCTCCCGTGGTGTGGCAGATTGGAGTTTCAGGGCACGACAGGCTGCAAGGGCACCGGTGGCCCTGCCATGTGCTCTCCTCTCTGTGTCCCTCACAGCCAGAGAGGTGCTTCCAGAGGTGGCCACACAGCCACCACAGGGCTGGTGACATCCCTTCACTTCTCTGCTAAAGTCCATCCTGTCCCACTAAATCTGCCCCTTCACCTCTCACTCGCCTAAGCCTTCCTGAGCAGGCTCTAGAAACCCCACTGTGATACTTGTGAAATAGTGATCTAAAGGGAGTATTTTATACTATTTTGAGTCATATTGTTTCAATACAAATTATGTCTAAAAGATGGATATGTAGTCCTAAGAAAAATGTGTTGCTGGCAATTTTATGTATATCTGTTGAGTTTAATTCTATTTGTTTCTCTTTTAGGCATGAGGGAATACATTGGCTTGTGTGTGGGGTTAAATCACCGTTAATTAGAGTTAAAATCCCATCTAGGTCAGTCACTGACAAAATGCAACACCTCTGATGGCAAAATCAGGAGCAGCACTCTAGCACTCTGGTGCTTCTGTACTTGTCATAGTTCTACTTTGTGCATGTTCCTTCCACTCATCTCTTGCAGTAACATCTTTGCTCTTTGCCTGGGACTTTCATTTTGGATTGCCCATCTGCTCTGCAGACTTTGGTGACCTGTGGTCTGGTAGAAATGCAAGAGACTAGGCCATGATCTGGTGATCATCATACACAATTAATATACATGGTGCCAAAGTAAAGAAGGAAACACAGAGCAGATTAATTTTGATTGAGTTGTAAAATGGTTATTCTTTGAGTTTTTACGAGGTCTTGGCAAACCTAGGAGGTTTCACGCCTGTAGTTTAAGATTCCACTGTGGGTATTTGCTGTGGATGAATCAGCAGTTCATACATCAGTATTTCCTGTAAATTATTTATCTATTCAAGAAAGTGTTATGTGAGCATATTCTCTGTCCTGAAGGATTGCTAGGTTAGTTCATGCAGGGGAGCAGTGGCTCACATGCTGAGGCAGTCCCACATGATTCAGAGGCCAGCTAGCCCCCCATGGCAATGTCCATGTGATGTGCTATGTCTTCCAGAAGCCCAGCAGATAATTCAGGAATGGTTATCAGCAAAAATGAGTTTCTGTAAGAGAAGGGTTTATTTTCAAAAGGTCAGATTCATAATGCTGGCTGAGGTGTTGCTTCGATTCTTTAACTTTATGTTTGAAAATTGTATGTCTTACAAAATCAGTTTTACTTTTTGCAGTTTAGGCTTTTGGAGGCTTAGGATCGTGAGACTTTGAGGAAAAGGCTCTTTTAGGTGCACTCTAGTATTAAAACTATGGTTTTTGTTTATGTAATTATGATGATAATATATAGAATGAAAATGTTGTATCACTTAGGTTTTGGTAACAGTGCAGAATTTTAGGATGTCATTTCTAGAGTTAGTTTTTCCTGATTTATTGTAGTAGTGCACCAAATATCAATATATATATATATAGGAAATATATATATATATACCAAATACATATATATATATATAGGAATATTTTGCCAATGTTTCTGATGGATTCTGCCAGCAGAAACTGCAATTTTTAATTTTTAGTTTATATGGCTTTGGGTTTTCTGTTGGACAATTGTCAATATTACTGAGGAGATCTCATTTAAAAAAAAAAAATTCATTTACATGATGTTATCCATGGCTGTTGTGGCTCATATCTAGCATTCATACATAAATTCTTCCAATTGTACTAATGGAATTCCAGTCCCAGGCAGCAGCATTTTACAACACCGTAGCAAAAAGCAATGTCTGAAACTAGGAGTGTCTCTAAGAAGTTCTTTCACGTTGAAGCAAAAATGTGCTCAGCAGAAAGAAATGTAAATTTAGGGAAAATCTCCAATTTCCTATTCTATGCAAAGCTTTGATTTTTTGCTGATTCAGGCAGTGGGGTTGACATTGGAGCTTCTCATTTCTTCTGAAATAATCACTTTTTACTTTGGAACAGCCTTTCATTTTTCACAGCACTATCTTCTGAAACAGTCCACTTTGTATGTATGAATCTGTTTTTCTCCAGATAACACAGAAAGTAAAACTATTAGAAACAGGTTCCCATCTATTACTTTCCGGAGTACATAGAGAAATACTAATTTTCAGTGGCACCCATTTGGGAACTTTACTGATGTCTTTTGCCCCCCTTACAAAAAAAAATACAGAAAGAGGAAGAGGGAAATGTGTCTGTAGTCTAAATTGACTGTGCCAAATAAAACATTAAATTTCAAAAGAACGTGTAAAAGGCAGATAGTTCATGGTAATAAAGCTGTCAGTAAAAGCCTGATGGCTGAGGAGTATTGCACAGCCTGTCCTGGAGGGATCCACAACTGTCTCTGGAGCTACTGGCCCTGCCTGCTGGGTGATGGTCAGCACAGCTGGTCGACCCTTGGCTCTCACAAAAGCAGTTTTACCCTTTTATTTAGAAGTGGGATTGTGTGCTATGATGGTACAGTAGCATATTCTAAACAAGAAGCTTGGATATATTTGCCTTTTCTTGACATGAGGGCAACCTGATCTGCTTGCATCCCTGCCTGATTACTGCTGGCATTACAAACACCACAGACTCATTTGGGTTCTGTTGAGTTTAGTCTGTATATGGATTTCCTTTTATTGTTTCTCTCTTTTAATCATTTCTACTGTTTCAGTGTCTTTCTTTCATGGGAATAAAATCCCCAATCCTCCCTGCTGCTGCTTTGCTGTATGGAAGTACCTTCTGTTTGGCTCAGGTTTTTCAGCAGTGGAGATATCTTCTGCACCCGGGTGCTTCCTGACTTTTCTTGGTGGTGATCACATCATTATGACTGCCCCACACCTTGGGCAGATGCCCCTGGGATGTGTTGTGCTCTGACTCTATGGGCCACGGCGAGGTTCCCCTTCTCCTGCCCATCCATCTTTGTGGCTGTTCCAGTGGTCGGTCCCCTCTACAGAGGTCAGGCAAGGATGAGGGCTGCAGGGGGTACTCTGCTCTGCCCCCTGCTCCTGCCCATGCCTCTGTACTCTGGAATCCACTCTCCAGTGCTGTCTGTTGGTTCCAGCGTCAGAGGCTGTGCTGTGTTAGGATACCCCATGGCTTCTGCAAGCCTGCATGGTAAAGTTTTATGTGTTCTTTTTGACAAAGAAATTTTGCATATTCCAAAAAGCAGATAGGTTTTGTACATGCCTTTGGAAACAGCTAGCTCTGATGTGCAAGTATTTAGGTTTACTCCAACCTCTGTTATTCTCGTTGTTCATATTTTGTTGTCCATTCCCATTACAGTTACCTCGAATGACCCAAGGTAGGATATTTTGCAAGACCTTTCTGTAGGAAAAAGACTGTCCTTACAGTAACTTTTTGAGTGTTCTTGGCACCTCTCCCCACAACCACATGCAGTTCAAAAACCCATAGGTAGCAAATGACACATCCACTGCTCCTGTCAATGTCACGGCCTTGCATCACCATGCTGAAAGGTATCTCCTCAATTTATTGTTCCCTGGTAGTTGTTTCTTTGGGAGCAGGCCTCTTGTATAGCTATTTGTTGAACTGTGTACCTACTGAATTAGTCAAAGACCTGTATAAAACCATTTTTTTCTTTTCCTCTTTACCCCTCCCCCAAACTTGCTTTTGTTATGTATTGGCTTGCTAATCCTTGTGTTGAGCAGTATCAGACATCACCTTTCTTGGGGGCACTTAGTCCACTCTTCCGCTTTCTTTGTCAAAGGGCTCCCTTAATAGGAGAAGTCAACAGGGAGGACAAAAGGGATTGAAAGTTGTATTTAATCGGGGTCAGAGAGGTGGTGTTCAGAGTGACGGGCCCACAGGCAGGCTGGCCTTTTATGCTTTCCGACACAGATGGTCCCAGAGCATTCAGCTAAGTGAAGAGAAAGCTGCCCAGTGAAAGCTATTGTGGGGCAGCATCGTTACAGTTGAGAAGGGTTGCCAGGGGTAACTGGAGAGTATCACCAGCATCCTGTGATCACTAGTCTGTGCCATTGAAAACCCCAGACCCGGGATCGCTCTGGGTCCCCTGGCATCCTCCCGATGCTCTGGCGTAAGCAGCAATGTCTCATGCTACCTTTTTAAAATTTAATATCAGTATTTTTACTTTGAGGCACATAAACTGTAGAATCATTTGCATTTCTTAATTTCAGAGTAGCCACCTTCTGCAAAATATACAGCCACTTGCTTTGGAACATATTGCTTTTCTTCCCCCAGGGAATAGTCTAATAATATTTGAACTTATTAAGATAACACTGTGTTTACAGAAACTTAATTTTTTAACATTTCTCTGAGTGCATGAATAGCTGAATTAAAAAAAAAGAAAAGAAAAAAGAAAAAGAAGAGGGGAAAAAAAGGAGCTTATATAATTCAACATGAATAAAGACTGCAGGCATGTGCAAGAGCTTTGGAAACTGTGCCCAGAAGAACCCCAGGGGTTTGCCACGGTACCTCCTTTGGTCTAACCAAGTGGCACATCTCAGCAGGTAAAATGTGTTCCTGACAAAATAATTGAATGCTGCTTTTCTTTTTAAACAGCAGCAGCCCAACTGATTTTTTGTTGAAGCCATAGGTGCTGGAGATTGTAACTCAGGTGAAATGCTGTTTGAAAGTCCAAATAGAAGCAGAAGCCTTGAGTAAAAGCAGAAGTTCAGCACTGAAAATTCACTGGTGCCCAGCAGCCATCTCTCAGCATGTGCCAGCAGCAGCCGTGGGCAGAGAGCAGCCCTGGGTGCCATCCAGGGCATGTGGTACCTCGGCACAGGCATCTGGAAGGGGCAGATGAGGAGCCAGCTGTGCCAGTGCAGAACCATCTGTCCTGTCCAGCATGTGATTCCAAGCCAGCTGTGCTGCCCAGAGTCCAGTGCACAACCAGCTGTGCCACCTGGTGTCTGGTGCAGCAGCTGTACTTCCCAGTGTTCAGCGGAGAACCAGCTGTGCTGCCCAGCCCAGATCCAGCTGTGCCACTCGGTGCCTGGCGCAGAGCCATCAGTGCCACCTGCCAGCACCTGCACACCCAGAGCACCTCCACAGTCAGTGGGTGCCAGCCAGGCCTCGCTGTGGGCGATGGGCACACCCAGGTATCACACCCAGATATCACAACCCAGCCTGTGCCGTGTCACTGACGTTCTGTCCCCATTGTCACCGCAACAGCACTGTCTGCCACAGGGCCCCATGGAAGCACCGCAGTGCTGGCATTTGTGAGATGTCACACAGGCCATCATACAACTCAAATTTCATTTAAAAATTGGATATTTTAATTAAAAAGTGGCCTTTTTGGATATTTCAGCACTTCTGGACATTTTTACCAGGGCAAATATTGTGTACAATTAAACAGCTCACGTTCTCCACTTGTTTGTTCCCTGCTTAGGTCACAGAGATATTCCAATCGGAGTGCCCCTGTTGATATCAGTGACAGTGGTGGCACCTGCAGTGATGGCACCTGGGTTCTCCACAGCACTCTTATTTTGTGCGGTAGCAGGGTAGGGTGCTATGGGTAAAACACCCCATTTGTGGTAGAATTATTTGTGGTTTTTGTTATGGCACTGTCAGATTGCAAAGGAAAGGGAGGTTTTGCAGGGCTTTGTCAAAGCAAGCAGCCTTGGAAGTCAAAAGTATAATCTTCATTATAATGAAACAGAAATAATGAAGGCTGGAGGCAGGTGTGTAATTCAAAGAGCGTGTTGTCAGAGACAATGGCAAAAAAGGAAATCAGTGTTTCTACAGCTCCTGAGATATGTTCTTTTCAGGCAACCAGTGAATTTATCATTCTTTATATTTCCAAAAGAGGGAGGCTTGCTGTGCATTCCTTTCGCAGATTAAATAGTTGGCCCTCTTGTTTTCCAGATTTTGAATGTTGCTGGTGAGTGATGTAATCTGTTTGCTTTAAATAGTGTGTTTACTTGCCTGCCTTTACGTTGAGTAAGTGGCTTTTTACATTTATCCTTCATTTCCATTTTTTAAAAACCATTTGAAGATCTGTTGGGTAACAAATTTCAGATTATCTTTCCCTTATGCCTCTCTCTGCACCTCTGTTAAAATAATAATAATAATGTAATCACATCTTTCCTAGTGCATCTTCGAGTTTGTTGGTTTTATACAAACACAGGTGTAAATGAAAGCAAGTGTAGAAATAATGCATCTCAAAAGTACTTTCTTCATATTTTTTTTGAAAATGAATATCTGAATTTCAGACTTGTGTAGTACATGCAAAATACATGTCTGATTTCAGTCATACTGAATAATCTGAATCACTAACTAACGGCAAAAGGAGATGCAAACTTGAGCATCCCAGCATTTCTTTATTGCTAATATGTCAAGGACCTGAAATAAAATTGTTTGAGGTTGTACTCAGCAGAGATCCTTCCTGCCACTCAGAATTCATAACGTTTTGGGATCTTCCTGTCTCTGGTCTTGCCCTAGATTAAGGAGGGTAAGTATGTGAGAAGACATCTGTAACTCTCATTTTTAATTGGCAATGAAGATTTGGATTATTTTTCCTAAACCACATGTACTTTGGCATCAAGGCCAGCCCTTGTGGCAGCTCACAGCTGACAGAACTATGTGTGTGTGGTGGCTTTATCACACACTCATCTCCGTGCTGGCTCACTCCCGTGAGCCATGGGCTGACATGCTATTCCTCACCAACGTGGGCAGTGCTGGCCCAGCCCCACCACAGGCAGGGCTTCCAGCAGATGTGGCTTCATTCAGGCTCAGGTGAAGAGATCCTGGGCTGGATCTGGCACCCAGCCACCAAAAGTGATGCAGTCTCTGGTAGCAGCACTGGTGAACCCACAGCAGTGGCATCGTCCCAGGGTGGGCTCATCCCACTGTGGAGACTTGCCAAGCAGGACAGGACTTGTATTTGGACAGCCTCAGAGAGCACTACGGGGCCACCA
Source organism: Petroica traversi (assembly GCA_025920805.1). Classification (NCBI taxonomy): domain Eukaryota; kingdom Metazoa; phylum Chordata; class Aves; order Passeriformes; family Petroicidae; genus Petroica; species Petroica traversi. The sequence goes on along the minus strand of JAHLSL010013310.1, from coordinate 46,534 downwards.
CAGTGGTACCTCCTGCACACTGGTCCCACCCGTGCCCACAGACAGGGACAGGCTGTCAGCCGAGGGTGACTGGGGGTGTTCTCTGCCTCCTCCTCCTCCTCTTCCTCCTGCTCCTCTTCATAGCCTTGTCAGTCTTCTCAGATGTTGGGTGTGAAATGGTGCCAGCTCCCTTCAGGGGTGTCTCTCCTAACATGAGCCATATATTCTCCCTTCTCAGACCTTAGGAACAGGACTGATCCCTGTGATCTGTGGTGGCTCCTGAGCCCTGGCCACAAGCTCAAACACTGATCTTATGTTCCATTGCTTTTCTTGTCTCCTTCCTCCCTGCCCACAGCCCAGGGAAAGATGGTACAAGTTAGAGAGAGTGTCGGCATTATTTGTTTAAAGGACTGAGGAGCTACCACCCTGCTCAGGAAATTTGGTTGATTGCACATCTTAAATGAGGCCTTAGTGATTTTTTTCAATGATAGGACTGGTTGTTTTCTTCCCAGTGTTGCTAGGTAAAAGCAGGATTCGCTTTACAGCCAGCTCTTCAGTCATGGATTCAGACATCCCTTCTTGTCTATATGAAGGGGGAAAACCTGAACCAAAGATTTCAGGAGGTATTGCCCAGACATGTGATATAGAAACTATATTTAGTCAGTTGTGCAGTAGAACTGTGGTTCTGCTGCAGCGTAGGGGACTTTCACCTGAGGTACACAGGCAAAACTGTTCAGATGATCGAGTCTTTATCAGAAAGGAGTGACTTAAGTCACAACTTTTGATGTGCATCAGCTTTCTTGGACTAACACAAATATTTCACATTCACTTCAGCTCAACCATATGAAGTAATTGACCTGAATTAAATAACTGCATATTTTAAAGAATACTTCTGTTTAAAAATCATCATTGAACCAAAAAAGAAACAGCTTTAATCAAGCAAAACATTATAAATTAAAATTTAAAAATATAAATACGAAGTGCATGACAGTTTCCTACTTGAACAGAAAAAAGTTTAGACTTGCAGTATTTGAATTTAGGCTGGGAAAGCTAGCATGTAATATGCCTTCCATTTATATTGATGTCAGGAAGAAATTATATTAAATGTCCAAAGTGCTGTTTTAAAACTCTTTATATGCAGGTTAGCTATTCAGTACTGCTGTTGTCCGATTCATTTTCAGTAAAGGCTTGTTAAATTCTCAGAATTCAAGTGCTTAAAATCAAGTATAGACTTGCGAGCTCTCCTATTCCCTGGCTTCTGTTCTGTGTCTCGGGCACATCTCAGGCTGTGAAAATACTTGAGTAGCATCCGCTGGTATTGATGTGGTGCTGATCACATCCTTCCTGCTCAGCAGCGCCTGGGCAAGAGGTGCAGTGACCCAGCTCCTCAGGCATAAGAAAAACTCATATTATTAGAGATCCTAAATTTTTTAGATACGGAAGAAAGTTTTGTTCATTACATCAGCGTACTTATGAGTTGGTTTCTGGTAGCAGGGAGAAGGATTTTCCTATTGCTATGGTATCTGTTTAACAAAAAAAAAAAAAAGCCTAACAAACAAACAGAAAAGAAACCAAAGCCACAAATGATCGAAGTATAAACAACAACATCTTTAGCAGTGTAGAAGGTGCTTTTGACCCCACCACTGAATTATCAATTGCAGTTACACTGTGTTTACAAAATAGAAAGTGAAAAAGAATGAGAGAAAGATTAAGTTTACACTGTTTTTTAAATCTGTTTTGTTTTATTTATTAATGGTAAAAAAACCCATTTTCTTCCCGTGCAGAAGTGAAACGCCCTCCCTGCTACTGGGGTGTCTGCACCCCACTGTTGAGACCACTGTGCCACTATACATGGCAGAAATGAATACTGGCAGAGATGAAACTGAGGTCTCAGATTCATTTTATGTCCTTGCAGCATTGAAAATTTTTTAAACAAGCAAAACCTGAATTCTCTCACTGAAAATTGTTATTTGCTGGTTATGGAGAAGACATTTCCCCACTTTTCTTTGGATAAAGAAAGGAAAGAGTGACATCTTTTCTTCTGTGATCCTTGTGGCAAAGACAGAACTGTTGTAGCCAGAGAGATTTAGCAGTTTGGCAAGGCCACTTCATTTTTCATCACCTCGAAATTGTGCCTCTAAGTACAGAATTACACGTTTCTGCAAAACTGTTCTCTATTGCAAGCAGAAGACTGATGTTGAGAAGATGTCTATTCCAGTTGTTTTCTGTTCCCAAGAAAAGGATTTCTTTTTCATGTAAAACAAAGAAACACCAAAAATTAGCACTACAATGGAAAAGGACACTGTGTACTTTCTCAGTCTTTGCAGCGTCGTAATCTCCACCCCACGGAGTCCAACATAAGACCAGTCTCAAGACATGTGACCTTCAGGCACTGGACACAAGTGCAGTTTGGTGCTTTTATGTTCCAAATATCTACAGTCGTTCATGGCAGTTTGAGAGCAGGACCTGCCAGTTTTCCATAGTGGTGGCTCTTAGAAGACCAACTGCACCATCTTGGAACAGGCTTTACAAGCCATGACCAAGATGTTGAGAAGATCTTTCAAACTCTGCCTGCTGCAGAAGGGTTTCAGAGATGCACTAAAGGACCTGCCTGTGGTGGTAAGGTCATGAAAGCCCAGGAAGACCAAATGACAGCACAGTGCTTACGCTGGAGCTTTCTTCTCACAGAGCATCTGTGCTGTGATGTATCCTCAGATGCATCAGCGTCTTATTTCCAATCACTGTCAGGAGTGCTGTGTCACTGCACTACTCCCCCCTTTTCTTGGAAAGCTCAATTTTGAAGAAGACCTAATGTGTAGGTGCACCCAGGATACATGGCAGGTGGGGAGATTTCTTCAAACTAATTGATGGCAGAGTGGAGAAGTACCTGTTCAGTATGAATATTTTTGAGGAACCTCCTGCTTATGATTCCTGTTTCTATAATCATCAGGAGGATCAAAATGGAAAACTAGTAATTTCACCCTCTCAGCTTCATATTGGCAGTTCTGCTCTCAGAGTAATACAGTTTCCCACATCCTGGCTCTGACCAGGCTCTTTGGGAGTCCTTTTGTTTAGAGCTCATTTGAGTACTCCCAAGGAAAGATGAAAGTGCTGAGAACTGCCTCCTTCAGAGCTGTTTTGGGTCTGCCTCCTCCCATGAACCCTGTGGTGATCCTCCTCGGGATCCAAGAGCTGTTTGTGGGAGCCTGGTCTGAGTGTGAGGGTGGGAAGGAATCACTAGAGCTGGGATGGTTTTGTTTGCCTTTGCCCAGTGGGCCATTTATCAGTGTGAAAGAAAGTTGAACCAAAATTCTGGCCCATACCCAAAGACTGGCACTCAGCCTGCATTGAAATGTGATTTATTTTTCCTGGGTTAAAGATTTTGGGAATTTCAGAGAAAAAGTTAAGATCCCCAATTAAGCTTGACGAATTTCAGATATTCATCTACATCAATATTATTCCAACTCAGGGATTATTTCCCTATTTTATTGTTTATGGCAGCATCAAGAGAGCCGTGCTCTTTCTCCAGGATGCAGCTACTGGTGAATGGTTTTAGGTTTGTGATTCAACTGAAGCATTGAATTTCCAAGAAGCAATTAATTTCCAAGAAGCTTTAAATCTGGATTTCATTGCAGGGAGACACGTCACATTGTTGGCACATACCTTACACGGCTTCTTTTAGCCACAGGGACTTTGGCAGATCAGACACCACGAGCCTTAGCCGAGCAAGGTTCTGTAGATTTCGTTGTCTCTTTTTTATTTGTATTTATATTTCTCCCATTTTGTATTGGTGAAAAAAGATGCAGTATCTTGGCAAAGCAGACACAACTGTTGATCTTCTGTTAATGGTGAGGAGTGAAGCAAGGGTGTTCCTCAGGCTGATGTCTCAGCAGTTACCCAAGCACCGTTTAATCCAGGGATTGTACAAATCCCCAGAGCAGCATGTGCCCGGGCTGGGCTGGCAGGCACTGGTGGCTGCCACAGACACCCCTCTCCAAGCTGATTAAGAGGTGAAGGTTCCCCGTGGTGGCAGAGCTGCCCCAGCCCTGGCCCCCAGCGTGACCTGCCCAGTGAAGAGTTGGGCAGCCCTGACAAAATCACCATCACTTAAGCACAGAAATGCACAGAAAGTCTCGGTGATGCCGAGTCAATTCTTGGCAACCCACTGAACCCATAAGGCATCTCAGAATGTCTCTTCCACTGGAGCTCAGGCCTTGCAGACCTCATGGCCCTGAATAGCCAGGCCCTGGCTGTGCTCCCAAGCTCTGTGTCCATCTGTCCATCTGTCCTGCAGAGGCTTGCTGGGCATAGGTCTGCAGTAACTCTCAGTGTGCTACCACAGCAAATGCTGCAGACACCTTGTCAGATGAATGACACTAGGAAATGAAAATTATTATTCTTGTTTTGAAATTATAATTGTGTCTCAAAATTTGGGATTTTATGATTAATTTAGATGAGTCCAAGACCTTTTTTGGCAGTAACATATTCTGAAATTTCTCTTTATTTTATTACTGTACTTTTGATTTTATCTCTGTTTTCATTTTCTCACATGTAAATTTGAGTTAGTATTTATTAATTTTCTCTTTACCAAGGATTGCTGGAATCTAAAAGGTATTTCGGACAACTCAATCAAATAGCTAAAAAGGGTTTCTCTTCAAAGTAAAGTATTATTGCCTTTTCAGTCATATAGAAAATAGTCAAAAAGTGAAATCTTGATGCACCCGATGAGAACAATAGATTTGTGTTCAGCCTTTCCTTCTCTAAATTAGAAATCACAGTATAGACAATGGGATTTCTAAATCATATATTATACCTTATTCTCTGGTGGGAATAAAATGTTCATGTTTGCCTCCTTTTCTCTGTTTAACTTTGACTGCTGTGAATACTAGGAAGAATAACCCTGCAGCTTTTCTTTCTTTTTTTCTTTTTTTTTTTTTTAATCTATTCACTTTATACTTTTCAGACAGATTTTTCCCCGGGGTGAAACAAAGGTTAACTGAAATTTCCTCTGTTGTGTACCTGAACGAATCAGCAGTTTGAGAAGGAAATCCCATTGATGGGCAAAGAGAGTGACAGGCTCTATTTAAAGAATTCCCCCGACTGTGTGGTAGACCAACCATGCCATGAATTTAACTGTTCCTGTGGTCCCCATACTTGTACCCACCAAAAAGAGAGAAAAACCTACTTTGTTCTGCAAATGTTGCGCTAAGCTTTGAAAATCATGAGCCGCTGAGTTTTGTGAATTAACATGGCCAGCAGTGGCCTGTGCTGAAGGAAGCAGTGTTACAGCACAGACAGAAAACAGACAGGAAATTATGCATACTTACATAATGGAAAGGGCACCCTACGTGTTCATGTTTAGCATGTGTCCCTGCATTTCAGCAGTTTGGTGCTACATATATTCCACAAAAATACGGTTTGCAGAATTGTCTTTTGCTTTGATCACTACGCATTTTTATTCCCACTTGGTACTTGAGGCCCTTTACCCACAGAGAGCTGCTGAAATAAGTGGAGCTGAGGGAGACACAGAAGGGCACACGTGTGGAGGGGGTGCAGGATGGATCATTGGAGAGGTTGTTTGACACAGAAACGGAGCACAGGGCCAACATGTGGTACCAGGGACCTGACTCCCGACACAGCAGCGGGATGCACCAACTCTGCGGTGACTTCTATATTTATTAATGTCTGCTTTAACACCAAAAATACATGTCTCTTCCTGGTTAGGTGCGCCTAACTCATCTGTGTTGCACTCCATGGTCTGTAATGTCCCTGGAGTAGCCACCCCATCCCGGCCACAGGGCCCCACCAGCAGACACCCTGCTGGGGGTTTAGACACCAGTCCTACCTCAACCGCCAGACCTTTCCTCTCTGGCAATGATGGTTAAGTCTTTCCCCATGGGGAATGGTTGCTGAAGTTTGTTTAAAGTAACTTTTACAGGTCCTGGGGGGGTTTCCCACTTTTGCAGAGCTGCTCAGAGGTGAGTTTCTTTTCCTGTCTGACGTCTAGTTTGCTTTTGGCCAACTCTGCCTTTGCTTCAGTCAACTGCTTACATTTTAATTAATTTCAGAATGGGTTGAGTATTGTTTGTTGGATTTTGTGATGCTTTTCAAAAAAGGCAGATAAAGGTTGCTAAGAATAAAGCATTGCAGGGATTTTCCTACTGCCAAAAGATGTGCATATTACTGGCACATACATAATTTTAGGTATGAAGGAGAGAGGCAAGAGAGCCTTTTTTTGCCATGATAAAATGTCTCAAATTGAACTTCTGTCAACAATTCCATCGACTGATTTCCCTGTGGGAGTTATGGATCTCTTTTAAAGCTGTCTTAAAGAGATATTGACAGGTATTCCATTAAACAGCAGGTGTTTTGTTTTTAAGTAAATAATCTCTTTGTTATCAAGGAAAAGTTGAAAAATCCCTAGAAATGTCTAAGCACCAGGGTTGGTGCTGTTCCCCTGCAAGGGGCTGCTGTGAGCCAGTGGGGTGTGCAGAGGGGGCTGTGACCCCACGGCCACCAAGCACCTCCTGGAGCTGCTGGAGTGGGAGCTGCACAAGCAGGACGAGCTTCTTCTCCACCGTGGCTGGTGTGCAGCAGGCCAAATGTGTGGGGAGATGGGTGTAGGGTGTGTGCATACACACATAAACACAGACAGGGCTGTGCAGACACACACACACATTTATCTGTACACTCTGCCCAGAAGGGAAACATGTACAGTATGTTCTGGGCCACAGACACCCAAATTCCTGTGCTTTACAAAGCCTGGTGTCAGGAGGCCACCCCGCTTTCTGTTTTGGGACCGTACTTGGCTGCTGCACTGCCACACTGTCATTCCTTTTCTTTTGTGAGAAGGGCTACTTGGGCACAGAAAATGTGAAACTCATTATAGCAAGCTCCATTGCAGTAAGCCTTGAATCTCTTCAGGTCACACATAAGCAGGAATTTTCAGATATATGTAATATGTCACAATGTGGAAGCCTTACAGATCTGGTAATTTTTAGGGGTTTTAAGGCTTGTAATTTTAAAATGCTCTTCCAGTAGCAGCAGAAGCTGTGTATAGTAAATACTGTTCAGAGTTATGTCTGAAACAGTCCTTGCCACGGAGATCTTACAGTAGAATATAATTAGAGTTCTCTATTCTGTAATATGCAATATTAATTAGCAGTCAAAATGCAATTTTTAAAGCCCAGCTTTGAAATGTATTTGCCCTTCAGGCCATGTATCATTGTGCCACAGCTTGAAGTGTCCTATTTCACTGGGCTGATCATAAAATAAAATAAATAAAATACATGTCATCATTGCATTTTCCACTAGAAGGAAGGGGGGACATGACCACTTGCCTTCTTCTTTTGAGAAATTGGGTGCTTTATTTTCAAAGTTGGGTGTCCATGCTCTGCAACTTCTCTGTTGTTGAAAAAGGTGATGACACAAACCCTTGCAGGGCACGCAAAGCAGGATATGTTTTCTCCTAGCCCTGATGAGAGAAATGCAAGTGTGATTTTGGGGGGGTCACAGCCCATGCCCAGCAGTGCCCTGTCTGTCCAGGGCAGCCTGATCAGCTGCCGGGGTCCCTGGTGGAGCAGCACAGCAGATAAGGAAATTTTGTGAACCGTTTATTGTTTATTCTGAGTCAGTGTTTTGTTCCATGGAAGCAGATTGTTCCTCCGGGCAGTTTCAGGTTTTGACTGCTGGTCCTCCTTCTCCCTCCTCCCCTCCTCTCCCTGTCTGGGATGAAAGAGGGGAGGTTTGAATGCACATTGAACAGTGGTCCTAAATCTGGCTTCACCCTGAGCAGTGCTCAGAAATTTACATTTTCATGCTGGTGGAAGGATACATGTGAATCTCAATGATCTTTCCAAATTTTTCTTTAAATAAAAGCAAAGCTGTTGCTTGTTATTCATCCCATTGTGCAGGGGCAGAGGACAGCCAAAATGTGGAACTTGATAAAGGGTGAACCTTGTGCAGGGCTTCCATTTTCATATAAATGGTGTGTATTTTACATCCTCTGCTTCTCTGATCTGCAGTTTGACAACACCATTTTCTCAAAGTATAAATACAAGAAGTTTATACAGTAAAGTCTTGTATTTTTTTAGTATAGAGATATATATAATTATAGTACACAAATTCATCTTAATCTTAGTATTAAACTTAGTGTAGAAATTAATATAATCCTAAAAAGGAGATAGCATTTAACAAATGAAGATGAGGAAGATTAAAAGCACAAATATATCAAAGGTGTTCTTGGTTTTATTTAACTCCCAGTACACTTTAAGTAAGACTTGTGTGTGCAACTTCTCCGCAGAAAAAGGGGGAAATCTTGACAGAGATTGTCTAAATAAGACTTTGAACTGCTGTATTCTGAAGAGTAAAAATAAAACTAAAGCAAATGTAAAAATAAAGCAATCACAGCCCTTCTTTCAGGCAGAAATCCACCTTCTTTGTGTATGCTCACCTTTAAAAAAGCCTGAAATGCTCTGATGTGGCACTGGAATGGCCATGGAGAACACCAGGTGCGGGTGCTACGCCAGGCTTAGCGAGGGATGGAGCTCCCAGCAAACGGCGTGCGTCTGTCCAAAACTGCCCTCTCTGCCTCAGGTCACGATCTGTGGGGTGGGAAAACATCATCCTCAGGCAATCCAGGGCCTTGGTGAACTCACCTGTGGTCCCTTATCCCTTCAGTGTTGATTTTGGGTGCCAGCTGCCCGCCTGCCCTGGGGCAAAGCTGCACCCTTGGGGGAGGCTCCTCTGCACTGCGGCCCCAGAGCTGCCCCCCTGAGACTGCATGACCAGGAGGAAAATGTAGATTATGGGGCTGCAGGCTGGAGAGAGTGTGGCACAAGGGGACCCCACCACACCAAGGTGCTGCTGCTGGTGGGTGAGCCAAGGGAGCAGTGCAGGTGGAGTGGCCAGGAACCACCCACAGGGCCCTGGGATTGCCTGCGGGACACATTGATTCATCCAAATAAGCAAACAAAATCACAGGGAAGAGGAAGTACCTGTCAATTTGATAAGAGTTTTGTGGTTTATTTCATGATCTAGAGACAGACAAAACAGTGTGGTCAGCGAGAAATATTGTTGCCGATTTTTGTATGTGTGTCTACAGCAAGATTTCTCCTTGGCTGCAGAAGAAAAACTCTCCCTAGGTGTTTCAGTCTGAAGGATTTGTTGTGTGTGAAAACAAAGCCTTATGCAATCTATTGTGAATTAGAATTAACTTTCAGATCACCTAACAGATTTGGTAAAGGGAGATTTTGTTGTAATATTTCATTCAGCATTGAAGCTCTTGTATTTATTTTCTGTGGAGTGGAGCAGTTTTCGCTTCTTGTATTAGGTGTATTTGAATCATTGTATCATGGTTTTCCCCCATGAAGCTGGGGATTTTGACAGTGAAGAAGAGAAACTTGGTTGGTTTCCCCTCAGGAAGGACATGCCTAGTGATTAACAGGAGTTAATTCACTGGTAATTTTGATCTGTGACCATTCTGTGCATTTCTGTGCAACACAGAACTTGCGGTGCCGAGTGCCAAGGCAGAGCTTTGAATTACAAGTACCTTTTTCTTTAGGAATTTATTTCCTTAACAAACATTTAAACCATAAATAATGCACTCAAATATGACAGTGTTTCTTTACTTTCAATGATCAGACCTCAAAAGGCTTGATTTTCTCTCGAGTATATCCGCAAGTCGCTCATGCCACGGTGCACTGACACATCACTGTCCCATCTGTGCTCTCTGTGATCCCAAACCATGCTGGGGTAACCATTCAGGAGGGTGCTGGAGTCCTGGCAGTGGCAGTCACTTTGTGTGCCACGATTCAGGTTCATACATCATTCAAACCACTTTTTCAACAGGCCGGTTAGTGCACTATCAATGTCTCAGTGACAGTTGTTGGCATAAGCAAGTGTTGAAAATAAAAATACTTCAGCATGTTGTTCAGATGAGAACGGGTGGTGTGAGCCCTGAGTGTTGAATGAAGAGCAGCAGTAAGCAGGTGTTGTGCTCTAAAGCACCTGAGTGACAGACCTTGTATCCCGATACTACATCACATGCTTCAGCCAAAATTACTGGCTTTTTCAGTAAATGAAGAGGACAACATAAAATTATAGGTTATATCATTTTAATTTGTAGTCATCCACTTTCTAATGGAAACAAATAGTATAATCAAAATTGGAGAAATTTTTGCTGCCTGTAAATCATGATGATGATGTGATTTGTGTTAGGAACGTGAATAACTCAGATTCGGCTGCAGGATCGGGATGGGACAGTTTGCATTTAAAAGTTCAAAGCATGCAGGATCAATTTGCACACAGGTTGTAATGCTTGCTGTAAAAGTCCAGGTAAGGTGGGCACCTGTGCTGACATGGATCCTCCTGCAGCAGTGAGAAGCTGCTGTGGGAGCACAGCTGTGTGTGTGCAGCCAGAGCGCTGAGCCATGTTGACATGCAGAATTTTTAAACAGCTCTAGCTGCATCCCTATTCCTTTACCTTATTGCTCTTTCATTTCCTTCTTGGTTTGTTTCTTTTCACTCCTGCCAGCCCAAAGGCTGCATGTGAGAAGGTTATGGCGTGACAGTCGATAATTCAGTGTGTCCTCCTGATTTATTGCACATTACCAAACCCTGTTTGGAAATAGATTTGCTCAGCTTACAGTCTGGTGGCTGAGGTTATGCTCAGTCATGTTGGCAGCAGCAGTCAGGATGCAGGGTTGGAGACACAGACTTGGTGAATTCACTCAGAGGAGAAGTGTGTGCTCTGCTGTAACTTATAGTTCCATGTGCTCCCATGCTTGCAGCCTCTGGGCTGGAGCTGGGCATCCCCTCAAACACAGGCAGGGATAACTCCAGTGGCTGGAATCAGGACCTTTGGATCCCATGCCTCTGGAGGATTTAAATCTCTACCTGAATTTAAACCCCAGGGGGTAGGAAAAGAGTGTGGTGTCAGGAAAATTCCTCCCAATAGTTACACACCTGCTGATACTCGAGTGATGCAGTTTGGTGCCCAGTGGGTCAAAAGCTTTTGTTTACCAAAGGTGGAACTAGTTTCTCTGCTTTAGTACATCAAAATCTGTTAGCAGTTTCAATAGCTGCAGTAATCATCATGTTGAATATATTACAGAAGAATATTCATATAAATTAAATATAATTAATTTTAATTATGTTTTTCAGGAGACATTGATGTGGACTGGTCCATCTCTCATAAAGACTTAGAGGTAACACAGACAACCAAATTTTTCTATAGCACTTTATTTTGTTGCGTATTAACAAGCAGAACAAAGTAAACGGGATTGATAAACCCATCTGTGGTGTTTGTGTGGGATGAATAGCAGTTTCCTCCCTCAGGAGAAAGGAGTTCCTGAGTTGGGGCTGGCATAGAGGCAGGAAGGGACAGGGATGCCAGGAGCTGGAGTGCTTCCACAGACGGTGCAAGGTGGACATCAACTCTTCCTTCCTGGTCTCTTCGGAGCCCCTGGGCTGTTTCTCAGCAGCCGGGTCCCCTTCCCGGGCAGCTCTGGGAGCCAGCAGAATGTGGTGCCTTCCTGGGCTCAGTGCAGGGGCGGGCGTGGGGACACTGCAGCCCAGAGCTCCCGGGTGAGGTTGCCAGAGCATCCAGGAGGAGTCAGCTTCAGCTGCTGTGTCCAACTCCTTCCCTTTTCCTCTCCTATGTCCAGTACAGCTGATGCAATCAAGTGACATTAACAATTTTTTTCCCTGAGGAAAAATAGTATTTTTATACCTCTCCCGTTCACTCATCCAGAATTTCACGTCTTTTTTTTTTAAACTTGTGATGTTTACTAAGCAATGACAGTTGTAGATAGGATTTTCAGTTCTGGCTGCCTACACAGAAAGTATGTGTGAGGTCACTGGGAGAGAAACTGTTGTTTCCAGCTTCTCTTTTTTTTTCTTCCTTTTTCCTTTTTAAGTCTTTCTTTACAATTGCAAATTGCAGGTTTCATCCAGACTTGTATAGCATTGTACTTTGTCCAAGCAGTTTGCCTTAATGTGTGCAAGGGAATATGTAACTTGCATTTGCAATTGGTGTTCATTATATTTTTGTTCTGAAGAAAATTCCAGTTTGTCGTGACACAGCACAGTGAGTAAAAACATCTTGGCCAATTGAGGGAAAGCTTCACAACTGCAGTTTTAAATAGTGAAAAAGAATGTCCTGAAATGGAAGTTCAAATGAGAACTTTTCTTCAGACAATGCAGGTTTCTCTGCAATAGCATTACCCATTCCAAACCTGGGTGTGTAAATTGTACATGTGGAACGTTAGATTTCAGTTGGATCACTGCCAGCAGTGACCTTTATAATTCTCAGTTCCCAAAGCCCAGAATCTCAAGTGGAAAAGCATTTCTCTCTCTGTTTCACCAGGCACAGATCTCCAACTATGCGGGCGCGAGGCACAGCAGCATGCGGTACTACACAGCTGACAAAAACGTTACTTGTAGGAACTGCGACAGACCAGGACATTTGTCCAAGAACTGCCCCACTCCAAAGGTAAATGCAATGCTTAAATCACTTGTACATTTAGCTGGTTTCCTAATATACCGTTGAGTTTGCCATGAGAAGCATTGTTTCAGCGCTCTGAGTTGTAGGATAGCTTTCACAAGGTCAGTTTACTGTATAAAATTATACCTGTGTTTGGAAATGTCATTGCTTTTATTGTTTTTATAAAATAAAAATATGTAGAATTATATCATATAGAATCATATTGAATGGTTTGTGTTGGAAGAGATCTTAAAGATTAACTTGTTCCACCTCTCTGCCATGGGAACAGCTTCCACTAAACCATGTAGCTGTAAACTGAGTGAAAAAGAAAATCAAGTGCCATACAGAAATATCTTGTTTTTCCATGTGGTAAAACAGTTTGCAAGTGTCAAATATTTTTCAATTGTATTTTCAACAAGGAGATTCTATGGAATCAGAATTACAGCCTTAGTAAATAAGTGAAAGCAGAAAGTATAATGATCTGAATAGTGTTAAAATCCATGGACAAGACAAAACTGGACCTAAATTTCAGCAGCTCAGACAGATGCCAAATATTCTGAAAGTTTGTCCTGTGGCTAGGGGTTTAAAAGTCAGTCAATACACTGTCAAGAAGTGGGAGGTGTTGCATGACAGCCTGGATTTACCAACCCCCACAACAGAATCTGTAGAACCTCAGTCCTCAGGGCAGTTTCCCACAAGGACACTCAGAATGACCACATCCATCGCGACCCTCAGGGAGAAATACATTCACTCACGGGAAAACTGGCTTAACAGATACAGCTTTGGCCTCAGAATAGTTTTCTGTGTCTTATTTTTGTCACTCCAAGTGCTGAGTTGTGTGAGTCATGACGCTGTGCCGGTGAGTCCTGGTGGCAGCCGAGTGCCCACCCTGCTACCCCAACACACCCCTGTGTTGGGGGCAGGAGAGCTGGAAGGACCTATTGAAACATTGTCACTTAACATGATTCTATTTTTGTTTCTCCACAGAAAGTTCCCCCTTGCTGCCTGTGTGCAGGGAGAGACCATCTACAGCACAGCTGCCCAGCACGTTTCTGTATGAACTGCTGCTTGCCCGGGCACTATTTCAGGGAATGCCTGGAGAGAGCCTACTGGAACAAACACTGCAACCGCTGCGACATGAAGGGCCACTATGCTGATGTGAGTATGGCCCTCGGCACACAGATCGGGTTTGCTTTGTGGCTGTCAAAAACTGAATTTACAAGGGCTGCAATCTCTTCAGATTTCTTTGATTTTACATAGTGCCTATTTGTATAAGTATATGAAAATGTTGAGTTTAGTCATTACTTTGCACTACCAGAGTTTTCATGGAGAATGGTTCAAAGAAAACAAGCCAAAGCATTGTCAACACTTGGTCCTTGGTTTAGTTTAGCTGTGGTGGACAAAAACATCCTTCTTTTGTGTGGACTGTAAGTTGGAGGTTGAAATCAGGAGACATAGTATCTGCAAGTGTACCAGGAAGAAGTAAAGAGTAACTCTGATGCATCAAGCATTCCAGATCTATGGGGTTTTTTTCCTATGATCAGATAATATTCAGTGAAAATACTGTTAGAGAGGAGTAATTTGGTGGCTTTGGGTTTGACTAGCTCTACTAAAGTAAAACATAGAAGAAAAATTGCAAGGAAAGCAAACATATTTGTCTCTTTCTATCCTCTTGTATTACAATTATTATGGTTTTGTAGGTTCCCAAAATTCACTCCTCTAGTAGCAGTCAACCTTCTATGATTTTTTCCCCTTGAATTAAACCCAAAAATGGATAAAAGGCAAGCTGTGATAATTTCAGAATACATTCACACTTTGGTTTCTATCTGTAGATGTGGCCTGTATGTTTTTCAAATTCACCTGTGGAATCCCCTAAATGCTGGATTTTTTGAAATTCAGAAATATTTTATTAGCTTTCTAAATGTCTCCTTCCTGCCTTTATTTCTTATGTTTGGTCAAAGAGCATTGTCACAGTGTGCAAAGGACAACCCACATATTTGGGAGTTGCTTTTTCTTATGTTATTTGAATGTGTTCCATGTGTACTTTTGTTTATAGCTAATGTGCCCACAATACCTTTAAAGAATGTGAATTGTATATTTCTGCACCCTCATTCTAATAGGCAGTGAGACAAAATTGTAATCTGTAATGAAGCATCTTTTCTTTGCCATCTTTTCTCTTTTACATATTTTATGACACCAGTTCTCATTAAATTAATTTCTTTAAAGAATCATGAGTCTCTACCATACAAGCATTTAAATCCTATCTGAGTTGTGCAGGTTATCAGGAGCATCACAGCATGTATTATTTTCTGCTCATTTAGGTCCACCTTAAATCAGAAAGGTTTTCTTTGAAACTTGGGGCAGTTCTCATGCACACCTGGGAGGTGTGAGGCTGCCTGTGTCATTCACCTGTGTGGTGAATGCTGGGGCATTCAGAGCAGGAGCTCACCTGCCCAGTCCTCAGAGAGAGGGATGGCATGGCAGAGCAAAGGCCAAGGAATCAAAACTAACAGTAAATCTTTCCTGACATCAGAGGAGGAAGCCTATGAAGCCGACAGGTGATCTAGACACAAAAACAACACTTGGACAGGACAAGGTTGCTGCTGATGGGCTAAAGGTATTTTTTTCCATCTGGGAGGTTCATAGCAGAAGAAACCAGGCATGTTCCCATACTGAAACCTTACTTTGTGGAGGGGAGCACCAGAGAAGTTGTCAAATTGAAGGGTTCCTATGAATCTGTGAGTTCTAACTCGTTACCAAAACTGGGTAGGGATTGCCCAAAAGCAGCAGAGGAGCATGAAGGTGAAATGGCCCAGTCAGTGATGGCAAAGGACACCTCGTGCTTGGCACACAAGGGGTAACTGAGCTGCTAATGCAAGGACTGTGTGTAAGAGGTGTCGCAGGGAGGGCTGGGCTCCCAGCCTGCCACACATGCACGAAGGCAGAGGGCAGGAATCATGGGGGTGGCATGTTGGGATGCGTGTTAAATATAATATACATGGGGTGATTCAGGGCTGCTTTTGTAAAGGAAACCCCACTTCTAAGGAATCTCTGGAGTTCTTCAAAGGAGCAGGTTGACAAGCTGGTGCGTAAACACGATCCAGTTGACATAGTCTACAAGTTCTAAAAGGCATTTTTCAAAGTTCCTGACCAAAAGCTTCAAGCAAACTAAACAGGCATGGAGTAAGAGGATAAAGGTGGGATAT
Organism: Petroica traversi; assembly: GCA_025920805.1. Taxonomy (NCBI): domain Eukaryota; kingdom Metazoa; phylum Chordata; class Aves; order Passeriformes; family Petroicidae; genus Petroica; species Petroica traversi. The sequence continues at coordinate 30,865 of JAHLSL010013310.1, read as the reverse complement.
GCTAGTGTGACATGGAAAAGGATGAACAATGCAGGGACAAGATTTGCTGAGAAGACAGAATTATGTACAGAGTCAGTGCTGTGAGCCAGCTGTGCAGAACTGCCCAAGAACTTTAAGAATCAGAGGGAGAACACAATAAAATGGCAGTTGAAATTAAATGGCAATAAATTGTAAAGTAAACTAAAATAATTCTAGCTTGGGGTATGGAATAAGAGGTACTGCATATTACTCTTCAGGACTCAGATTCTAGTTATAAGATACAACTCCACAAAAAATCAGTTTAGTCTTCGCAAGCTGTAAAAAAAAAAAATGCTGGTGAAATGTTAGGAATCATCAGGAAAGCAGGAACACCTGAGCACAGCTTTGTCTTCTGTACCCCTCAGCATGGCCCCAACTCCTCAGCCTGGAAGGGAGGTATCAGAAGGAAGGGTCTCTAAAGAATCTTCAGAATCACCTGTGATGGGAGACAGTGGTCAGGGTTCAGTTGTTCATCATTCCTTCCATTACACCCAACAAAGGCAATAGAAGCCAGGTTGGGAAGAGACAGTCTGAGGTGACTGTGCAGCAGCAGCCCTGGAGGGATGCTCCTCCATTATTGAGGGATGCAGATCTGCCCTGCTTACAGGGAAATGGGAGCAGGTCATGGAAGAGAAATCACAGAATCCTACAACACCAGGTTGGAAAGGACTTCATGGATCATCTGATCATCATCCCCAACATTTCTTGGCACAAGCATGGTCCACACAAGACAGCCTGGCCAAATCCTAAGAGTGTCCAGGAATCCACCACTTCCCTTGAGATGATTGTTCTAATTGTGAAGTTTTCTTGTGTGTCCCCCTGAGATCTCCCCAGGAGTAACTTGTAGCTATCACCACTTGTCTTTCCCATGTGATTCCTTGTAAAATGGAAATCCCCATCTTCTTGTTATCAAACATATGTTATGAAATGCTTTGGAAGCTCAAAGGAAGTTTACACCTTTTTACTGTAACACACAGGGTGCAGAACAGATTGTTATGCATAGTCTGTCAGACTGTCTTTCCACTTTTGTCCCAAAGTGGATGTGAGGCAGGTCAAGGTGCTTCACCTAGTTTGGTTAGGAAACTTTCAAAGTTACTTAAAATATTTTAGGGTCATACATTTATGATCTGCTAGATCAGTCTCTTCTCTTGAGACAGCATGAGAACATACAAAGTCCTCTTAGCTGGAGGTGTCCTGGAAGCAGCCCAGACTCACATGATTTCCTTGGGACAGTCAACAGAGGAGAATCTTTTGACTTGATTCAGTGGCAGCCAGGTGGATGTCATGAGCCTTGTGGTTGGTGTACAGCCTCACCTGTCAGCAGCAGGGGTGGGAGAAGGACTCCATGAACAGAAGATGTAGCAGGGAGCAGGCAAAGGGGCACTGTCTCCCTGTATACCTGGCAAAACCAGCTTGTGGGTGCTGGGTGAGCTGGGTGGGCTCTCCCAGGAGCTGGCAGACAGCAGTGCCCAGATGCTTGGTGCCCTGCAGCCACACTGTGTCTGGTGGTCCCATCCAAATGCCCAAATACACTTGTCAGCACTCTTTCCCAGGCACCAGCTGGGTGTTTCGACTGACAACTTTCTGGGTGTGCAAACCACCCCTGGCCTCTTCTCTCCAGGGAGGTTCCTTCTGCCTTTGTTGTTTCTGGCGATCTGCTGTGGGCTGGGATGGAGCTGGAGGTGCAGGGGGTGGCTGGCATCCACGTGGCCAATTTCCCTTTGGTAGAGAGCACGATGTTGCTCTTTCTCCTTAGCTCCCCAGTGTCCTTCCCCACCCTTCGTGCCTCTGGCTGTCCACATCCACCCGAGGGTGAGCATAAGGCTGTGCCACCAACGGCCAGGGTGACACCAGCAGTTACCCAGCTCTGCCCGGCTGGCACCAGCGGCTGTCTGCACTGGCAGCGTGGGGAGAGGTCTCGACATCTGCTTCTGCAGGAGTGGTTCTGAAGGGAAGCATTGTGTGTTTTCCGCGGCAGTTCCCATGCGGAGGTGATGAAAAGTGTGTGTTTTGGCAAATCTTTTGTTTTATTGTGGTGGCTTGCAGTGGGGCAGCTCCAAGCAGCCGCTGCCTCTTTGACAAAGCACCAGAGGATTCTGTTAAAAAGTTGTGTTTAGTAATTGTAGTCGTCGTGTCAGACCATAACTGACTCGGAGCTGAAGGATTTTTGCGAGATGAGTAGCTATGCCAGCAGGGACCCAAGTCTCTTGGGCCAGCCGCGCTCTCATTAAGATTTGCCGCTAGCCGTGGCGGTGTTCGGCAAGTATGTGACGTGCATGCTGTTATTGTATGCTTGGCTTGTCAGCCTGCAGCTTTCTGACACTCACTTATGTCACTCTTTATTCAGAGACGAAGAAGCTTTTGATAATTTGACAAGACAAGCTCTTAAACGATCTAGGTCATGGCCTTCACTGTCTGTGATTGTGAACATATTTCCTGAAAGCCCTGTCACTCATCACAGCTACATTTTCTCCCGGGGAGCCGCGGACCCGTCCCGGTCTCCTGTCAGCGCGTGCATTTTGGTTATTCATACGCCAAATACAGTAGTGGGGTTTTTGCTCGCCTTTGGCCGGCACTCGCATGTTAGCGGGGCTAATCCGCTCCCCGCGCCGTGCGCCCCGCAGCGCCGCCGTCGAGGGCCCTCTCGGCGCGAGGCAGACGCCCGGCCGAGGGGAGCGGAAAGGAGGAAAGGCCGCTTAGTGCCGGTTTTGTGTTTGCTCATTGTTGTGGAAATATGAGAACTGGTGGCAAGGGCCTCGTCTATTGAGCTCTCGAGTCCCGGTCTGCTGTCAGGGGCTGTTTGAGATTGAGTGTTTTATTTTCTTTGATGTTCACATTGGAGAATAGGGAAGTGGGAATTAAACAACAGATGCATTAAGCCGTTGTTCTGGTAAAACAATAATTAGCACCTGATAAAATTCAATATGGGTCAAAATGTGCAGCACCCAGTCTCGATTCTCCCATTATGGCACCCTGCACTGGGTCAGCCTCGGGCACGAGTGATGGCCCTTCCACAGCGACTGGACGTGGTTGGTGGCAGCAGTGGCACAGGTTTGGGGGAGCAGCAGCACGGTGCTCACACGGCCCAAGGTGGCGGCAGGTGCGGGGACGCGCCCTACACCGTGCGCTCCGCGGCCGCGCGGCGGCAGTGGCACTACCCTCTGCAGTAGGCACCTTTTGTGCTGGTACATCTACATGCAAGTAAGGTCAGACCACTGGGGCAGGAAATAAATGCAATTTTATTTTAATGTAGTTCATCACGCTGCCATAGTAGCTGGGTACCACGAGGGCTTTTCTTTAAACGAGGGCCATTCGTGGTTAAGTTCTTTTAAATATATAAAGAAAATCATGGGTTTGGCAATGGTTGTGTCTGGCTATGCTCTCTTCCATAGCAAACGTCTCTGCTTCATTTGAGGAGCCAGTTGTTGGTAATAATTGTTAATCATGCTTTTTGTCATTCCGTGATATAAGATGCAGACAATAACCTGAGCTGAGGCAAAGTAATGAGGTTCCTGGTTAAAAGCATCATCTCTAAAAAGCTGCTGTTTAACAGTGACCGCTCCTCTGCTATAATGGAGAGCAGTATTACCCCAAGTCACTATCTTCATGAAGGAATATGCTTCACCTTCCCTCACCACCTTTGTCCTTACCTTCTTTTGGTTTTCCCTCACCCTTAAAACATCCTTGAGGATAAAACCCACCTCTGGACAGCACCACAAAGTGCCTGGGGCTGTACCTTTCCCAGGGTCTTGACAGGAGCTCTGCCAACTGTGGTTCTCACTCAGAGCTACCGATTTTTGCTCGAAGTGATGGCTTTGTGTCCAGAGCAGAAAAAATACCCAACCGAACAATTATTCAAAAATAAAGTAATTTTTATTATGATTATGATGATGATTATTAAATAGCAGTCGTGTGAGTAAAGGTCATACCACAGAGTGGCATTTTGCCAGTATAGGACAACTCACTGATTGCAATTGTTCAACCATATTAGCCTGGGCACACTGTGGTAATCGAAAACTATCCAGAACTAATGTATAAATAACTGCCTGCTACCCCTGAGCCGGGCAGCACAGCTGTCCTGCACAGCTGAAACCTCCTCAGGTCTGAGGGAGATGCTGAGAGCTCTGGTACAGTATTTTTACAGGCTACAGAGTGTTTATGTGTTGCCTCTCTGAACCCCGGCTAAGTTGGAGAAGGAGGAAAATCCTTTTGTTTGTGCTCAAAGACAGCTCGAGTGTGTTCAAACTGTCAGAGCCTCGGTGAGGAATGTGATGTCCTTCACACATTTCCTTTATAAAAATATTAATATAAAACTCAAATATTTACACATAGTACTTGAGTATGAGGAGAAATATTGAACCATTACACAGAACAGATTGTAGATTTTTCTGCAGACAATTATGTTACTGGTGAAATGAATAATAAATAATATCATTTCCATCACATCTTGGAAAAACACAGTGTATGTGCCACAGGGTGACTGGCAAAAGCTTGGATTTTGAGAGATACTGGTTGTGATGTAGGTTGTTTAAAATTAACAGGCTCCTTCAAAGTAAAAGAAGGCAAGAATTAAGGGATGAGTGAAAAAATGTATTTGAAATCTAAAGAAATGTTAATAGTACTCATTTGCAAGTAGTCATGAGGCCTCAATGTTTGAAATTGCAGCTGCAGCATATTATGGAGAAGCTGTAGAATACTATATTTCTTTTTAAAGTACTTACGATGAAGGTTGGCAAACCAAGTTGCTAATTGTTCAAATGAGTACGGAGCTGTTCTTATAACAGGGTAAATGTTCTAGAGAGAAGTGAAAGCCCTCCACTGCAGTAGCTGTGCGCCAAAATGACAAAAAGTGCCTTGATTTCCGTGTCTGTCTGTAGCTCAGGGACCGTCAGAAATATTGTATGTTTTGTAAAAGCATTAAAAATCCCTGAGAGAGTGATCTGAGCCTCAGTGACCACCAACATGTTCTGATTTTGTTTTAAAGATCCACATTTTCTTCTTTACCGTCTCTTATGTGTCCCTGAGGTCAACTGTGTCGCTGCTGACTCAAAAATCTGCTCTGAATTTTTTTTTTTTTCTGAGGGCTGCACTTAGGAGTTGGTGTGAGAGTCTGGCAATTAAAAAATAATTAAAAGTAAAAAAAACCCAAGCAAGTCATTGTAAAAATAGCAACATTAAAGCAATCTGTTATGGTACTGGTTTACAACTCATCTGACATGAGGTTGCTGAGGATTATTACATGTAACAATTATATTTTGATTAGGAAAGAGATATATACAAAAAAGATAAAATATTTCTGTTCCTATGTGAAAGGAAGGCACCTTCTGATTTAATTTCTAGAGCTTTATGTAAATTTAAAATGTCAGAAAATGTAGAATTTAAATCCACCCCTGTTTGTTTTGCAGCATTAATGCTTCCTACAGTCACGAGCACGCTGCTCTCCCAAACTTCTGCCCCTCGGAGAAAAAGGGCAGAGAGAAAACTGTTACTGGCTTTCTGACAATGGCAGGGAGTGTGTTAAACCAGTGTAAAATTCAATTAAACTGTCTAGCCGGGTTTTTGAAGCTGAAATGCAGACCCTTTCAGTTAAGCTTCTTATTTTCCTGTGACCGACACCAGTGGATACTGTGTTATGCCAAAACCAACAGGCTGTAAAGCACCTTGTTTCATGCTCCTAGCTGATCAATATTTTTATTTTCCAGGCTTGCCCAGAAATATGGAGGCAGTATCACCTAACAGTAAGTAGAAACACCTTTTTTATTTTCTTCTACACCCAACCTATTTACTCCTCTGTGAACTGCTGACCATAAAATATAGACAAGCATCTTCTCTGAGAAGATAATAAACATCTGAAGAGTTTTTGAACTGAAGAAGGCAATGAAACACTGTCACTATTTTTTAAGTATCTTTAAAACTTCTGATTTCATTTTAATACTGTAATAATTAAATTAGTGTCTTGCCTCTCTTCTCTCAGTGACCACATTTACACATAGAAAGAGCATTACATTTTAAGTTGGGATGCATAGCAGAAGTAGTAATCCCATCTCAGATATCCCAGATGTTGGTCATTAGTCACTCTGTGTGACAAAGCTTTCTTCTTAGATGAGTGAAGTAAATCTCAGTTAGAGCGGAGAATGAATTTGAGGAAAAACACCTCATAAACTTTTGCAGAAAATTTATAATTAATCAGGATATAGCTGTGACTGCTTGTTTGGCCTGCCTTAGTTTATCTTTAATCCCTGAAATAAGAAAATAAAACTTCGTGAAACTGTACCAGTTCATTGCTTAAGATTTTTCCTCATATGTAAAATAGATATAAAACTAAAACAAAATATATACAGATTTTGTTAATATTGAAACCTGGTACAGTATTTAACCAGTAAAAACAAATTCTTGCATTGGTGTCACAGTTCTCTAATATATTAATTTCTAAAATCGTCAAACATAAAAACACCTTTAAAAATTGAGGTTTTGTTGTTCCTCTGAACTTTTGCTGTCGTTGCTCCCCAGACTGGCCTCACACATATTTCACTGTTACAGATAATTAACGCCTGTTCTCTGCTCTAAACAAAGTAGAAAAGTTTCTCCACTACTTTTCTTTTTGGATCTTTGACTTTTCTCTGGAGCAGTAGATGGGATGTGCTTTATAATTTGTGCCTCCACCTCTTCATGGCAGTGGAATGCTCTTTTTTCTGCTTTTTTCTTCAAAATTCAATGAACAGAAGAAATCTGCACTTAAAACCTCTCATTTGTGTTTTGTGCATAATGATTCTAACACAAAGATCTGCCCTGGAAATCCTCCACCCTTCCTAAGAATTTACTTTTAAACAGATTTGGTGAAGACTTTTTGTTGGTTTGGTTGGTGGGGATTTTTTTTAAAGAAAAACATTATGAGCAAAAGTTGCATTCACTGGCTATTTTTAGTTTTGTTGTTGTGGTTTTTTTAAATTGGATGAAGAGAAAAGGTAAATGCTGTGATGATTCGTAAGGGTGCATGTAAAAATAATTTCTGAAATGTTTACGATACTTGGAACTTAATAATCAGATAGAAATATTTTGTGCAGTAACAATCTGGGTTCTGTTTTTTACTGAGATAGAAAATTTAATTTTAGTCTCAACTACCATTGAAAAGTCCTCAAAAAGTGAATTGCCATAAACACTTACAAAATATTTATGTCTGTAAAAAAAAGCAGGGGATAGTTTTAACTTGACCAAGCGCTGTACTTGGGCAAAATTTGAGGTATCTTGAGTCAGGAAATTATTTCTGTGGATTTTGTGGAAAGCATTCAGGGTTTACACTTAAAGTAATGTAAAGCTAAAAAAATGTGTCAAAACAAGTTCTTCTTAGAAAATGAAGTAGTTACAAATATAAGCATATTATTAAATGTACCCCTTTGGAATTTTTTGGTGCATTTTAGGGACATTTTAAATGTGGTCAAATATGGACATTCACAGATTAATTAGTATCGCATCAGGCCCTACCTTCTGATAAATAGGGTTTTATTTTGTCGTGAATTGCAGGTTTCCTGCAAATAAACCACATTTCTGACATGTTTTGCACGCCTTTATTTTTTGCACAGGAAGAGTATCTTTGGCTCAAAGTTTCATTAAATGTTAGGTTAAGCCTGTAATTTAAAAATTTGTATGGTAAAAGACATGCTTGATATTTGCAATAAGTAAATTAAAAGAAACTGCATTGTCTGAATTGCTTAAAAATATGAGTCCCATCTTTTATTATTCCCTTTAAATATTCTCTTTTGCACCTGAAGCAGAGCAGATGTAAATAATATTCTGGCAAGAAACAAAACTTCTAAATTAGAATTATATCTCATGTTTAAATATATTTTATATATATTTAATATGGGCGAGTAAGGTTGTAACAAAAAGCCAAGATTTTTACTCTCATATCAGCACAGTAGTATTTCACCATAGCAATTATCTTAAAAATTTCCTTTGTAGAATAAATATTTTGGAACAAACAGGATAGCAGCGATAAGGAAAATACAACATGTTTAAAACAGAAGTGCTGTTGTCGCTGTCATGGCCACGAAGGCTGCCCAGCTGTTGGGGGCCACAGAAAAGCTTTTCATTCACTTCAGCCAGGGATACAAGCACTAGACTTAAACTGGTTTTGGTAAATTGGTGGTGAGCATCCTACATGCAGGTCCATGTACATGCAGATAAACTCAGGCATTCAGTTTTGGGATAAATACACTGGATTTTTGGCACTGTTCACAGAGGCTGTCACAGAGTTTGTCCGAATATTTTGCATTCTATAAAGTGTTCTTAGTTAATTTCTGTGAATGCTGGTGAAGAATCACACAGCCTTCCACCTCTCTCCTTTATGAGGCTTTTGGTTATTTTATTCATTTTCCGTCACTTTCCAAGGAGATGGACTGCCATCTATTGACTCCTCAGAGCCCCTGCACGGCGTGCGGGGCCACTCGAACAATGACTCAATAACAAACCCATTCTGCTCTTGGGGATGGTGGTGGGGTTTGTTGACGTTGGCCATGGTGACAAATTCGAGCACATTGCAAATAATTTGTTGTATGGGCAGAAACATCTTATTCCCACCAAAACAGACTGCCAGCACAAGGAATCTTATGAAGAAATGGCAAAAAGGATTGCAAGTGGAATATTTTAATTTGCCTTTTGATGAAAAAAAATATTATCATAAAGCATTCAATGAAGCTTAAATCTGAGGACTGTGTGATAATCAAAGCTTTATAAGTGGCTGAAAGTACTTTCTTTAAACTTGTTCTTTCAACTCCTTTAACTAAAATTATTCTAAAAAAAAAAAACAATGAAAGTCAGCAGAAAAATCCAACTCCCACTGTGTTTTAAAGTAACACTTAATAACCTCTTTAAGACAGTGATTTAAAACTTTTGCACATCATTTTCATCATGGCTGCAGTCTGTATTTCTCCTGTACCAGAGAAGGGCAATTATATTTGTCAAAATATATTTCAGTTTTTTATTCATGTAGGTATCTATTTGCAGTAAATTGGTTCATATTCACTAATATTTACCAAGAGGGTTATTGTCAATCAAATAATAGGACAAAGACTTCTTTGACAGATTTTGGATAAACAGTTTTGATCGTAGCTTGCTGGAGTGTCAGTGATGATATGTGCGATTTTTTTGGATGCAAGGCATTTGGAGGCCTTGTTGAGCTCTGTTCTGGGTTATGGGGAAGCTTACAACTCTGACTTCCTGAGTGCCAGGTGCTGCACAAACCCCGAGAAACACAGCCCATGCTCCACAAGACATGTCATCATATCCTCTCTCCACCCTACTGATACAGGAGGGCACACAGTAGCAGTTTTTCACCCTCAGACCACTTGGCTCTTTCGCATTCCCTTTCTCTTGTCACTTCAGATTTGAGCTATAAAGGTAGTGATATTTATTATGTATTTTGAGTGAAGGCCAGTTTATAGCCCTCTAACAAACAGACGAGGTAAACCCTAAATAGCACTAGAAAGATCAGTGGAAAAACTTGTGAGAAGGCCCCCAATGATTTTCTGTTGTTTGTTTCAGTTCTGCAGTTTATTCTTTAAAACATACAATCTTTCCCTTCAGGTTTAACCTGCTGCCCACCCACCCCGCCTTGTGCCCCATGACAGCTGCTGCCCTCAGTGGGTGCCGGCTGCGGAGGGGCAGAGCTGGGTGTGTGCTGCAGTCCCTCAGTGACACTTTCTGCCGTGGACAGTCCTTCTCCCCTGTGCTGCTGGTGTGGGCAGCCCGGGGCTCTGAGCTGGCCTTCTGGGCAGCGCCGTGGCTGGGCTGCCCACGCTGACCAGCGGGCACGGCCTTGCGCCGGTGCCCTGGCCTGC
>JAHLSL010013310.1:0-20611 GCA_025920805.1 Petroica traversi | reverse complement strand
ACCAGCGGGCACGGCCTTGCGCCGGTGCCCTGGCCTGCGGGGCCTGCATGGCCGGAGCGGCCTGCTGAAGCCGCTGCTTGTGGTAGCGTTTCCACCCAGGAGGTGACATCACCGGAGAAAAAGAGGAAATTTATTTATTTTCGGTGCCTAGAGACCCTGTTTTGGTCTGGGTGTGAAGTTGCACTTCTGCCGTGAGTCCCCGAAGTGCAGGCCGGACTCCATGCAGTGCATGGCGGTGCCAGAGAGCGTGCACGGGGCCTCGGCGTGTTTTGGTGTCAGATGGAGAACGTGCTGGCTGCAGATCTCACCTTGTCAGAATGGCTTGTGCCACACAGGCATGGATGTGGCCAGTTCGGCCCAGGGTCAGGATGACGATACCACAATTTAACAGGAATGAACTGTGCAAGTGTTAGAATCTTCTTCAGTAAATATTAACTGAGTAAAGAAATTCTATCCCTAAAATGGGCAGAGCAAGTTTTTTATTTTCCTGAGGTGTTTCTTGATGTTGATGTGTGTGTTAAAACATAAATCACTCTGGGATGGGATGTTTTCTTTCTGTAGGGATTGCTCATTTTAAATAAGCCGTTCCTGCCCTGGTGCCGCTGCAGGCAGCCACACTGACTCCATCCCCTGTGCCCTGCCTTCACCAGTCTCATCTGGGTGAAATCTCCCAGGGCAAGGTGGCCACCAATAGAGTTTTAGAACCATCAGAATTTTTAATTGGCAGAAGCTATCATTTAACACACTTCTTGACAGTTTGTTAATCTTACTTTTAATCCACTTACATAAAAAAAGGTGAATCAGGAGCTGCTGATTTGGCCCTGTGTGTGAAGGACACGATGAGACATGCATCTTTTGTGTTTAAATTTTGCAGTCAAATTTCTTTGTGTGCATTACTAAAATTCCGTGTGGCCTGCTACTTTTTTTCTGAAGTGAAAATGTAAGGCATATCCCTGAAAGTCAATTTCTATCTGTTACAGTGTGAGAAAATTAAAAATAATAGAGAAAAGAGAAAACTAAAAATAATACGACTCAAAAAGAGAAAATTAAAAATAATACAACCCAGGCAAAAAATATTTAAGCTTGGGGGGGGGAGGGGGGCATTTGGTTTCCAGAGATTTTCTTAGGTGTTGAGCAGTGAGGGAAGGGATGGGTTTAGGAGTGTTTTTGGGAGAGGGTTAATCCCCGGTTTACTCGCAGTCGTGGCTGTGACATGGCTGCAGGGCTGGCTCCACTAGCCATGACACAAAGCCACAGACCAAGGGATCAGCGCGTTCCTCTGGAATGTTTCAGCACCTGGCCAGTTCCTCTCCAGGTGTTTCAAGACTATTTCTAGCAGCTCTAGTAAAGACACCGGTCTGCTTATGAAATAGGCTGTGTATTTCTCAGATTTAAGATTTCCAGAGTGGGCCCTCATGTGCCATTGCTTCAGTATCCATTCAGCAGGATATTTTACAGGGAAGGCAACTCAGAATTCTCAGGGATATAGATTTAGGGTAAAGATGACTGTGGCTCTTGTGAGTTTTGGGGCACATGAACACTTGGAGCATGATGGTGTCCGCGTACTTGCTTGGGAGGTGCTTGGGTTCATGAAGATTTTCTGCCCTTTGGCTCGCCCCGTTAGCCAGGGGAGGAGCTGGGCCAGAGCTTGGCGAGCAACAGGCAGATATTTTAGTTTAAAATTCTCTTTGTTGTCCAAACCTGGCCCCTCTTGCAAGTGGTTTCCAGGGTCAGAGATGCTCCTGCACAGCTGTCCTGGAGAAAGCTAGCAGGTCAGATGGGGTTGGTGTGCTTGGCAGAGGGATTTTACTGTTTATTTTCCCCTACTAATTGTAATTTGCTGTGTAGCTATTCTCTTTCAAGTTTCAGATATTTGTTGAGGCTATCAGAAGCCTAAACCCCAAATCCTTTCCTATAACAAAGGAATCATATTTCACAAAAGATATTCTATCTGATAGCTTTTTTTCTTCAGAAAACAAAGACAGTTTCAGGTCCTGAAATAACTGTTAGGTTTAGGAGCTCAAAGCATGTGCTATCACTTTCAGTACAAAAGCATGCTAGCTAAAAGTTCTTATCCAATTTTTATTTGAAAGATGTATTTAAATTAGATTGGGAAAAAGAAGTAGCTTTAATAACTCTCTATACATTTTCTGCAAGGACCTGAGTGAACATTTCAGGTGGGATGCAGAACCTTCCAGCAGCACGGGCATCACCTGCCACTTTCCTTCATCATGTAATAACCACAGTAGGAAGTGTCCTGCTTTCTCTAACCTTTAACTGTCCTGTGCTCTTCTGCATTTGCTCCCCAGAAAACCAAAAAAAAGTGCTTTTAGATTGAGGGATAAAGATAGATTACATCTTGACCAAAAATTTCATTTTTGTGTATTTCTGAAAGCAGTCTGGGAGTGGGGAGAGAGTAGAATAGAGAGCTCGGCTGAGTGAATATTTCTGTGATTTTGGGGTTCCAAATGAGGTTGTTGTGGTGTTTGTCTTAGAGAGCGGCGTTGCACAGGGAACCCCCACTTCAACACACATGTCGAGGTGATGTCGAGAACCATGAGTGCTGCAAAAGCAGTGTCTTTCACATCTGATTGTGAAAGGGAGAAGAGAAGGGCATGGAAATTAATGTATTTTACTATTTTAAATCTCTGGTTAGCTAACCCCTGCATGCCTCGGACATTCTTTGTGCGGTACACTACATTTGGTGACATATGTCCCCCCAGCCCAGCACACCCGAAAACAGAGAGGTCTGGATTATTTTCGTGATATCCCAAAGCTCTTGGGTAAGTGGTTAATTAATCAAAGAGAATAGTCAGGAAAGGCTTACTGCTGAAATATTTCCCTTTCATATACTCAACCGCAGTTCTCTAAAGAGAAAGGATTAAGATGATTTTTGTCTTTAATGCTTACAAATTCAGTTTAAAAAATTACCTCTCTTTCCTTTAGTTAGAAAAGGAAAACTTACAAAAGTGTTTACATTTTACCATTATTTCAAGTATTAACCAACTGAATTAGGAAGATTGAATTTTCTAGAAAAAAAATGAGGTTTCCAATGCGTTTTAAAAACTTTAGGTAAAAAAAAAAAATTATGCCCTCTTTCTGCAGTAAGTGCTATGTATTAATCTCCATTTTAAAGTTCCTACATTCTGAGAATTTCTCAGAACTTGATATGAAGGTGTCTTTTTAAAGTTTTGTTAAAACTTTGAACCGGTTTCAAAATTCTGTAGGAAACTGAAATTTAACAGACTGGAAACTGCAAATTTAACAGACATTTTAAAAGGTGACAAAATCACAGTTGCACATAATATGCGTGAATGCCATAAAATGGATTTTGGTGCATTTTTGTAATTCAAAGTGTAAAAAGTGTAAAAAGTCAGTAAATCCGTTTGCATTGCATAGCTCATCTTGCTGGTGAGTCATGTGTCGCGGCAGCCCAGAGCTCATGCCGGTAAGACAGTAACTTCCTCAAGTTATGCTCGATCATGTTAATAATCTACGGATTAGGATTCCCTAAAAATATTCACTGATTTAATTCCAAGAGGGTCTATCATGTCAATGATATTAATACATCTTGTTAGGTCCTGTCATGTGTATAGAAAAGTTTCTATCCCCGTGACAGAATTATCCTGATTTTGATTTCAAGTGTTGAAGAATCAAGTATAAAGGGAATTAAAGGAGCCGAGGGCCCGCACAGAGTGGTGAGGAACATGGAGCCACGAGCAGGTGCTCACAGAGAACCCTCAGAAGTGCGTGTGAGCTGCCCTGTGTGTGCAGGGATGCTGTGCCCCAAACCCAGAGCCACAGAAGGAGGCACCCCTTGGAATTTTTGGCTACAGGGGAGTGAAGCTGGGTCTTCGGTTTTGACTCATTTTTGAATGTAGAATTTGGGTTAAATTAACCATTCTAACCAAATTAATTGAGTTAATTCAGCAAACATCCCAACAGCCATGAGAGCGACTCTGAAATGGGCAGAGGTGCCCTCCCCCATGAAGGAATGGGCACTCCAGTCTGTGTCCGGCCTGACACAGCCCCTTTTCCTGGTCCTTGGTGTCACCATGGCACAGTGTTGCCCAGCATGGAGTGGCATGATGGCAACGCTGCCGAGGGTGGGGTGGCCAGGTGGTGAGGAAGAGGCACTATTTTTACATCAGAGCAGGCAAGGAATTTGCAAGGGAAGGACAGTCACTGCCTGATTCAGAGTTTCTCACAGTTGTGTCCAAAAGTGGCTTGTGGTTTGGGGTTTTTTTTCTTTTTTTTTCCTTCCCTCAAACTAGTCGTTTCTCCACCTGTAGTCTCTGCTCATCTTGTAGCCAACAGAAAGTGGTTTTATGTTGTTTCTTGACTATGCAATTAATTCTGTTTCTAAGGAATTTTTATAACTTCTTTTGGCACTTAAAAAATGAGATGAACACCCGTGCAGAAATACAGGCACTGGAGGGTTTCTGTGGACTGTGCGATAACCCTGAAATATCTCCTTTAAAATTAATTGCCCTGGATTTGCATGAGATACCCAGTTCTGTCTGAGTTGTTTTGATGCCAGATGAGAGCTGGTTAAATTCATTCTGATTTTCTGATGGTGACATCAGGAGGGAGAGAGAGGAAAAATGATAGCACTGAGATGCTCAAAAGTTGGTCTGGAGAAAACTGTTTTGGTCAACAGCATATTTACATAGTATGAGAGAGCAGAAATCTGAAATGTTTTGATCTATTTTTAGATGCTGTGTACTATGCAGGTCATCACAAGTCATATTAAAGTAAAAAAACTTTATGGAATTCAAAACAATTTTAAAAAACAGGTGTGCCAAAAGGACATGGAGAAGCTTTTGTTTGTCAGTGGTTGTATACAAGCTGTCACACATTTCCACAAGGACATATTTGGTGTGAATGTCACTCGTCATGAAACTAGGTGCAAATAACTGCAGAATATATATGATGCTCTTTAATGGAGAGCACATGAAAAAATTATGAGAAAATGGATAAACATTAGCACGTGCAGTTGGCATGTTAGTAATGCAAGGAAAGTGCTTCTGTGAAACTCTGTGAAAGTGAAGGATGTTGCAGGCTGAAGCCCAGCTGCTTGGGAGTTTAAAGGAAAAAGGTTCAAGTATTATCTATTTTAAATGTACTCCACAACTCAGTTCTAGCAAACTGATGCACTGCTCACTTGGCATCTCATATTCTTCAGCAGCACTAACAATTTTTCCCACTTTTATTTCCATTTCAGCTGTGATTAGAAATCACTTCCAAAAAAAAATATTTATTAAGAATCTATTTATCAAGAAATACCTATTAAGAATGTTCCCCTAGGAAAGTTCTTCAGATGTGGTACTTCCTCCTTTTAGGTCCAATGGTGAGGGTTGAGCAGTAGATGACATGAAGATTAAAGAGAGAGAAAGGAAGCTGTAAATCATTGAGAATGACAGTAAAAATTAAAACCTTGGGGTTTGTAAGTCTCCCTCGTGTATTAGCTAATAAATATAACTGTGCTTTAGTTCTGTTCATCTTCTGCTTTTACAGGCTTTGCAAATGTTTGTTTTCAGATTAATGTATAAATGTATGTGTAACTATGCATACGCTTAACGCAGGGGCAGCCGGTGCCATGCCCAGGCAGATATATAGATATATAGAGATATATGTAAACATTTGGCCAATCCCCTAATAAACATTCAAATAAAATATACATGTCCCAGTGCATGAGTCTCCTCCTCCTTCTTCTCCTCCTCTTCCTCCTCCACCTCCTTCTCCTTCTTCTCTTCCTCCTCCTCCTCCTTCTCCGCACAGTCTCTCCCCACCTCCCCCACCCCACTTCAAAGCTTGTGGTCCTTTCTCCATCCGTGTACTAAAAGGTTTCTTTGTGAGCCAGGCCATTTGTCCGTCATTGTTTGGGGCCCAAACGGTGGTAAAATACCCTGTCACCGATCTGGAGCATGGTGAATGGCAGCTTCTCTCCGGACAATTGGCGGCGGTGCCGAGAAATATTCCTGAGAGGATTATTTAACCTTTCAATTTAGGGGGCACAAAGCCTGGCTGATTAATGAACTTTCTGATGGGCGCCGATAAGCGGATCTATTTCTTTATTTCCTCCAAAAGTGATTCCTTCTCCTGTCCCATATTACTATAATCTTAAACATAAAATGTGGCAAATAGATTAAAAAACAGCACTAAAGAGTTTATCTGGCTAGCAAACTGAAGGAGCTAAATTAAAATTGGTAATGAAAGCAGTGGCTGAGCCCTGTATATGGTTTTTAAATGCGCTGTGTATTTTGAAGAGACTTATTCTCCAGCCTGCCTGGTAATGACTGCTTTGGGTGCGCGGTCCGGGTCCAGCTTCTGTTATCCCCCCAAAAAAATGAGTTGTGTTATCTGGATGACTGCAGACACATATGCATCCCCCTTTCTCACTGCATGGGCAGACAAGGTCGATAGCATTACAAGGTATTTGTGGCAGTGCTTGTTTCAGTTTTCAGAGCTGCCAGTTTTCAGCCAGATTTGAATTACAAAAGAAGAAGCTGGCATGAAAATTGAAAGGGTTTATCGGCTAGTCTGAAGCCTCATAGCACATTGCTTATTTATGCAGTCCATTTGCACCAGGAAATGTAAAAAGGAAATACATTTTAAAAATAAGGTCATAAAGACCCAGATATGTTTAAGATGGCAAATAAAATATAGATACCTATAATATCTTTCCAGGAAACGATTTCACTTAATGTTGCACATTACTTCGGAGGAGCATTTATGTTACTGTCATAAATTTGTGCGTTTGTGTCACCATACAGATAGTCCCCAGGGATTAGGAACGAAGTGTTTGCTAACTTACTTTAAAATTAAAATAGAACGGGAGATAGGTTTGTAGTATGAGAGCCACATCAGGAATAGCTGGAGTTTAATGTGCCATCGTTTTTAAATAACATTTTGCCTTCCCTGTAAAATTAGCCATGGACGGCTAGAGAGATGCCACCACCTTTGGAGAAAATTGGGATGCCTTTTAAACCATGAAGATTTTGAGGCATTCAGGGATTGTATTGTTGTTATCCTCACTATCTTGCATACATTCATTTTCTCTACGAACTTGAGGGGGTTTTGTCCGTTTCTTAGAGAATACTTTTTGAATTAATATTTTAGGGTTTTCTCTTCTGCTTGCAAGAGTATTAAAAGATTGCATTCATTTATTTTAAATATATAATATTGTACTTTTTGTCTCTTCCTGTAGCGTTTCACACAGTCGATTGTAGATGCTATTTGCATCTGTTTAAAATGCATTGTAGAAATGTCTTATTTCTGTAGAAAGAGATCACTTCACAGTGCTCATACTGTGGACTGGGCAAGTTACATTTTCTTCCTCTGGAAAACGCTTTGGTTTCCCAAAACTGGGACAATCGAAAAATATAATTTCATTTATTAATTGGTAATTTAATGTGTATCATGGCTGAATTCAAAAAAAAAAAAAAAGGAGGAAAGAAAAGCCCTAAAAGCTGAGTGATATCAGCCCTTTTTCTTGATTATTTCACTGTAATTTGGTGATGTCCAAATGTCATGAACACATTTAATAAAGTGTAATTTGTGGGAAGATGCTCAGGTGAGACCTCCACAAGTCCTGTGGGAAGTGAAAGATTTTTTAGATAACTGAAAGAAATTAAATAAAATTCAGTGAAGAAATTATTTTATTTGTAATTGTTTGGCGTTTTGGAGGATTAAAAGTCAAAATACTAAATTTGTATGTTTCTTGTTTATTAGCATGCACCAAGCTCAGTGTGTTTCTGTCATGAATTTTCATAAGGATTTTTACTACGTAGCATGTGTGGCTTAATGATGCAATCACCTGATAGACTGGGAAGACTCCAAAGGAGACGTTCCGGTCTGTTGTGTACATAATACTTGTTTCAAAAATCTGCCTAATTAAGGAATTACCCAATGGAATGCAAGTCTACCGGGTGCATGACACGGTTAAAGAAAATAACAACAACAAAAACCCTGGGTATAATTACAATATTACATGATACCTTATATTGGCAATTTTGAATATAAGGGAATGATGCTAACCTGCCATTGTTTCAGATGGCATGCCAGTAGGTTATGATAATTTGTCGGGAAAAGTAAATGTATATTTTTCTGTGATAGAGCTGCTCTGACCTTTTCTCTGCCCAACTCCAGCCTGCAGCCACAGTGCATGATGATTCCCTCAATGATTGTCTTTCAGTGGCTCAAGGAAGTTGTGAAACATTGCCGCTAATGAGTTTACTCCTGGAATCAGGCCATGTTGGTCTTGTTGAGTTGCAAACAGCAAGCTTGGTGGTTTGCAAACTTGTCCTTTACTGTGGTGGACAAAGTGGTGGAAAAAGTGAAATTACCCCTTGCATTCTCAGATTTGTCAAAACTGGTGTTGGATGTAACCAGTAAAAAACACCTCAGAGCCGGCCTTCATCAAGCAGGATGGTAGCTGCTGGGTGCTGGTGGATTGACAGTTACTGACGTTGGTTCTATCAAGTATGAGGCTCTGGAAACTAAATTGAATTTGTCTTCTTTGTCAGAGTGGCTTTCACTGGTGCAGGAGTAGGGTGAAAAGCTTTCCCGGTGGTAGGTTTTGGGTCCAGTGTGTGCAAGAGGTCACCATGCACAGGTTGGGCCCGGCTGCCATCACACGTCACCCTGCATGTCACACCACATGTGGCAGCCTGGGCACAGCACACATCCCACTGTATGTCACTCTGTGTCACACCACACGTCACACTGTATGGCACTCTGTGTGTCACACCACACATCACACTGTATGTCACTCTGTGTCACACCACACGTCACACTGTATGTCACTCTGTGTCACACCACACGTCACACTGTATGTCACTCTGTGTGTCACACCACGCGTCACACTGTATAGCACTCTGTGTGTCACACCACACGTCACACTGTATGTCACTCTGTGTGTCACACCACGCGTCACACTGGCCTGCGTCGGTTCCGGCACAGCCTGCAGAGGTGCATTGGCCCAACAGGGGCACTTGGGGTTGCACAAAGGGGTCTGGCCTCCAGTGCTCCCCACCAGCAATGTCTGTGCAGCACATAACAGGGAGAGCAGGGAAACATGCAAAAATAAAGGTCAGATGATTTTCCTTAATTAGTGAGATTTAGCCAGATTGTGGATCCTAAGTAGCAATGAGCTTTGTAAAAGGGAGCCCTGGTCGGATCAAAGTCAGTGCAGATAAGGGGAGCTCAAGGTCACCGAGGGAGCTGCCCAGCAGGGCCATTTGCATAAAAAATTACTGTCAGAAATAGGCCAGAGAGGCAGCCCTGGCATTTTGATCTCTTGGCCTTTGTCATGGAGATTCCTGGTTCAGAAGGGAGGAAGGCCAGTGTCCCAGATAATGATTAACTGTTTTAATGGCATTCATTCATTCATTCTGCACTAACTACTCATGCAGAAAAAAGGGTTATGTAAAATGACATTAGAAGAAAAATCATTTGTAATCGTTGCATCAGGCTGCACTTTGAGGAGACATTAGGAGTAAATCCATGGCGTGGTAGGCTTATGCTTTATCTTCTGATATTTACTGAGTTTACTGGTGCATGAAAAGCTTTCAGCAAGAATAGCAGATGGGATGGACCTTTCATAGGTAATGCTATCTACCAGGTTATTACTTCTATATATTGATAGTGAAGTAATCTCCAAGATATCACCCTACAAATATAGATTATTTAAATGTTTTTAACAAAAAAAAACCCCTATAACATAAAGAAGCTATGTTGATGAATAGTTTATTTTGTACCCATATGGCTGAATCATTGATGCTTTTTTAAGTCTTAAATAATAAGAAAACAGAGGGTTTATAACATGCAGGGTTTCTTTTTGGTTGGCTTGGAAGAAGAGTAAAGTTATGTAGAGTTGTAATCTGCCCTGCAAGTGTTCAGTTTAATTTTTTCCGTAAATGTGACCTTTCACATTAACTAAATAAAAGCAAGCAGGGCAGGGGAGCTGCCCTGGGAGGGAGAGCTCAGGGTGTGGGATGTGGGTAAGCCCGAAGGACTCCCATGGTAAGGGGAAGCCCCTGTGCCTGCTCATGCCCAGTTTTTGGTGTGGGGGCCCACACCACAAGGCCACTGCACAGGTGCTCCTCAAGGAGCTTGTATTTTCTGTAAAAAGTGTTTAGAAATGAGTGCAAAATTTGCTAGTTTCAGTTTTAGAAGAGTAATGGTGGCCAAAACCATAATTATGTTCATTGGAGGATGTCATTCCGTAGGTGAAGATGTCCAGCTCTTCAATTTCAGCATGTGACATCTTGGAATGTGAAGGATCATGTGTCTGAAATGATACCTGGGTTTTGCCAATGTATGATATCATCACGCTGCACTTTGCAAAGCCCAAATAGTGTGACTGTTCATTCTCAGAAGGTCTTCATGTTTCCTTTTCATGCCCAGCTGGCAGGAAGCAGAGCAGTGCCACGGTGGTCCTGGTTTGATCTGTGGCAGCCACGCTGCACTCACATCCCGCTGGCAGAGCTCTCCAACAGGGAGGAGTGGGCAGAGGAAACATGGGCGGAATCCCCGTGTGGTCTCCAGTGGCATCAACCTTGAAAACAAATTTAAGACAGGCAAGAGTCAGATGTTGGTAAGGCAGAGGAAGGTGTCGTTCACAGGGTTATTGCTGCTCTTCAGGAGCAGAGGTGATTTCTGGGGATGATCTTTATGCTGAAATCTAAACAGAATAATGGTGATTGATACAAACCAGACAGATTTTTCCCCAAGGGGACTACACAAAGGCTTGCATTTTGGTTTGTTGTTTTTTATTCCTTGTCTCTTCTATGTATTTATGATAAAAAGAAGAGCTGAAAAACTGAGCCAGTTTAGTGTGTCACTTACACAGTGCTGTAGCTGGAGAGCTCTTGCTGTGACATATGGATGAGAAATACACAAATTGCTTTATAGGTGGTAGTTTTTCCCTTTCCTTGTTTCCCCACCTTTTGTCACAAATCACTGTTGGATGTGTCATTCTTCTTAGTGTTCCTTCAGGCCCCTCCTGCTGCGTGGGTGTGAGCTAAGGAACATGACTCTGAAACACACATTTAAACCCAGGGCTGGGGAGTTCACAATAAAGTGACCCTGCAAGTGTGATCAGATTCATAAAGAATGGCATTGGAAGGTTCCTCTTGTTCCTGCCTATTTTACAAACACTGCTGTCATTCTTCTGGAGGCTCCAACGGAGAGCACACTGGCTCTCACAGCAGAAGAGCATGGCAATACACATTTAAAGAAAAAAGCCATTCCTGCAATGAGCTTTGCTGAGTACTGCTATTTTCTTTGACATCTGGCCCACTCTTCCAAGCTCCTTTAGCCCCAAAGTACAAGGTCACTCCTAAGCCCCACTGCTTTTGGGCCAGGACTCCTGCATCCCTTGCTAGCCCTGGTGCCTGCCTGTGCCAGTGGACTGTGGCATCATGTCTGTGGCATGGAGTGTGGGACTGGTCTCCCATTCTCTCTGTGGGTCATGGCATTGTGCCTCCCCAGCTGTATCTGTGAGAGAGGAGGGGCTGGGACACAAGGAGGAGGGGGAGAGATAAATCAGCAGTTTGCATTCAGAGCTGAAATAACATGGCTTGGTGGACAAGATGCCAGCGATGTCTCTTCCCACCTCATTTGTGATGCTCAGGCTGAACCTCGCTCTACAAAATTACAGTAACGTGAGCCACTTGCTGCTTTTTCAAGCTTAGTATTCCAGCAGCAAGCAGGAGCGTATTGATCTAGGCTTAATAAAATTATATTTATGTAATTTTAATTTATTTTTAATTCAGCATTCAGAATACTGCCAGACCTAACTCTTGCCCATTTCCATCTTGCAGACAAAGCCAGGACCCATCAAGGCAGCTGGTCCCCACTCGGAGCGCTCTGCGTCCGTGTACTGCTACAACTGCTCCCGCAAGGGACACTTTGGATACGTAAGTCTGGGCACTCTCTGGGGTGCAAATCCATCCCTGCCACAGTGCATGTGTGGGTGGGTGGAGGAGAGAGCTGGAGAAGCCAAGCTGGAGTGTGACACAAGAGGAGTGTCACCACAATGCTGCTGTGGTCGGTGCAGGCCAATATATAAAGGGATCTCACCCATCTAATTTAAAGATAGGGAGGAAAGTAAAAGTTGCTATCTCTCCTTGGCAGGTCCTTTGATTTGAGACTGGGAGAGAGAATATTTGTTTGAAAACAGTTGCTGAATACAGCTTTTTTTTCCCCTTTCTTTTTTTCCCATTTCTGCCACACTGCCACATTCAACATCATGTCAGATTTTCACCACAATCAGTTCAACTATTTGAGTGCTGTTTTGGGAATTTTGTGTTTCTGCCAGTTTGCGATGATCCTTATTTGGAGTTTCCTAGTTTAGATCAATATCTGAACTAAGTTCGGCATCGTCCTTCTGTAAGGTGCAGCCTGGTACAGGAGACATCATGAGCCTTCAGTAAAGATAGGAGAGGTGCTGCATCTTCCAGGGTGTTTTGGTGATATTTGTCACCTTTTTTGGTGCCTGTCATGATAAGTTCAGCTCTGTACCTGCAAACAACACACAAAACAAATAATAGGGGTTTTTTTTTCTTTTATAGAATAAATGCAGGAGCCACAAATATTTTAGAAAATTAATGTTGTTCATGCATTGGATGAGTTTAGCTTATTTTTTTCCTTTGGCTTAGAAACAGCCAAATTGCCAGCAAATTCCTCCCTTCCCTTCTGCTTGCTCTTGTGTCAGCCCCTTCAACTATCCAGGATGTTTTGTCAAAAGCTTGGGCCTTTAGTTTAGTTTACTTTTATGAAACTGTCCAAAAAATGGCACTGCAGGAAGACAGACATACGAGTAAGGCTGATGTAAAAACAATGAATAATTATTAGGGATTCTGTAAATTGATTATTTAAGTCTTTATTAAGGCTGCTGTAAAAATAATTAGAAATTATGTGTGAGGTGCTGATAGTAAATATTTAGATAGAAAATGGTAGAAACTGTACAAAATCAGAAAGGGAGGAAAGCAACTCATGGACATTTTATGGCTCTCAAAGTTCAGGAAGATAAGACAGTATTTGTAATAGTGTATGAGGAGCAGAAACAGCCTGAGCTATAACTGAATGAAAGGGGATAAACCTATAGCAACACAAGAGTTCAGAGATACCAGATCTTCCCATGTGCACTCCATTCCCTAAAACAGTCAAAACACTTGCAAAAATAGTTATTTTTCACTAAATTTCAGCCAAGCAAATACCAAAAGGAAGCTGAGAAATGCAAAATAGGTCTAAAAGGCATCTCCGATCTGCTGTGCCTCTGGAAGGGAGAGAGGAGCAGGCAGGGACAGGGCTGGCCAGGGTGGCACTGGGTGGTGGCAGTAGCACATACAGGAAAGGTGCAGGTCCCATTGTGTGGACATCAGGTGAGCAAAAGCTCCTGACAGCTCCTGGAGATTGGTGAGGCCCAGATGTCCCTAGAATGGCTTCAAACTGAAGGAGCGTAGAGGTAGATTAGCTCTATGTCAGGAGGAAATTCTTCCCCGTGAGGGAGGGGAGGCCCTGGCATAGGGTGCCCTGGATCCCTGGCAGTGCCCAAGGCCAGGTTGGACCAGGCTTGGAGCAGCCTGGGACAGTGGAAGGTTGATGGGATGATCTTTAAGATCCCTTCCAAGCTAAGCCATTGTGGGATTCTGTGTTTGTATGATCTCAGCAGCATTCAAGAAGAGAAACATGATGAAGCAAAGCACAGCAGGTAACAAGCAATTTAAAAGGAGAATAAAGGAGAATAAAGCACCTGTCAATTTCACATGGTACCCAGAAAAAAGGCAGACTCATAGGAAGTGTGCCCGTTAACCTGGCCGTCAAGACATGTATAAAACTGTGTGTACAGCACTGAAAAAACTCACATTTCTGTTCCAAGTATTTGGGGAATAGGCCCGCATGCACATGATGCCAGAGCCAGACCCTTCCTCAGCTGTCTGTTCAGAGCTCTCCTCTGTTCTTTTTCCTCTTTCTCTTCCCTGCACTCTGACACATGCACACAGCAGCTGCAGGATTTGCCTGAGGTTTGTCCTTGTGGGGGAATGGCACACGGTGAGATCACCCACCCTGGCTACTGCCAGGCTTTGGCTCCCTGTGGCTGCTCCTCTCTTTCCCCAGCCTGCCTCCTGTGCAGGGAGCCTCACCCAGAACAGCCCAGGTGCCAGGGCTGCCCTGCCATGTGTCTGAGGGGCCAGGCATGTGCAGAGCAAATGCTGGGGTCCTGCCTGGCGGTAGCACAGGCCTGTCCCTACATCCAGCAGCTCTGCCAGCAACCCAGCTGGTGCTTTCCTGTCTCCACCTGATCTTCATCGTCTGTTCTGTGGGTGCTACTGCAGGAAGATGGGGGATTCCTTCTGTGTGCTCAAACAGCACCAGTGTTTCAGTGTGTGCAGAGGGGATTGTGAGCTGGTTGTGGAAGTGCCAGTGCTGACCACATCCCCCACAGGTACAGACCTGGAGGACCTGGCCCATTTCACTTCCAGGAAATCACTTCTAGTGACCTGAAATGTGTTTTGCAGGAGTGCTCAGAGAAGCGGATGCAGGGGAACATGTTCCCCAGTTCTCCCTTTGTCTACTACTACGATGATGAATGCGATATCAAGAGGAGAGCCAACAGGTTAAAAAGAAAGGTGGCAGGTACAGTGTGTTTTGGGAGATCCCTCCCACCTTTCAGCTCTGTGTTTGTGCTTTTTAGAAACATTGTGGGATTATTTTCATATGTTGGGGAAAGCTGCATGGATTTGAACAGGTAGCCTAGTGGTAGTAAAAGATTTGTGATTTTACTCATCCGTGTCTATCATGGAAATTGACTGTGTCAAAGTCACTCAGTGAGCATTGTCATATGTTTTAATTCTGAAAAATCTGCTGACATTAAAAATGCCGTGAAATAGCAGGAAGGGGATTAAATCATGATTTGTTAAGATTCTAGCCTGATGACAGGAAAAACCCACAGTGAAAAAATCTGCCAGAGATAAATTTTTGTCTAACTTCATACGTAACTAAGGAGAGCTGTAATGGCTCAGGCACCAGGTTTTAGGTTTTTTAGGTATTGAAATAATCCGCTGTGCTTTCCAGACCTGCAGGAAGCTGGCCTTCTGCCAGAACAGTCTGAAACATCATTGCAGGAAGAACAGCTTGAGGAGCCCAGCCACAAGAAAAAGAGCAAACTTTGGAAAGAGCAGCATGGGAAGCACAGCAGGAAAAGTGAGCACCAAAAGAAGATGAAGGTGTCACGGGCAAAGAAACCCCAAGAGGGAAAGCACAGGAGGGGTGTGGAAATCTACTGTGAACCGGAGGACTTCCCTCGGGGGCACAAGCAGGTGTGCAAGGGCAGCAGAGTCCGCCACAAGTCCCTTTTCCAGGCAATCTCAGGCAGCAAGGCCACATGTCTGCAGCAGCCTCTGGAAGGTGCCAAAAGGAAAAAGAAATGGAAAAAGCAGAAAAATACTAGTCCTGACAGCAGGGACAATCTATTCCTTATAAAACAGCGGAAGAAGAAGTCCAAACAGAAATCCTGGTGATGGGGAGGTAGGCAGGTAGCACTGGCATTCCCTGGATCTGGCTCTGCCTTCTCCTTATTCCTGTCCCTCTCTTAGCACATGAATTTGAGTCCGTCCCTGACCCAGCACGCTGGGTCATCACCCATCACCACTTACCCCATCCATCTCCACTGCTGGAAGGGACAACGCCATCTCTGTGACCAAGTGCTCCTGCCAGGGGCAGTCCTGGGACATAATGTATGTTTGTTTTCTTTGCTTGGGGGTGTGGGGGCATGCTGGGTTTGGCAGGGTTTGTTTCCTCACCGGTGAGATGTAGCTGTGAGCTACACAGCTGTGAGCTGTGCTGGAGCACAGCGCCTTTGGGGCCAGTCCCAGGGAGACTTGGGTCAGGAAGGTCGGGGTGAAAAACACAAACATGGGGATAAAGCACAGCCCCTCGGCCACTGATCCTTTTCAGAGTGCAGGAGGGCACTGGGCACTTCCCTCCCCTCTGGAAGGGGCAGCCAAGTCTCTGCTTTTTGCTCTGGGATGCAGCAGCCCCCCACTTCATTCTCCATAGGAGGCCCATCAGTCCTCTGCCCTCAGGGCTCAGCTTTTGGGGCTCCTTCCCTGGCCTTACCAGCTGGTCAGCAGAGCCAGAGTGAGCAGCTGGGTCTAGAACAGAGTTCACATCTCACACTAAGTCTATCATTTTTCCTTTTGATGTGGAGGCTGTTTCTGGAGAAAAAAAAAGTGGAGAATGAAGAACATACTTGGTTCCAGTCACACTGTGTTAAAATTTAATTTTTTTTAAAGACAATTATTTTTGTACACTGGAATCCAGCATGTTGGTTTAAGGTTTGTAAGAATAAAATGCTTTATCAGAGGACTGACACAAATAAAACTTTACATGAGGAATATGAAAAAAATGGGTTTGTTCCTCATTTCTTTGCGTTCCAAACATAACTGAAAACAGCATCATGTTCTCTTTCCTGAGCTAAAACTACATCACCTCTGGCAAGAGTAAAGGAAAAAAGTAATGTATTTATACTCTACTGTTTTGAAAAGGAAATTATCCATACCCTCTGCTCTGTGCTGTGCTTTCTGCTGTGAGCAGCTGATGGAAACAGCACAGTGTCACTGAGGTGCAAGTTCTCCCCTTGTGCAGTGGTGCTGTCTTAAAAATAGAGACTATTTGTAGCCTCTGGAAGGATATGTGGAATGGGGACTCTCATTATGCTACTGTTATCCCATGCCAGTACTCCTAAAATTCATCAGGTTTTTGTTTGGCAAACTCAACAGTGAGAACAGAGGTGTTCTGGTGACCCTGTCATCCTGTTTCAGAGGTATTTATGGTAGAGACACACCTGCATAGCAGTTGGGGACCTAATGTCTAGCTTTGCTTCAAGATGTCTTTGGCAACAAAAAGTACGTTTTGCTTAACTTCATTTATTGTTTGATTGAAAAATTTCTTATGATACAGTAAAGAAAATAAGTTTTAGCCCGATTGAAAAAATAATAAGTTAATTCCATCCTTTAAAAACTTGCTTTTTACATGGAAACTGTTCTTTTCCTAGATTCTGTGTTGTACATTTCTTTTTGATTTTCAATTCCATGTTCCATTGGAGCAAGCTTCACCATTGGCCTTTAGCCAAACCAGCACAAACCTGGCAGACAGGGAGGAGGGTTGTTTTCAATGATGGTCATCTGGCCAGATAAGTTGTCTTGAGGTGAGTGCATTTCCTGCACCTCAGAGAGGTGCCTTTACCTCACCCTTGTGCAGTGCCAGAGGGAGGAGAAAGTCAGAATTCTTCCTAACTCCTGTTCTGGGGACCAGTCCTAGCCAGCATGGCAAAGTCAGACAGCCAGGAGTCCCAGCCTCTTTCTCTGATGCTCAGTGGCTTCAGACAAGAATATTTCACCTTGGACACTGCTGTGGAGTTGTTCAAACCCTGTTGTGTGCTGGTGAGCAGAGCCTGGCCAGCCTTGGGAAGGTAATGGCAGGGAGTTCAGGCACAGTGACTGACACAGGTGCTTGGGCAGCACCCTCAGAGGTCTGACTGCCAGTGTGGCTCCTGCCTGTCACTGGCAACACCTGCTGTCAGCACAAAGATTTTGAGGAGGAAGTGCCTGTGGATGTCGCTCTGAATCCTGCAGGTACACAGCCCTGCCTTTGCTCTGTAGGTGTCTGCTGCTTGTGATTACAGGACAGTGGAGGAAGTGTGTTTTTCACATCCATGGGAAGGGCAAGAAGTGAAGCAGTGACCCTGGAAGGAGAGGTGAGCTGTGTGAGGGAAGATCCTCCAGCCACAGGCCAGGATCCAGCTGGTGGGCAGCATTGGCAGTCTGGGAAAAGAAACAAGATCCTGCAGTGTCACATTCAGCCTGGGGCATGGACCATGGGGGTGTTTGAGTCCTGGCAGGGAATGATGTCAGCTCCAGGACTGACCAGTGTCAGGCTTGGCAGAAATCTGCACCCACCAGGGCATTCAGGGGAGAACTTGCAGGTCTGGATAATGCCACCAGCAAGGAAAGAGGGACATGTATAGGCTGGCTTTTTGCTGGAAAGCACCTGGGTAAATCAGGTGTGACAGAAACCGCTGTCTGGCACCTTGAAACAAAACAGGTTGTGACTGGCACCTGCTGTCACCAGTAACCAGTGCCACCAAGCACACCTTGTGAGGTTTCTGTGGGCCAGCTGATGGATCTTAGCAAGCTCAGCATGAGAATAAAGCAGCAGGAGATTGTTTATGTTCCATGAGGAGGAGACAATAGGGAAAATGGCATAATGGGGTGGATTTCCCAGCACCATCAGTATCAGCACACCAGGTGCTGTGAAAGGGCAGTGCTGTGTTGGAATCCTGTGCCAGGCCTGGCGGACTGAGCTGCTTCCATCGAGCTCTGCTTTATTCCATTAAACTGCAATGTACTTCAGCCTGTCACTCCTCCTGCCTGCTTTCCCCCCTCCTTTTAAGAACTGTCAGTCCTTACTCCAGAGATGCCTGGGACTGAAAAACATGCTCATCCCAGGAGAGGACGGTGTCTCGAGGTCACAGTTGATGTGCACCGGTGAGGCAGCATGAGGAAACCTACATTGCGTGAATAAATAAAGGGCCACAGCTCAGACCCAGCACTGCAGAGGAGACAAGATGGATGGATCAGGAGGTCAGAGTCTTGTTGGGTAATGGGGGCAGGTGTCCCAGGAGTGAAGAGGGGAGAAGGGAGTATTGGGTCCATCATTTGTTGCAGCCACTACACAGAGAGGTTGAGGAACGAAGGAGTGCTGGGATTTGAGGTGTCTGTATCCGTGGCACAACTGTGTGAGGGAACTGGATGTGTCTTTGTGACACAGCACGGGTCTGGCTCCGCCTTGAGGTGTTCCTTTCCTTAAAGTTTGTCCCAAAACATCAGTCTGTCTGTCCAACTGTTGGTCAGGCTGCAGGGACCATCACTTACCTGTGTGTGTCAGGGACATGTCACACCCAACACCTGCAGCCCACGGTGACCACAGTGTGCTCAGGTTGGCCTCAGTCTCACTGGCAGACCTGGTTCCACCCCCGTGTCACTGAGCTCACTGGCACCAGGCCACCCTGAGGTTCAGGTCACAGGAGGGCACTGACCCAGCAAGGATGGGCACTCCCATGCTGCACCTTCGAGATGGGGCTGGGACAATGTGACAATGGCAGAGCAGGGTCAGTGATAACCGACCGTGGCACCACATGGCACAGCAGCCAGTAATTGCAGTTTTTTTGCATTGCAAAATGATTATTAGCACCTCAGTTCATTATCAGAGCAAATTTAATTTTTCAATGTAAAGGAGCCAGTTGTATTTATAAAGGAAACACTGTTGATACAGCCGGAAAAAATTAATTCATGACAAATGTAAGGAAAATTAATAGTCTTTAACCAGGGCAATATTTGACTGTGTCTAATTGTGCTTTTCAAGGCTTGAAAAGTCCTGGCAGAAATTCTTGCAGAGGCATTTTGCACTTCTGATGAAACTGCATTTAAACATTGGGGGTTTTTTTAATTAATGTCGTGCCAATCTGGTCAAATCAGAACAGAACTGTTGTGGAAACCTGGTATTCTATGGTGTATTTGTGTACTGGCAGGGGCATTGTGTGCATTTGGGAAGGTCTTGTCTAATCCAAATCCATTCAGGCAGAAAACAAGGAAGAGGGAGCAGAGATAGCGCCAAGGGCAGGGTGGCTGCAGGGCCAGACAGGAGGTGCTTGGGCTGACCACAGCTCATGGAGCCTGCAGGCAGGGGTGGGACACCCAGGGCAGGAAGGTTTAGCAGGCACCAAGGGGTTTGGGATGGGGGAAGTTTCACAGAGACACCTCTGTTCACTGGCAAGAACACGCAGAGGCAGGATGTTTGTAGTGATGGTCTGATTGCACATGCCCAGAGCAAGTCCAGCAGGAGAGGAACGAGCCCAGCCGAGGCTCCAGTGCCTGCTTGGGCCAGAGCTCCAGGGGGATGTTCCTGCTGGTCTCTCAAGAGGTTTCCACACACCAGGTGCCCCATCCTCACTATGGCACCAGCTGCCTCCTTTCCGCGGACAGACAGCAGCTCCTGCAGTCGGCAGCAGCAGGAGCATCCTCCATGTGATGAAATGCGAGGTGCAGACAGCCCTAGGTGGGGTACAGGGTGGTGGACACGGTCACGTCTGAGCTGAGGTCTCTTAAACAGCTGGCTCCAGCACCTACACTCCCACTGCTGTCACGGCGGCTGCTTTGGGAAGGCGAACCAGGGGATCCCAGTTTGTGAAAGCACTGGCCAGGATGGCCTCCGCTGTTTTCCTGGAGAGGTGCAGGTGTTGCAAATAGGACATCTGCCCCTGCGTGTCCTCCCCTTCAGCCCTGCGGACAGTCCCAGCCCCTCGCCCTCCCACCGCACTCGGCTCTCCCCAGGACAGCTTGGAAATGCGCCATCTCCTCAACTCGGCTGCCAACTTGAAGCCAATTTGCATTGGATAATTATTTTCAATTAAGTGATAACAATCGTGTTCTGAACAGAAATAATCTTGTCCAAAGGCCAAACAGTTTATCCGGTCTCGGAGATGAGGCTGCGGCTCTGCGGCGCCGTCCCCGTCAGCGCCGTTATCGCGGTGCGGGCTCCG
>JAHLSL010013308.1:839785-900516 GCA_025920805.1 Petroica traversi | reverse complement strand
TTTTTTTTCACTTGAGAATGATGGAAAGAATGAAAATACAAATTATACCAAATATCTTTCAAAAAAGCCCCCCACTCTCCTTTCATCTGAACCCAAATAAAACTGTGTAAAACTAAAGAGCCAAAAACTAAAATGAAGAAGAAAACTTCCACGTTACATATTTCTATGCAGAGTTTTAGGTTTTTTCCCTGGTTAAAAATTAATGTCCTGGAATTTCATTTTAAACCCCTACTATCAAGTCAAAGCATGTTTAATTTGCAAGCCAGAAAAGTACTTTCCAGTATACACACATAACAGGAGACATACATCCGGTTCCTTTCTCTGCTGCTTAATAAAGGTCATACATCCTCATAAGTGCCAGGCTGTAGGGAGTGCACAGGACAGAGAGGGAGCTTGGCAGTCTAAACTATTGGACCGAAATAGAGAGCATATTTAAGAAATTGCCTTACACCATTCCAATTGCACTGGGTAATTGGAGGATGAATTTGGAGATGACCTATTTTATTTCATACTTTTAAAACATTAGATTCTTCCTCGTGACTAAGCCTGGTGTGTTAAATGCTGCACCTCACCATTATTAGCCATGCTTAAAATACTGCAAGATGAAGTGGAACTTTGTGTGTGGACTGAGTTACTGTGGGTCACAGTTTCAAAACTCCTTGCTGAGTCTGACTGGAATAAAGTTATGACAATTTTTTTTTGGAGCTGTCCATATAATGCTGTGCTTTGTATTAGTGGTTTAAAAAATGTTGGTAACATAGGAGTGTTTTGCCTGTCCCTAGAAAGAGCTCTGAAATTACCAAATCTATCTCTCCTCACTTGCCACAAAAGTCAACAGGCTGGGGGTGGACAAGAGGCTGTGAGAGAACACAGCCAACCCAAAATGATTAAGAATATATTCTACAACATTGGACATTGTGCTCACCAGTAAAATCTGAGGAAAAGGGGGAGAAAGGCACAGCATTAAGAGGTATGGCATCTAACTTTCCAAGTAATAGTTGCATGTGTGGAGGCCTTGCTTTCCAAGGCATGGCTGGACATATGGCCAGTGATGGGAAGTGGCAGATGAATTTCTCTTTTTGCTTTGGCCCCACATGCAGCATTTACTTTTCTTAATTATCTGTCATTTTCTTGGTTCATGAGATTTTTGACCTTTGTTCTATTTTTCTCTCCATCTTCTAGGAAAAGGGAGTAAGGAGGTGGATGGGTGGATGTCTGGATACTGTCTGGAACCAACCCACCAAGGTACCAGGATCAGGCTGGGCTAATGTGTAACTATTCCAGACATGCTGAGATGCAGAAATATACTCCAGTTAACTTCAAACATGGATTTGATAACCTTAGAATTCAGCAGCCCAATGAAGATTTCAACATTCTTTGGTTTGGACTTGAGATACAATTTAAACATCAAATTGCAACACTCAGAAGTCACATCTCTTTTCGGAGCTAGTTTTAGCAGGGTGATCCTTGCACATTTGACCTACAAGGTACAAGTCTCAGGGCATTTAACAGTGAAAGAGAGGACAGAACCTCACTGAAGGTGGTGAAACACTAGAACAGGTTGTCTAGAGAGGTGGTAGACACCCCATCACCGAAAACCTTCGAGCTTAGGTTGGACAGGGCTCTGACCAACCGCATATAGTTGGAGCTGTCCCTAATCATTGCAGGGGGGACAGACTTCTAAAGGTTCCTTCTAACCCAAACCATTCTTTAAGGTCAGCCTTATGTTTTGGATGACTAAGCAGGACCTAAGAAGAAAGATTAAATAGCTGAGCTTTGTGCTTCATTCAGCTTTCCTTCAGCAGAGGTGGAAGGATCCTGTTCTGATTTATATTTGAATAAAATATAATAGCCATTGATTTGTAACATTGATGGAGGGGTGGAAACTTGGTAGACTCAGTTATTGAAACTGATAAAAAGAAAAAAACTTTATGACAAAAAGACGGAAGCTAAAGGTGACATAGAAAGAGAAGCCTTGTGAAAAGAGACGTAACTAGTTTTATTCTTTTTTTCCCATTTACCTCTTTTATCCCCTAATTTCTTTTAGTCTTAGTCTTTTGAGCTAATTGTCCCAAAACCTCATCTATGTTTCATTTCCTATCTTCCTTTTTTGTTTTAAACTGACAGATTGCACTCACTTGGAACAGGTTTCTGTTATATCCCATCATCAGAATTTATGCAAGTTACCTCTCCATGTGTTTTCTTATGGTCTTTATTTTTAAAATTTTTTTTAAGATCTATTTCTTTTCTTGTAATACCTTGCAAAGCATTTTACAGGCCCTGGGGTGGTCAAGATTATCTACAGTGGAAAGGCTCTGTGTCTCTTTCACATATTATTTTTGTTTGTTTTCTTGGTGAGGAAATCTACCGCCATTCCATATTGAGTACTGCAAGAACACAGTCTGTTTTCTTGGCCAGCATATTTTTTATCAATTATTGGTATAATGCATATTGCCATTTGTAGGTATGCAATTTACAGTTCTCGGAAGTAAATAAGTTATGACAAATCATACTTGTCTACCCTTGTACATGTCCAAAAGTTCAGTAATTTCACGATGCAATTTTCTTTTATTTTGACTGTAGCTCTCCATGTTACATCTTGGTAATGTACAACCCTGCATATAGGAGGACTGTACGGATCATTACAAATATGTATATAAGGAGCAGGATTTTCTTAATTATTTTTATGATTTTTTAATTATTGATTTAAAATTAAGGTATTCTTTTAATAGTCTCTGTCTATTACAAGCAGGTAGTCTTGTTCTTGCCTCTCTACAGGTAACAAATTTAGTATCATAATACATTTCAGTCTGCTGCTTTTTCAGGTTTTAAGCAAGGGTCATCGAAAAGCCAATCTTGAGATACATATCTGAATAAGCTCTCTTTGTCTTAACATATATATATGTGTAAGCTTTTTCTTTCATTTTTGCTAAATCATATCCTATAACGAAGAGATGCAGACCATGGAATGATTCAAGTGCAGTATTGTATAAGTCATTGAAAGGTCAAGGGGAACTTTCCCGCCTCTTCAGAAAACAGCAGTCTGGGAATTTTATGTCAAAAAGCTTCTAAGATTTTTCTGGTTTACATGGTTATTATCACATGTCATTATGTTGTGAAAGTGGGGCCTGTGTACCATGTGAAGTGACAGCTGCTGTGTAAACTGTAACTGTTGTTTTTCGGTAAGTAGTGTTGTTTTTGTTTTCAACCCTAGCACTCCTTAAAATGCTCACTTTCCAAACTAAATTTAATTTCAAATACTCAAGAAATTTATATTTTGGAAGCTTTTTGAAACCATAAATGTTGATTTTTTTTTCCCTTGTATGTAGACAGCTAAAATTTTTAACTATCCGAAAAGAAAATAGTGGGGTTTTTCCTCCATTGTAAGTTTTTGCTCTAAATAGTCTGCATGAAATTTTTCCCTTACAAAATATACTTCTATGAAATTTATAAAGAAATTTTAAAGTTTCACATAATTTTAGTTCAAATCTATTTTGATTTTACCTATATTTTTCCTTTATATTGCTTTGTGTATGAAAATATCTTTTCCTATTCATAGGTGGGAAGCTATATGCTTTAATTTTTTTAACTTTATTTTTCCAGAAACTTATAACTGTTATTTGAAATAAGTACCTCCTTTTGTGCTTAATGTATACTTGCTGTCAGAAAAAGAGTAGAGGATGTGCATCATATCCCAATTTTGATCTGGGAATTGATCCCAAATGGAAGGTGGCTATAAAGAGTTGTCTAATGCTAGGGAAACTTCTCAGCTGTATCTGAAAACTAGTGTGCTGGTTTTTGTGGGATAATTATTCCTAGGTAAGGGTTAACTAGCTTACCCCTAAGCTAGTTAACGCTAATTCTTTAGTCTCAGTACAAAAAATGGTCTTCTTACACATTAATAAATGGATTAATACCCATACTCTACTCAGTAACATTCAGTAAAAACTAAGTTAAACAAATTATAGTATTTAATTAAAGTAAAATTTGGTTTTATAAATACCAAGAACAAAGATAGTGTTTGCATTAAAATTATTGTGCGATATGTTTATGCACTTTTGTAATATATGCATACAATATCTACGGCAAAACTCTGGCTTAGTTTGCATGTCATACTTCCTTTGTTAGTATTGCTTGTCAGCATCCACATGTTGAAGCGAAATACATGTATGAGCATATAATGTTGTGTAAGCTCAAGTCAACATTGGACCAGATCTAAGAGTATATCACAATCATGCTGGAATTAGGAAAATGGCCTCTGATTTTATTTCATAGCTAGTTATCAAGACACTATTATTTAAATCCTAATACAGTAATTTTTTCTTGTATGTCTTATGTTATAGAATTCTTTTGCTTTCACAATCCCAAATAATAGATTTCTTCCCTATCTTTCTGCCCAGCTACAGTTGCTACTACACTGCCCTCATTTTCTAATTTATCAGCATAAACTGAAGAACTTGTAAATATGCAGGGAATTATAGCTATCCCAAACTTTGAGTCAGCTTTACATTTCCAGGAAGTAAAGGTTTTGCCCACATGTCATTTTGAACAGAAGCACACTTACCACCATCTTGGATAATACACTGGGAATTTAACTGAAAAGCTGTAGAGCTAAAATGACAAGCTGTTACAGCTGATAATCTTCACTACTCAAGGTGTCTCATACTATCCATCAACAGAACAAAGATAAATGGAGTGTGCATTCAAAAAGATAGGAAATACTGAGTTTCATCTTGTTACAGGAGAAATTGCAGCAAATATTCCACAGCACAATCCAAACCTATTAGTCTTGTAATGGGTTAAACAACTTTTAGTACTTAGACATCATAAAAATTTCAGCAACAGCCTGACAACATATTCTTTGTGGTATACTTGTCCAAGTAACATTTAAAAAACATTTTCAGCTCTGTGGTGTCAAATCTGTTTTATGTACGGTTCCCTTTTTATTCCCTATATCCATCGAGAATGTAAACTTTTTAGCTATTTCCAGACTGAACAATGAACAATTTTTGGAATGTAATTACGTTTGTGACTTGGTCTCCATGGAAAATCAGTTGTAATGGCTTTTAAACAAAAAAAAAAACCTTCTAAAACTGGGAAGGGATATGCATGTGGGAGCAAATGATCTACCAAGCTCTTATTGGAAATGAAAACAGCAAGTCAGTTTATTTCTGTATTTGAGTTTTCTGGGACTGTACTAATATGCACAGCCAAGAGGAGAGCTAAAACTATTTGTGACTGAATTATGCTTGCAGCCTGAAAATGAATATATGTGGTAAAGCTGAAGAAAAAGGAAGGCACAAGGTACCTTCACACAGTCTATCTCTTGCTAAACAGAAACATATCCCATCAAACTCTAACCAAAGGACCATAGGAAAAGTTCACACTTGTGAGAGGAAAAGAAGTTGAACAGAAGATAAGAAGAAGGCAGAAGAACACGCCTTCAGTTTCTTTACTCTCGATTTCCACACTGACTAAGATAAATAACTAGGAACAAAAGATAAAGCAGGCTACCCTGGAGGGCACTGATACAGAAGTAACACTGCACTGGGAACTCAAGACTAGATGAACTGATTACTGCTTCTAGGATGAAATTATCCTAAATTAGAAAGGGATAAATTCTCATCTGAGGACTGTTATCTCAGTTTAAAGAGTGGATACCAGTATTTGCTTATCAATTACTTCTGGTCCTGGAAGATGGTATATTCTGTTCCTATATCCAAGATCTGATGCAGCCTGAAGCTTTAGGTTTTGCTTCACCAAACCATTATGTTTTAGAGCATGCCTCCAGTGTAATGCCTACAGTTCATGCCTTCAGTACCTCATCTAGCTGTGATGTACACACAGAACAGAAAAAATTCTGCCTCAAAACATGGGTAAAAGTCCTGAATACGAGGTCTGCCAGAGCTACAGGGAAACACTGTACAACCAAACTAGTCCAGAGTTCTCTCTGGGGCAACCTGCAGTCACTGCAACATAAATGTACCTGAGGTTCATCATCCATGAATGGCCCAACGATACTGACAGGGAAGTGGTATATTCTTGAGAAGCTGTAAAATTAGCCTGCATTTTTAACACACTTGCAAATGTTAAATGTTGTTATGATTCTCCCACAGGCATAACAAGGTCTGAGGAATGATCATCTTTCTCTGACAAAATTAAGTCTTTCACTGCCCTTGTTGTAAGTCAGCATGCAAGTTACAAAGACAGACTTTGGAGGCTGATCTTCAGAGATATAGAAAATTTCTTTTGAAATTACCCCTCTTTGATCCAAACAGCACTTTTTTATCTATTTTTGTTTTGTAACATAGCCTCACCTTTCAAGAAATTTTCTTTGTTCATCCTGTTCTAACTCAATAGTTAAAAACATCTCTGACAGCAGTTCCACCTGAAGGTGTGCTCCTCTAATGTAATTTGCACCAACTGTTACCACAGTGATTCCTCCAGGACTGTAACACTCTAAAAAAAGAGAGAAAAAAAAATCTACTGTCAAACACAGCTACCTCTCACATCTTGAACATCTGATGACGTTACCATGAGAAAATGCAACTTCCTGCTGGGAAATCAAAAGTACAACTGTACATTTCACACGTACACACAGCCACCAGGATTCAGAGACAGTGTCATTTACCATCCTGAACATCACAGCAAGGCTGGTGCTCTCCAAAATCTTTTTTCTATAAGATGATCCAAAAAAAACCACCAAGAAAAGGCCAAAACAGCCCACCAAGAATGGGTAAGAGGGTATCAGAACTGACTTTATTGAACTAGTCTGTGTGGCTCTTTATTACTCCCACAAAACAGGTAGTCTGGATTTTAAAGTCCACTATATTTAACCTCATCCTTCATTTATACCGAATAACCTGAGGGACTCTAAATGAATGTGGCAACATTGTACGCACTAAAGTAGGAGTCTGGGGAATAAATTCTGTTGCTTGCAGGAGAATTGAACCAAACAAATGGTACTGTTTATGCTGCACTTTTCTTTAAGCTGTAACAGGTGCAAAACACGAGTCCTAACACAGCATCCATAATTAATGAGACTAGAATTTTCTTTTAATAGTGCCCTTTTGACATAACAACATTTTAATTGGAAACCAGCAAAGAGAAGGCCAGACCAGAATCACCTAGTTAGTGAAGCTGTACAAGGGAAAAATTGACTAAGTCCTAATTTTCTGCTGAACAGGCCTAATTTACATCCAGCTTAGATTTGGGGTTTAATGCATGTTTATTACTCTGCTAGGTCAGACTAGAAACATTTTTTGTAAACTATGGAAGATGCACACTTTTCTTTAGTTATATGATGATGATGAGAATAAATTCCACATTTTCTTCCAATTGATCAATAACATTTCAATGAACCTTGTGGTTAAATGCAGAACAAAATAAAGGTATGAACTACTACAAACAATAGAACAGAGAAAAGACACTTTGAAATTTCTTTTTCAATCTGTGAAAATGAAGGAGCTGCACATCACTAAATGTGATAATTAGACCAGAAGTGAAACATGACTTTTAGAATCAACTGCTGTTCTGAGAAGGCAGCACTATGGTTTTACTGTCTCCAAAAGCCTTAAATACACCCTCCACCAACAGTTTTCAAAATTTACAACCAGAGTAAAAGATAAAAAGCAGATCTACATAGAAAAGCTCATGTATATGAAAATTTATGCTTCTTCTCTTGAACTGCTGCACATGACAATTATATTCAAGATAATCTTTAAGGAAATTTTGGGGGAGTTCTCCTAAGGATGCTTTGAGATTGAAAATAACATCATTTTCTGATACACAGGGCATTGTGATCATCCATACTTCTTTGAAAATTTAAATGTCTGGTATTTTAAATTGAGGCTAGTCAGGTTGCTCATGACTGAAAAACATAAACAAAAGACCTGATTCCTTGTGCAGAATTAGGTGACTTTCTAAACATACAATTCCCTGGGGGGGGGGGGGGGGGCCGAAAGCGGGGATGGAACTGTGGGGTTTTTTTTTTTAATTATCCCATGCAAAAATGTTGTATTTTATCATATGATTTTTAAAAATACATATTATAAAAATACAATCCTAGTAGAACCCAGGCCTGAAGTTTAAAATCTTACAGACAGCAGTGAAGTAAGCACTTATTTAGGATTCTGGCAATGCAGCTAATCCACAAACTAAAATTGCAGTATGACTCAAAATAAATCCAACTCTATGTACCTCCTACATATGAACATGTCCCTATCCTACCTCTCAGATGTTTTACATACCTAGCCTTTCTCCCAGTCACCTGTCAAATTCTCCATGCCCTATTGCAAATTAACTCATTAAAAAGACAATTGCATTTCAAATTAGAAGAGCCACAGTTTTACAGGAAAACAATTTTCTTGCACACATGAGACTTTATATATATGGCATGGACATATCGGTTCAAGATACCCTTGAATTTCAATTACATAGAACTTAAGATGATGCCTTTTTCCTGGTGTTAGGAAAATGAAGCTAGACATGGTTAAGAGGGTTGGGGTCTTTATCTCAGTATTTTAATCAGGATCCTGTTTGATGCATCCACTTCACCCAGGTGACAGCATGGCAAGTGCACATCCACTGTCAATCACATACACAAGTTACTGACCTTACACATCACCATATCTAACAAGGGAGCCCAATAATGGGGCTGGGAGGGCTAACTCCTAGTTTACAGAATCTGTCCTGCTAGGAGACCTTGGCTTCCTGAGATAGTAGGATGTTTGTTCTCCCTGGCTCTGCAGTTCTGGGGTGTTTAATCTCAGGGCCTGCGGAACACTTACAAAACACTAAGCACTGAACTAAGTGAAGGGTTACAAGTATGCAAGTATGTATACTTGTGGATACCCAGAACTATGTAAAAGGGATATAAAGAAAACACAAAAATCATTCTGGCATAAAAGAGATATGGGTAACATACTGGTGAAGAATGTTTTAGCTATGATAGGATATGGTATGAACTTGTCAAGAAAACAAATATTCAATTTTGTCTTTTCTATGTTTATCATCTTCACTGCTAAGAGCAAAAATAAGCATTATTAGTATAAAGTTATAGTAGTTGCCTGAATGAAAAGAAGTGTCTCACTAACATTGTGACTCCAGCATCATTCTTACTTACTAGTCAAGGAAACTCTACTTTAATACAATTCTTGATGTCAGATGATGAGTAGGAGTGACTTAAGACTCTTGAAAAGCATTAATTATGGCACTTGATTTGTAATTCTTTTTTGAAAGAGACCCAGTAAATTTATGCTAAATGATGAATAAATCCAAGTTAAATATGGCCAAATTCAGTATCTGGAATAGGTGGAGTAAAGTTCTTCGACAAAAATTCATTTATCTGGGTGAAGACACCCGGCAGAGACAATTCCTCTAGGCATTATCCCCACTAGGAATGTAACACCAGACATTATTGCCTCTTAAATTTCTTACAGTTCATGAAGTATTTAAGAAAAGTAGAAGTCCTGACTGTTTTTCATGCAGCTGTACATCCTGCATGTATCTCAATGTTATATTCATTATTTATGCACATGTACTGCCCACAGAGTCTCACAGAATTGACACCACAAAGAGGAGGTGAAAACCTGTATGAGACAAACCCTGTCCATGCACACAAACAAGTTGGAGGTGACAGCTGCAAAGCCTTCACATCAGTTCAAAAAGGGATTCAACAACTTCAGTGTCTCCTGAAATTTTCAGCAGAAAGTATTTTGGACCACACGTGTAATTCTAAAACTGATGTAAGACAAAGTGATGAATACTTTTTATTCAGAGTTACAAGACTTTGTATTCCAGCTGAATCCAAAACCAAGGTGTGATTCCATATCAATTTAAACACATTACAAGGAACATTTGAGCACCAAATCAGGAGGAACTGCCACTGTCTTAGATTTAGAAGGCAGTGCTCTGTTTTTATATTTTCCTTTTTCCTCTTGTAACTTTTACTTGGATGGCTGAAAACTCCCCATATCTCTGGATTCCACAAGTATTGCCTACAGATTCCATTTCCTTTTTTAAGCTGAAACAGTTTTCAGGCTATTTAGAAAATTCTCTCTCAAATAGTTCTGATAAGATTCTTTATTTCTCTTATATAGTCTACTCCAGAACAAACATATTAATTTATACAGAGGAAAGTCCTGGTTTCTAGACTTTCTCATGCTCTCTTTCTAGAAGCAAGGTTGGCCTAGCGTGGTACATGAAGTGATAAACTGAGTTTGTTCCTCACTGCTTTCAGTGTCAGAGTCTGAAACTAGGGTTTTTGGAAGGAAAGTTTCAACATGGAGGACTTAAAAATAATAAATAAATAAATTACTCTGGAAATCAGATAAATTCACTAGAATAAAAATAATATAATTTTAGAGTAGGCAACCTGTCACTGATCTAAGAGAAAAAATAACAAAATCTAGGCTAGTACAAGGAGTAAGTTGATTTTTTGTGAAAACGTATAGAAAATGGCAAATACTGCATTTATCTGTCTTTATATTTTTGTTTGCTTACTCTAATCAGTATCCATAAATAAAGAATTTGCAATAGGAAATGCCTCTCGAAATCTTTATTTTCTATATTTCTTAGTGATTGTCACATTCTGCAGTTCAGTCAGATCTGTCATGATCACAAACTACAATATGCCTCCTTAGTGTGCCGTGCTTCATTTTATGAATCATTTCTATTCTCTGTCTACTCCAAAACCCCTCCTTCCCAAATTTTCACACTGTAATGAATCCATTACATTTCTATGTGATCTGTTTGCCTCTGTCTTCAATTATTAATGATTTTATGACCAAAGTCTCTGTGAAATTTCATAACATAATAATGTACTGTATATTTTTGCATGTATTGGTCAGCATTCCAACTAAAAACATTGGTAATTTTGATATTTTCATAAGACTGGTCTGACCCAGACAATGAAAAAATATTTCCTAGAATTAATTGTTTCCTAGAATTAATTAGTTTCCTAGAATTTGAATGTTTAAATGCTGTACAGGGGACACTGCAGTATTTATGCAGAAGACACTGGTGGGAGAAAAATTCTGTAAGATGGTGTCATTATCTGTACTTACCAAACCTGAAAGATTAATCTGAAAAACTACACAGCAGGAAAAGACAGATGTGAAACTATAATCAGCATTTTCTGAAAGAATACAGAAATTTTCAAAAAACACCTTACTCTATTCTAGGCTGAGATTTTCTTTTTACACTGACAACCTCAACAAGTAAGAGAGACTGAATACAATATGGTCTTTTAAGCATAATGTTGATTTTTAAACATATTCTCTGCAATTTAAAGATAATTATACCTGAAACAGGTGTGCAATATTAACAGTTACGTCAGTGCAGCCTGGTCACTAGTATTTTTATTAACTCTTTCAAGAAAAAATTATAAAAATAGTATCAGAATTTAAATTTTTGCACACATTCTTTGTGTAACTGTGTGATTTAATGCATATAAAACAGCTCTATCACTTGCATAACTGGCATGGCTCAAAGGGGTATGTCCTGGATTTGGGTGGCACAGAGTTAATTTTCTCCCTAGTAGCTGTTACAGTGCTGTTTTTTGGATTCAGTATGAGAATAATGTTGATAACACACTGATGTTTTGGTTGTTGCTAAGTAGTGCCTACCCTAAGCCAAAGGCTTTGCAGGTGCACAAGAAGCTGAGAGGGAGCACAGCCAGGACAGCTGACCCAAACTGGCCAAATGGATGTCTGATATCATGGAATAACATGCCCAATTTATAAACAGGGGCAGTTGGCTGGGAGCTGCCAATTGCTGCTGGTCTGACCTTCAGTCAGTAGGTGATTAATAATGGTATTGCGCATCACTCGTCTTTCCTGGGTTTTATTTATCTCTGTTTACTTTCTTTTCAACACAATATTATTATTGGTATTGTCATAATTATTATTAAATCCTATTTTAATTTCATTTAATCTTATATCAGCCCATGGGTTTGCTTATTTTATTTTTTTTCTGTTTCTCCTTCCCATCCCACTATGTGGTTGGGAGCAGTAAGTGAGCATCTGTGTGGTTCTTAGTTGTTGGCCATGGTTATACCATAACCGTGTATTTTTAGCTGGCAGGGGGGAAAAAAATCAGCAGCTTCTTCCTAACTATGCAGTGCCTTGCTTTTGATACTAAATATTGTGTGACTCGCTGGCTTGTTGCATAACTGGAGTTATGTAGCATTTCTAGGGCCTTGTTCTTAGGCTCTTTGATTCCAGAATAATCAAGTAAAAACCCACTATCTTATTTAGTGAAGCAAGTATGCATCAGCCTCTAATTTTCCAGCCTTTCTGGCTTAGAATCCATATTTCATCCATTTTAATGTGCCTTTATCCAGGCAGAAACAAAATAAGGGGCTTTAAATGAAGGACATCTCATAATATAGCACATCCTAACTCCTGGTGACAGCTCAGGGTCAGCATTCAGCACTAGGTTATAGAGAAATCCTGATTAATAAGCCTTTGCAAGACTGCTTTTAGGTACCTTAGTACAATGACAAATGCCCAGGTTCTAGAACAAATGGTTTAAGACCTTTACAACAACTTCAAGCTGCATTTTCAAAATCTGAATAAAATTACCAAATAAGTAAAAGCCTGTTATTGTCTTTAGCACTTCAGACTTCTGTACAGCATGCAAAGGTTTTCAACTCTCCAGATTTACTCTACTAAAGGGACTAGGAAGAGTTAGTTTCACACTGAGAGAAAAAAAAAATGCTTACCCAGGACACTGCTGCTAATACACAGAAGTCTATGTGAAATATGTAAAACAAAAAATCTTCATAAACTATATGCAGGGAAATTAATGTAATTGGCTAGGCTTTGAAATACAAGTCTACATCATACACATTAAAATGCTTAAAAACTGAAAATATGTTAAATATATGAAATCCAGTATACTAATTTCTATAAAATGAGAACATTTCTTAAGCTCACAAGAGATCTCTCAGAAATCTTTACCCATTTATTCTGAAGTGGAGGCAAAGGCAAGTCCAATGAAATGTGAGCACTAAAAGGAAATCAGGTGCCTTGTGTCATTTTGAAAGTACAACAGCACTATTCTGAAATGCAGCACCCTTAGAAAGGGAAAGGCCTTGTTTAAAGCAGTCACCTTGAAGAGGATCAGTATTCCTGGAAATAAAGAGGTCATTTCAAGAGACATAAATAAATCCTCCTTTGAAATGCTAGGTGTTTAAATTATGTTTATTTATTTGGGGTCTTAGTAAGACATATCATAAATCTCAGTTCAAGTACCATGCACTTTCAGGTTTCTGCTTACACAGTGGTAATATATGAGCACGCCTTATTTAATCAACACACATAGTGAATTCCAGATTTGACCAATCACTCTGTTCATGTTTCTCCAATACAAATGTTCATGGTATTTATTTCAGTAGAAAGCTACAGAATGGACTTACTCTACATAAAGTGTGAGATTACCTTCTGTCTTAAAATTGATGCATCCAAAAAAATAACTCATAATTTCTTTTAAAGCACAATACATATGGGTATGCAATTGCGAAATTATGTATGTTTTCATGGCAGGTGAAATCATTGTCTCAAAATTGAAAGAAATATGTTCAAGTCAAATCATAATGTTTCATTTCATCTAAATGGCTGAGGGTATTTATTTTTTTTAATAAAAGTGAGGTAATTTTTTTTAGTGAGAAAAATGCAGATCTTTAAGCTGAAAATTTTTAAATAAAACTTTCTAAGAGACCAGAATTTAGGAAAGGGGCGAACATTCAGATGAGACTGTCTAATGAATATGAAATACTGTTGCAAAATATTCTAGCTAACCAGAATCTACATTTTTCACCCTGTCCAAGAAAATTAAATTCTGTACTGCTGCGCAACAAAACCAAAATATCTGTCTTTAACTTCAGTGAAAATCTAGTCCAGTTATTTCCTGCTCACCCATTGCACAGCTGAGTTTTTGATTTCCACATCTCCTCCTGTGGCCTTCTAAGCCATTTCCGTGATGGCATCAAGTTTGGAGATCTGCACAGTGAGAAATAAATGGGACACATCAGTCTGCTATTTCTGTCTGCTGAGAGAATCTCAATCTCCTTCTCTTATAATACCCAACCACATTCATGGGTTGGGAAAAGAATGTTGTAGAGACCTTTGGTTTTCCAAAGAAATCCAGAAGAACAAAGACACCTCTCAAAGATTTTTGTACTGATGCATCAAATGTCAACCACTCTTGACAGGAGATGGGATCTCAGCTTTCTTTCCTCCATTTCAGAACACAATGCAAATGTCAACTAGCTCCTTGCACATTCCTGAAAGAATTGCCATGGTAGAATGCTCTTTTGAGTTCTTGCTTTCCTTGTTTTCTGTTCTGGGTTTTACCTAGGCATCTCAATCAAGC
Source organism: Petroica traversi (assembly GCA_025920805.1). NCBI lineage: Eukaryota > Metazoa > Chordata > Aves > Passeriformes > Petroicidae > Petroica > Petroica traversi. Next base: position 886,140 of record JAHLSL010013308.1, on the reverse strand, counting down.
CTATGAACCAGAAAAGGTTTTTCAGAGGATTTCATTACATTTCTAAGTTTTTCTATTCCTTCACATTGTTTTCTTTGAAGACACAGAAATACACTAGAACTTTAAAGCAGATGTAATAAATTTCCTGCAATTATAAGAAATTAACAGTTTCTTCTTATTTCTCTCTCACCTGAAAGTAGTAAAATAGAGATTTATTCACTGAATGTCAGTTTTTTCTATGGTGGACAGAGCATTCATTTCCTCATAGCACTGAAAATTTTGTACCAGTACTTTCCATGTGATTTTCTTATCTTGGCAGATGGTGCCATTTGCTTTATGATATGCCTGCAAGTCTATAGAACTGGCCCATTATTTTCCAAATGATCAGTCACCAATTTTAACATTTTGACACCTTTGGAGTTTCAAGGTCAAAACATAAACATAATTTGCAGACTTTCATTCTGAACCCACATACTCACTGCAAAATGCTTGAAAGACTGAATGTAACACACTTGGAATAGCTCATGTGTTAGCTCATGGGTCTCAGTCCTTTCCCATACTTCCCAAAGTTTAAGAAAATACTGAAGGAAAATGATGAAGCCTGAAAATATTCAAGTGCCCTTTTTCAGCATACTGCAAACATACTTGTCCCTGTAGACATTCAGAGTTTGTCATACACTCAACACCATCAATCCCAAACCAGAAATAAGTATGCAGGTATGATCAGAAATCCCATACAGTGATACACTCTAGATCTGAAGGAAGTATTTCAAGAGTTATCCAAACAAGGTAAGGAGTCTTTTCTTTTCTGAAGAACTATCTTGCACAACACCAGTTTTCTTATAAATAAAAACATTAGTACTCAGTGCTGCAGGGAAACCTCTGCAGTGGTGCTTGCCAGAAGAGTTTGTACAGCAGCAAGCAAATCAATATTTTTACAAAGCTCTTCAAAGAACATTTAATGTAGGGATTCTCTATAACTGCATTCTCTTCCATACGATTGTAGTCAGTAGCTCAAATGAGCCTAAAATGGAGCAGTTTGACACCTTAACTAGTGATCTGCTCAGCCAGCTTCATCTGGAAGTTGAGTTTGTAAAAAGTAATTCACCGAGTATGATTCAAACGAGAGTTGCTGACATTTGATTTTTAGACCTGTACTCATTATCTTTCTCAAGATGTACCTTTGAAAATGTCGTCAAGTATTTGTCAACTGCCTATGCACCTCTATACTTTAAAAGAACAAAGTTCTTATATGCAGTAATTTTTTTACACTTTTCTCGTGTGGAAAATCAATTCTGTTAACCTGTAGAAGTTGTGTGGAAAGAAAAATCTATTACATCCAATGAAAAAAAATTATTGGATTAAATTAATATTCTTTAAATGTCAAACTGATTTTCATCTTGAATACAACAGAACTCATGCACTGCAAAATCAATTTTATTGTTAAAAACTGCAAAACCAAAGTAAATGTTAAAATTCTAGAATAACAATCTGTTACTCAAGGCATCAGAAACATTTTCTCATGACCCTGTCCTTATGATGGACCATCCATCCAAGTCAGTGTGGTAAATTTATTTTGATACACTAAAAATAACTTTCACAATATGCTGCAGATCTCAGTAACCAAAGCCATATAACACTTCTCCTTTGACAGCATCCATATAAACTACTTATTAAGTCAGTAATTATGCTGATGTTTTGCATTTTCCATTTCAACACCAGATATTTTTTCGTAGAATCATGACATAATTGGTGTATTCCTGGAGAGAAGACAAAAGAAAAACATTGGCTTGTATTGCCTGTCAGCTACAAAACCAATTTGGAATTAAGCATTTTAAGCTTATTAAAAGAAATCTGTCATCTAAAACAGCCAGACACATGAAAATAATATAATTTTACTTTCTACAGTGGACTTGTTCTTAACCTAAAGGATTTGGGTTGCATGGACCTTTTCAGGAATCTTCTACTCCAATTGTGTGTGAGTCTTGAGCACCACCTAAGAAGTGCCTCACTGACACATTATTTTTCCAATCATGAAGCCAAACAACTCAGTCCATCTGTGCAGCACATATTATTTTTATTTTTTCAAGGTTCCAAAGATTCATAAACTAATCTGTTTTGTCTTTGCAACTGACTTTAAAAAGTTGAAGACTGTCTCATGTATGAAATGAGTAAGTAAATAGTGAAGGAATAAGAAGCACTTCAGATTTCTAATCTAAACCAATTTACATTCTACAGGGTGAAAAATGGGAAAGTCACAAACTAACATTTCAGAAATATGTGATGATAGGCCAGCCCCAAAATGCATCTTTTTTTTTGAAAGTAAGCATCTATATTTCACCCAAAATATAAAGGCTTTAAAAGAAAAACGCCTTAACTTCAAGAAAGATGCTAATCTTTCTTATGCTTGTATCTTGCTTTCAATGCAACTTCCTTGTACAAAAGATAACTGGCCTTTACAATGTTTTCTTCATTTCTTTTAAGTGAAGGAAAACCCAATAAAAAAGCCTTTCTGTCCAGCAAACGTTATAATGTCCTAATTTTCCTTCAACAAGGAAGCTGGAAAAAACAACTGTTGTGCTTTAAGCCCAGCCAGCAGCCAAGCCCCACACAGCTGCTCACTCATTCTCCAACCAGTGGATCAGGGAGAGAATTGGAGGGGTAAAGGCCTGAAAACTCATGAGTTGAGATAAAGACAGTTTTATAGGGAAAACAAAGGCCACACACACAAACAAAGAAAAACAAGGAATTAATTCACTGCTCCCCATGGGCAGGTAAGTGTTCAGCCATCTCCAGGACAGCAAGGCGCCATCACAAGTAATAATGGCTTGAGAAGACAAATTACATCACTCCAAATATCCCTCCTTCCTCCTTCTTCCCCCCACTTTATATACTGAACGTGATGGTCTGAAATATCCCCTTGCTCAGTTTGAGTCAACTGTCCCAGCTGTGTGTCCTCTCATCCTCCCATGTAGCCCTGACCTCCTTACCATTCTAACAGTGGAGAAAGGAGAAAAGGCCTTGACTCTGTGCAAGTCCTGATCAGAAAAAACAAAATAAACTCTTTATTATCAACCCTGTGTTCAGTAGAAATCCAAAACACAGCCCTAAACAAAGCCACTATGAAGTAAATTAACTCTACCTCAACTGAAACCAGTACAGTGCCCCAAGTTCTATATAAGTAAGAGGTTCAAACAAAAATTAAGGCATATTAGAAGAAAAGACTATATTAGGGAGGTGTCATTACAATCACACTTCATTGTTTTTAAATTACAATATGATGCAGATGATGGTACTTTTTGGAGATTAAACAAGAGCATTTTTTAAAGACAATGAGTATATTCATAAAAAAAGAATGAGCACTGATGATATTAAATTTATTATTTAAAATGGAAGACAAAAAGTTGCAAAGATCTGTGCTGTCAGCCTTTCCATCAGAACATTATATTCCTATGAATATGTGATTTCCAGGCTGCTTAATTAAAAGCATCAGGTGACCATTTGCTGAAAATTCCGATTAGGCTTATACAATGACCAAGAAACAACATGAGAACTTAGTAATAACATGACAATTACAATTTCTCCTGAAAAGTGTCTACAACAAGCTAAAGACCGAGCTATATAAAGTAGATGAACAGGAAAATATGAGCTACTTTTAAAAAGTAAACATGCAGTGTATTAACAGTAATTTGATTCTGTTAATTATACCTGATAAGCCAAATAAGAACCTGTTCACTTTATTTGAGTCCTTAGATAATGTATTTTGGTAAAACTGATATCTGAACACATATAACAATCTTTGTATTAATATGCACTCTGTTCAAGAGGCCTCTTATTTCTCTTCCAAATACCTCAGAGGTCATATAATAAGAATATTTTACAGGGGTATGGACAGGGGGAACACAATCAAAACAAAAACAAGCAAACAAACCAACCTGCAAAATCCCACAAAAATACTCCTAGTGGTTTAGGGAGTTTAATAAGCTTTCATACTATTTACAAGCCTAAGCCTCATTTATACAAGAGCTGTAGGAGCAATGAAAGAGCTGAAGGACAAAGAGGCCATTACATTGTTTCCTAGATATGGCTATTGGATTCTTATATAAAGTGCTTTAGGTGTTTTTAGACTTCTACCTGCATCTCCAAGTCAAATATATTAGATTTCACAGAGCTTCTGGGTAAAGACTTTTTTTTTTGCCACCTCCTAAGAATTTATATTCTTTTCATAAAATCAAGCATAAAAATAAGCTTCTTCCTGCGGTTCTACACCTCAGTATGTACAGTAGCACTCCAGATTTATGTGCAGAACATTGAGCATGTCACAGGCAGAGTCTTCTGTGCATCCTGTGTATGTGGCATACGTGACATGTGTACTCCAGCCTGTGACTGAAGCTTGATGGACTCTGATCAAAACAGAGTTTGTCGTGTTTCATGCAGTAGGAAGGACTCTCAAACATCATATAACATCCCCCAACACATAATCCTGTTCACCGCAGGGAAGTTCAAAATCAGGGTCTTTTATGCAGTCCCCAAATAACGTTGTTGACCACAATGAATTAACACTTGTGACCTGAAATGAACAATATAGCAGCTAAATGAGTTAAGAGGGGGTACTTAAACATTACTTTGCTTATTGGCAGAATTTGAAAAAAAATGAAATACAATTTTTCCCCCTGTTAATATGCAATGAATAAGGAAGATGGAAATTAAGAGAAGATCTCCAAGGAAGCTTTCAGTGACCCACAACAGGAATCAAAGCAGACATTGCTGGAGTACCAGACAGGGTGTGAATGCACATGTCAATGCATGAAAATTCAAAATTCAGTGTTATCATGATACAAGCTGAAGATCATTAGCAGATGGCATATCTAATTAACACAGCAGACAAGAGGGAAGTGTTGAAATGGGGCTTTTTAGCACTGTCAAAAAATTTCTAACAGTTATTATTCTCCCTTGTTCCAAAGAAGAGACTGAGATTCAATTCTTAAAAGTAAGTATAGTGAAAACTACAGAAAATACAACAATCTGCTTTGCAAAGTATCTGGGACGTTAACACATCACTACTCTTAATTACAAAATTTAAAAAGGGAAGATAATTCAAAACTCACGGCCACAAAAAAGCTTTTTTCCTTTCTCCAGTTTAAACAATTCCACATACAGAAACCTGGAGAGGTATTTTTAAGAAGGTACCTTCTACATGCCATGCACAATGTAAATGTCAAGCCAGTACCTTGAATTTCATCCAGAAACTCACAAATAGGTTTTGAAGGTCACAAAAGTCTAGTATTATGCACTTCAGAGTTGGCTTTTGGCTTAAAGCTAGCTGTGAGCAGTCACTAACTTTGAGGGTCTCTGCTGCAACCCCAATGCAGAAGATTTATCAATTAATATGAGTAAGAACTTGGAATGAACTATAGCAGGAAACAGGAAGGCACTACTGATTGCTGACCAATCCAGCCTGAATAACAGATCCACATTTTTAAAAATTGTTGCAATCTGTAAATAGATGGAGTGCTTTAACAGCACCACTGGCTGTCAGAGGAGACTGTTTTTCCCCCTAACATGTTTTATATAGGCACATGACATAAATTGAAAGAATTCCATGTAATAGAATTTATTTCATATTCTCATGAGAAAATACTGAGCTTTTTTTTCTGATGCAGAGCCTGACAAAGTAGTCTGTGCTTTTATCATCATAGAACAATTCATCTTGTACCTGCTTCATATGAAACTGAACTACAGGATCACTCAGGCTAAACAGGCAAGGCTGTAGTAAACAGTCAGAATTGGATAGTGTTTCTTTAAGGTGGTGAATTGATGAAGTTGGTTGAGGAAATCAAGAGCTGAATCTCTTGCTGACCTTGCACTTTGCTTAAGCAAAGCCTAACAACTGAAGAGTGTCTGGATTGAAGCAGAGGGCTCATGGCCTGATGTGATTTCAACAAGGCACAGAAAAACACCACACTCCTGTACCAGCCAATTGCCACTCTCTTTTCAGCATGATAAAACAACCCTTGTTATAAATCTGATTCATTAAGGAGATAAGGATGAGCACAAAGACCCTCTGAAGGTCAGACAACCTTTACTGCAATGTCATGTGAAGGAAAACTGAAGTGTTTCTTCTACCTCTTTCATCGGCTATAAATCCTAACCAAACCTTACTGAGACTCTCATTTAGCCCCATTAACAGATTAACTTACAAATGAAGAACTGTGTTGCGTAATATATATATGACCAAAGCCACCAAACTCCACCCATAACATGTCATTGTTCCCCTTAACATGTCACCCATCCCCTTGGGGTGGGCCAAAATTCTATAAAGTCTATAAAAAGCTTCAGTGCAGAAAAGGCTGAAGCGGGAAAACACCTCTGGAGGGGGAAAATATCTCTGCCTGCTTGGTATCGACTGATGCCCTGTGTCTCTCCTCTCCTGAAGGGATGCCCTTAGGTGAGCTTTACACCTCCAGCTGCATTGTAGCACACCTGAGAATATCCATTTTCAGGTACATACACCACTGTTAGAATATCTCTTACAATATCTTCTGATGTGATGCATATTAACACTCTATTTTTAGTGCATTTATCACTGGCAATTCTGAACGTGCTCTTCTGTTGCTTCAATAAACCTCATTATTGTGAACCTGAATCAACAAGAACACAGTTCTTTTTGAGTGCAAACAGACCTACAGTGCTGGACAGGTAAACAGCATCTGTACTTCAAATTCTTGAACTCAACCACTTACAGTGCTAAAAGTACTACAGTCAGAAACTAAACCAGCCACACCCAGGTCATCTGATGTTTGAGGATGAGCTGGGGGAGAAGGTGTATTTTCTGCTAAATTCCCATACCCGTGAGGAAACAAAAGACACTACAGTTTGTTTATTGACTAGTATTATACATTGGTTGCACATAAGCTGCTATATTAAATCTTCCATTAGATACAGGTTACAAGATTTATTACAAGAATGAGCTCCTGCAGGAGAGTGATTGCTCTAAGTTCTTTAAGGGCAGGCCAATAAAAGATTCACTTTCTTCTCCCACCACACTTATCCCTCTGAAATAGCCAGTCATCTGTCTTAGAAGAGCACCTGGCTTTACCAAAGAGAAGGGTGTAGGCCCACAAGATGTTGCTGGTTTGTTCTCACTTGAAGCTTCAGCTTTCCCCAAGACATTTCCACTTATGTCATTACTTCTCTTTTTAGATGAATGGCAAGCAAATATTCTGAGGGCAAGTGCCTTTTAAGGCACTACAGTTTTTTAGGACAGTACTTTGTATTTTACAAGGCCTAAAACCAAAAAATATTCTCATCAGACACAGACAATGAGATCAGATGCACCTTCAGCTGAGGGGTGTGATTGACACATCTGAAGGAGAGGATGCCATCCAGAGGGACCTAGACAAGCTCAAGAAGTGGGTCCATGGGAATCTCATGAGATTTAACAAGACCAGGTGCAAGGGGCTGCCACTGGGTCAGGAGAGCCCCCAGTACCAGCACAGGCTGGGGAATGAAGAGATGGAGAGCAGCCCTGGGGAGAAGGAATTGCGGGTGCTGCTGGGTGAGAGGCTGGACATGATCCAGCCATGGGCACTCCCAGCCTAGAAAGCCAAACATGTCCTGGGCTGCATCCAAAGCAGCGTGGGCAGCAGGGGAGGGAGGGGATTCTGCCCCTCTGCTCTGCTCTGCTCTGCTCTGCTCTGCTCTGCTCTACTCTGCTCTGGTGAGATCCCACCTGGAATCCTGCATCCAGCTCTGGGGTCCCAGCTGGGGTCCCAAGAAGGACATGGACCTGTTGGAGTGAGTCCAGTGGAGGCCAGCTACCCAGGTTGATCAGATAGTAGGAACACCTGATGTATAAGTTTGAGAAACATGGGTAGAAGCGTCAGTGGCAACAGATTTTCTCCATCAACCATAGCTTCTAAGGCCCACTAAGAGCAAACTGGAAGTTTATACACCATCTGAGAAATGTCACTCACATTATCATGGGTAACTGGCTGTAGCTGCGATACCAGCACCCACTTCATCACAGAGTATAAAAAAAGAACTTTTTTCACCTTATGACATATAGGTGCATGATGCTAAATTATGAATACCTGCATTAGGCATTTTCTTGCAAACTATTTTCATTCTAATTGAAACAGCCTTTCTTGAAAAAACTTCTATAACTCATTATATTGTTAAGAACAATATTAGCATTATATTGACAAACTTTTTTAAACCAATGAACCTTAGCCTGGCCAAATGTTCTTAGTTTCTATAAGTGAAATTCTTTAGTGAGGCATGCAGCACCATGGGGTTTTTTAGAAGACCTTATGATTATTAAAAAGACCATCCCTATAATTTGCTTTCTCTTTACTAGTAATAGAAAAGAGGCGATGCTCCTTGGTACTCCAGCTGTTTGAGAAGAAACACAACAGATTTTTTGCTAACGTTTCTAAAGTCAGTGTGAGAAATGAAAAAAATCTCTTAAGGTATAAATGCCTTTTAATCAAAATCAAAATTTTGAAATATGGTATTCATAACATTAGGTGATAAAAGTACTTTGTCTAAAAACTCAGGATGAAATTGCAGTCTTTATTTTTATGAATATGACAAGCATAAAAAATAATTTTATGCTGTTAAATGCTATTTAAAAAAGGATTCTTACTGACTTAGTTAAATAAGTCAGACAATGAAAGGAGGAAATTAGGAAAACAGCAGTAATATATTTGTGTGTGCAAAGAACAGCAACAAAGCTGGCGGGAGTCTGGAGCATGAGTCTTATGATAAGTGGCTGAGGGAGCTGGGGTTGCTTAACCTGGAGAAAAAGAGACCCAAGGGAGCCCTTATTGCTATCTACAGCTACCTGAGATTGCAGTGAGGCAGGGGCCAGTCTCTTGTCCCAAGTAACAAGGCATGGAATTAGATGAAATTACTCAAGTTGCTCCAGGGGAGGTTTAGATCGGATACTTGCAAATATTTATTCACCAAAATAGTTATTAAGCAGTGCAACAGACTGCCCAAGGAAGCATTGGAATCACCATTCCTGCAGGTAATTAAAACACATGCTAAAGCTACACTTGGGGACACAATTAAGGATGAACTTGGTTAGGCTAATGGTCGGACTCTGTGATCTTAAAGGTCTTTTCCAACCTAAATGATGCTATGAATCTATGATACACTTCACGTAAAAGGACTATGGCAAGCTTCAAATTTCCTTGTGAACAAATCACAAATAACCAGAGTTTGCAAATTATTCACATTTTTGAAGAAATTAATTCTCTGGAAAACATAAATTTAATAATTCAGATATATTTTTCAAACAGAAAATTTTGTCATAAAGTGAATCTTGTTTGCACCGGATAGAAAAGACAGCTAACATTGGAATTATTTTTCTTAGTATTAGAATTGCATTAAGAAGTAATGGTTTCTTATTGAATATAGGTTTGTATAAAAATTAAGAGCTGAATTTACAAAAGTTTGAGGGTCTTTAAGTGTGAAACATTTGCTTATCCCACTACAAATTCAGCAGTTTTGTAATCCGAAGCTGAGATCCTGATAAAAATATTTCAAAGTTCAAAGGACTTCTGTCCTTAGGTTTATTTCTCAGAACCTCTCATGTATTGAGGACTCTTTTGCTTAATTAGAGTTGAAAAAAAATGCAAGCAAAGTATTTCTTGCATTTTTTTCCTATTCTCCATACGAACAACTCACGAAGCAAAACATCAGTAAAATAATGACAATTAGGAAAATATTCTAAGTCTTTAGAGGAAGTAATTTGTTCAAGACTTACAAGACTTTTAAACTAAATGAGAGCTCTGTTCTTTGTGCATCCAAGCCCTTTTGTGTGATTTGAATCCACTATCAAATTCTGAATCAACAACATTTAAATTACACCAAAGTGCGCATAGTTGAACATTTTTACTTTCCCTTTCTCTCACCAGCATAAATCAGAGGTAAGTCAGCTGAAGTCAGGCTAAATTAAATCACTGAGCACAAATATCAGTTGAGAACCAAGCCACTGGTATTTGAAGACAGATAAAGTCTCACAGTATCAATTTTTTTTACTGAAACCAGTGTTCCTGCAGGGCCAAATGACCAAGAATCTCATTAATTCCCAAGAAAGAGGAGTCAGTTACCATGGTAACACAGCTTGCACTGGCTTTTTTACTTGGAGAAATTAATTTTTTCAAAACTATTATAAATATCTCTGTGAATGAAAGAAGAGGACTGGCAAAAGTGGGGTCACATCTGAAAGCATCAGAGACTGAGATTTCAAACAGAAGAAAACAAAGATATAGCAAGATAATGTGACTGGTTTACAGAAAAGAAAGAAAAACCTGGAATACTATTGGAGAAATAGTAAGTGAGTCAGCAAAGAGAAATTGTATACAAGATGTTTAATCTGATTAAATGTGTCAATGGAGGGTGAGGGGAATAGCTCATTCAGGGCAAAATAAACTCAATTTTTAACTCAAAAGAGAACTGGAGAATGTACCTGTGAGAAAGTCATCATTTCACTTCATATTTCTCATCTGACAGAACCCTTTCTGTGCATTGTACAGCATTGTGCTTAAGACCTCTAAATGTATTTCTCTGGGAGCCGTGCCCTGTGCAAAGCAAAGAACAGCTGTACTGTGAGGGAATTAAGATCTGGCCTAATATTTTGCCCATAATTGGGATGACTAAACTTTTAGTGGACTAAAAGTTAATCTAAAAGTCCCTGTCTTGAATTTTATGTTACACTTTAGGATAAGGAAAATGAATCCAACTGAAAAGTGAGGTAGGTTCCTATGAAGTCTAGAAGAGCAAGGTGCTTTCTGAGTACTGTATAAGTGATGATGTGTCCTCATTTAATTTTTTTTTCTCATGTTTTACTTTTGGAATAAAACTAGATTATTTTCACATTTACCCTGGTGAATTGCACCCTGCTGCAATAAATAAAATTAATTTAGCCTGGTACAATGCTAGGCAAAAGCTCAGGCATCTGATTTTATGGACAGATGAGAGGCTTTTCTACCTCCTCCATCATCAGAACCAGTTAGTGAAGTGAGCCTGTATGAATGATAAGGTCATTTCAATGTTCAGTCTTTGCCTCTGCAATGTTTCTAGTAATGCTTAGATTTTTTCATCTACTCAGAATAGGATGAGAAACAAAAAGGAAATACATTATTAAAAGCTAAAGTTAAAGCATTTGTGAGGATAAATTCATCTAAACCTGCACATTTGAAAGTTTGAATATGACTTGTGCCACTAAAATGCTGTGCAATTAGCAACAAGAGTATTGGAAAGGAACCTTCGTTTTTACACATTTCCTGCAGCAGTTCTTCTGCACAGGACAATTTAAACAATTCAGGACGTTTTAAACAAGAAAAGGTATAAACTGAACTTGCAAATAAGGAGAAGTGAGGAAGGTATAGATTTTTTTTATTAGCAATTAAGTTGGAGGAAAATGAACAAAGATGTTTTGATAATGTGGATAAATGCCAGGTTTTACATTTCATGAATTAAAAAGAAATGTAACTTAAATGAAGAGAAGTCAGTAAAACCATGAAAGTGAGAGAGCCACTAAAAATGCATTCAAGAAACAAGCTCAGCAAATAAATCTGTCATCAGAATCTTGATAAGCTTGACCATGAGGAGAAGTTAGTCCATTTCATTGATTAATTAATTCTAAGAAAATAGTATAGATACTTGGTAAGCAAATTCAATGTGAAAGCCTAGCTGGTTCATAAATGTCTCAGGAAAAAAAAAAAAAAGTAGACCTGGAGATTCTCTACACTCTTCTGTTCAAAAGCATGCTCTAAATACCACAGAAATCATTAAGACTTTCCTGTGATTCTCTTCACATTGAATTGGTTCCTTCAGATCTCTTCCTGCCTTCTTACCTGGCTCTATGTGGAACACATTGAAAAATAAGAAAACTCCATTTAAATTAGTGGATCATATAATGCTAATTATGAACATTTGCCCAAGTATCTCTGTCCTACTATCTATTTCTCTTTTTGTGCCACAGTTTAATAGCTTTGACTCAGAAATTACTCTTTTGGTTGATATTGAAATGCCTCATTTGCCTTCCTGCTCAAAAGATTATATTTGGGAAGAGGTATGTGCTACTTTCTGAATTCAAATAGAGTTTTTCAAATGGTCAACATTTTAGTTGCAATTGTTCTCAAAGTGATTTAAATAATGGGAAAGGCAGAACTCAAATTTCCTAAGATGCATGGTTAAACTAGGTAATCAGCTCTTGCTAGACATAAAAAGCCTGCTACTCCAAGAATCAAACATTTTCTAATCTCCAAAGAATATTGTTCCCCTATTAGTTTTACATGTCATTGCATGAAAGGGTAAGATAAATAATACAATTCTTGTAAGATAAAAAATAAATCACTGCTTGCCAACATGCATAATGCAGATACTGAGAACTATGCTGTCATTATTTTTCTACCATCACTTTAATGCTGCAAAGAAAAGCACTGAGCACATGCACAGATGTCAGGAAGTTCCCACAGAAATGCTTTGTGTTCAAGTTTAGTAATTCTCCATTTCTTCTTGCATGTCCATTATTCCTAAATTCCTAAATACTTGACTTCTTGTTCTTTTTGAAAAAACTGCAAAATTTTTGCTCAGCATGAGAAATTCTAGTACCATATACACATGAAATAACAAGAGATGGCACAGTCCTCCAGGGGTGGCATATTAAACACATGAACAATACTTTTATGTGTATGTAATGAACCCTGGAAGAGTCAAAAGCCTCTTGCTCAGTCACTTATGAAATTGTTGAGAAGGACTACAAGGAAAATAATATGGTTTATATTTATGGCATATTTCATCAAAGAAGGAAAAGAAAAAAGAAAATCCTTGAAAATTTTAGCAGGAAACTAATTGCAATTTTATACCTGGTTTTTGGTGACCATAAACGGATCATTAGCTGATGTAAATTATTTTCACTATTCATAATAAGCTTTCTTGAAAATATAAAGATCCTATCTTAGAGATAAACACTCCAATTTGACTAAAAGTTCTCCAAGAATGGAAGTATATAATGTATACACACAGAAACTTAAGTGACTTGTCATCATCTATATGCTGAGGAGTACTCCCACAGGAATAGAGAGTCTTGTAGAATATTTTTGGCCACTGAGCAGAAAGCACAGTGATACTCAGGCAGTAAGCTGGACAACACAAGACTTAAGATTAAAAAATAGGCAAAATATTTTAAAATGCTGGTAGCTAAACACAGAAATTATGTCATGTCTCACTTTGCACATAGGGAGTAAGAACAGTAAGCAAACACTTACTAGAGAAACTAACATTTTACACAGCCTCCTCTGTGAGGAAGATGAGTGCTAAAAAGATGGAATGACATGTTGTGATGTGAGAAGAGGAGATTTCCTCTACCCCCTTAGTATTTAGTTTGCCCTTTAGCACCTCAAGAAAGCAAAGTTCCTGGTGCCCAATGGGTCTGTCAGCATCCTGTTAGGGGGACTTTTCACTGAGCAGTTCTGTTGGATCAGAGAGTAGTTCAACCTACTTAAGTCAGGGATACACACCAAGAGCAAAAGGGAGACGCCCTCCCTGGGTTTTCTCACTTTATGAACACTCTGTGGCTCTTCCTCTTTTTTTGGGAATGTCACCTGCTGCCAGGGAATGCTATCACCCGGGAACGACTCACACTGACACTTTATTAATAGAATAATACTCTTTATTAATAGAATATGGGGACAGGTTAAGGTTTGAGGATTGACCGACAGCTAAAATACATTCAAAGCAAAGTACAGACAAGCTAATCCCAAGCACTGCATGTATTCAGCACACACACATTGTGATTCCTACCGAATAAGCATCTCTTTGGGAAAGAAGAGATTCAGCCTAATCCTGTTAGTTAAAATGGACCTTTTCCTAACTTTCCCCCCATTCTCAACTTACTTTTTACTGTTTCTTTATGTCTAGGTGGAGCTTGAGTGGCTCTAGTCATGCATACCTATGTTACTGACTGGTGTAAAATTCTCCCACTCCATTTTTAAAGACACAGTCCAAAAAAATACAGAGCGCTTGCCCAGTGAGGGATGGTCATACCTCAGAACTGGGTACCTCTGTGATGACACTGGCTCAGCAACAGGACATCTTCTCCAATCTCTCCTTGCTGTGCCATTTCCCAATCACAAAGTGCCATCAAGTTCCCTTCCCTGCAAGATTGCCACAGAGCCTGGCTGTGGTGTGTCCAAGTCACTCCACCTTCCATTCCACCCCCTTTAGCAGCTGCTGTGGTTGAAGATTGTGTGGGCAGGGAATCATCATGAAATAGGTTTCAAGTATGCCAACCACATTCCATCCAGGGGCAGCAATTGTATTTTATGCTGTAATTTTCATAATAGCCTCTTTAGGGATGCAAATATAGCTTCTCCGTTTCCTCTGATTTTATCTCCAGTCATCTTTCTACAGATGTCAACAAGAAATGACAATTAAAGATCAGAAAGCATTTTTTTATCATGAAGGAAAGGAAGGAAAAAAAAAAGCCAAGAAAATATGGTATTCCTTTCTACTGCATTGTTCTCACCTCAGTCCAACCTCAGTCATGCCCTGTTTCTCCTCCTTCCACCATCTCCCCTTGAAGGACTTCTGATCTTCACTCTGATTTAGATCTAGCTATAAAGGCAGCTTTATAGCATATGCCTCTACATGTGTATAAAATCTCTTGGGGTTTCTGTCCCCCCTGCAGTGAGTATTCAATTCACTAAAGAAATTCACAAAACTAATTTTGTTTTCATTTGATGTACAATTTTATTTCAAATTCAGTTACATTACTGTGTCACACAGATTCATATACCTTCTTCTAAAAGATTCTTAAGGCTTCAATGCCTTTCTGATGCCTGTGCATCAGAGTTACATGAATAACTTTCTTTACCTGCATGTTTATGTAGTCAGTAATTTACTAAAATTAATCACATTTTAAATAATTGACCACACTGTTGGCAGAGCACTGAAAACAACGTGGAAATGTTCTGATATTTGGAATCTAACCCTGTGTATCTCAGATACATAAATAATTTTATAAGCTCAGTAGAACTATTTGTGTAACTGGTCCAGTGAATCTGAGAGCACTTACAGTCTCTATGAAGTGTAGGTGAGATGTTACTGGCATGAAAGGGCAGAACAGTTGCTTCAGCAGAAATGTCAGGAGTTTGTTTTAAAGGCTGCAGTCACCTCTCCCTTTTTGTGCATGTTTGGGATGCACACTGGAAAATGAAGCCTAATCACAACAGTATTAACAAGAGACTTTGCACATGCAAGACAAGTGATTAGACTAGCCACCCTCACAAATTCAAGGGTGAGCACTGGTCCGATTCCATGCTTAGGCAGCCCAGGCTTATGCAGAAAAAAAAAAAAATTGACTGTTTTTCATTTGTAGCTCTGTTTGTTCTTAAAAACCATCTGAAAACCAAAGTAAACATTTGGATTCCTTAATCATCTCCTCAATAATCCTAGTTTCCAGTTCCCATAAGTTGTGTGTCAGCATAAGGTGTTGGGGCTGGTCTCCAATAGTTCTCATGATGCATTTTCAATTTTTTTAATGAATCTTTTCTTTCCACCACAATGAATTAATTGTGCATAGGCTGATCTATATGTAAGCATTACTTGGGGATTGTTATTCTATTCAAAATATGAAATGGAGTAAAAATGTTTGTTCTTCCTTGGATATCTTTGCTACATGTGTTACAGATTAAGAATTATACAGTTATAAAATCCAAAATGGAAGAGATTGAGAATGAAAACTATCCCTTAATCAAGTAGATGTACAAGAGTTTTGGTACTTATTTCCTTTCCCAAGCAAAGGAGTCCATCAGCGATATGCATTGGCACAAAAGGACTAGATTAAGTTCTCAGCAAAATCTCACTGCAAAATGCGTGAGCTGAAGGTTGTAGACTAAGTCATAGGGAGGCAGGAGATCACCCTATTTGCACTCCCACTTGGGACACAACAGGCTGTTCTGCAAAAGGTTTGAGTGAACTACAGAAAAATCTGCTGTCTTAAGGACACTTTACCATTGCACTATTCGTTCCACCCACAATATCACCTCTTTATTTAAAAAGATAGTGTGTTTGTCTTTCATCATACAGTCTTTTACAAGCAGACATTTTTGTTTCAAGTCTTTAACAGAAAGTATTCCACCTTCCTTTAACTTTTTCACCCCTAAAACTCACTTTAGGATTATTGAAGTAGCTGCTGTTATCCATCTCATTTCTCAGTCTCCTCAAAGCTGCCCTCAGCTCTACTATTCCAATGAAATTTTCTCAGAAAATTCACACGTCATTTTAAGGACAAGATCACTTAATCAACGTTAAGTACTAAATTTTCCATAGACCAAAGAGAAAGAGATCAGACTGACACTCTCAGATAATTTTTGCTGTGTCTGAAGTCTGGAAAATCAAGATCCACTGCAAAAGCCAAATTTAGGACATTTAAGAAAGCACATCCTGGTTGATTTCAGTAGGTATTTTACCAAGTTTAGGTTTGTAGTGATCAGTTCCTTACTTTTAAATATCCTACTAATAAAGCAAGGATTATTATTTTTTTCAGTGAGTTTTTTGTCTCTTTTGTAACAAATACCTAATTTCAAATCTTGTATAGAATGTAGCACAAAGAGAAAAGAGAAAGACATCTTCTCCCAGTATGGAATCTTCCCAAAGAGGCTGCTAAAATTCAACGAGTCAGTTCTTCAGAAATATATTCAGAGTTCATCCTGCACCCAGGGCCCATGTTATCCTAGATCAGTGTTCAAAGTTTCCCACAAACAAAATCTCCAAGTAAGAGTTGTCTGCAGACATGAACTGGGGGGAGCATCTCACTCAGTATTTTTTGAAAGATTTTGAAGACCTGGTGAATGTAAGAGAAAAATGAACTGCTGCCACAGTGGTCACAGCAGAACTCTTCACTACATATAAAGTTGTTGGGTACGGGAAGCATGTCACAATTTTTGTTCCATCTGCAGCATTTTCACAGACCTTTCAAGGGAAGTTATTGTAACTGAGACAAGTACCTAGCAATCTCTTCACACAAGCATAAACTGCAACAAATTTTAAAAAATGAGGAGAGGGAGGTGAACAGTCAATGGACCATGCAAGATCTGCTCTCTGTAACATGCGGTTCAACAAGAACATTGCCATATTGAGCTGATGAATCTGACAGCGGCATTTGTCTTAGCAAACATTCCTCTTAATACCCTGGATCATCCAGCCATGAAAAGGCACACACAGACTATAATTTAAAGAATATTGGCCTAATCTGTGTGGCTCACTAGCTGAGAAAAATCCAGCCTGTCTGTCCTTTCTGAAGCAGAAGAAAAGGAAGAAAAAAAAAATAAAGACAGAGCATCTGTGTCCTGCAATCACAAGATTACTAAGGTAAGGGTCTGAAACCCTGTGCTTTGAACACTGAAGCATGACAAACAGCAGGTGAATGTGCTCACTGAAACCCACTACAAGACGTAGTGTGGTCATTGAAAACAATAACTTCAGGAAGACCTGTAACTAGAAGCCGGTAGACAGATCTATACTAGGAATAAACAGAAAAGGCAATAATTTATTGCCTCATGAAGAACTATCCAGTACCTTTCTAAGAACATAATAAGGCTTGTTTACAACTTTCTGGGGAAAAAATACGCTATTAGAGGTGCTTTTGAGGGGAAAAAAAAATCACAGGAATAGTTAGACTAGTAAATCAGATCTCCATCCGATCTCTGTCAGCTCATAAATACCATCAGCAATACTTTGCTCTCCTACAAGGAAAGCAGTTAGTTTACTACAATGCCAAGGACAGTAATTGTGCCAATAATAAAGCCTAAGACTGTCTCCAGATCTCTTGCCCTCCAATCTTCTGTTAGACCCTAAGATAATTCATTTACTAGTGCCAATAATTGACAAAAATATCGTCTTTGGAAGTTTTTTTGTTAGAGTTATCTTTTGAAATTATTTTTCTTTTGCTAAAGTAGAAATTTAAAGACAATAAAAATATGGGAATAAAACAAATACACAAAAACTATGTTCTGGGTTTTATAAGAGAATACCCAAAAAATAGCAAATTTTTCCTCATTTGCACATTATATTATGCTTTGGTGATTAAAGTGATTTCCCACTTAGAACCCTGCAGTGCAGAGCTGAATGAAATACCACATTGACAAGCAGATACTAGGAGGAGGGCCTCACCACAGTTTGTAATTCACTGTATCTCTGAATATTTTGAGTAGCCAATGTTTCACTACAGCAAAAACCAGTAACTGGACTTATGACAAGATCCTTGACTTAAAATAATATCAGAGCAAGTAGATAAGAAAGCCCAAGGAAAAGTAAACAAGGCAATTTATTTATTTATTTATTTACTTACTTACTTACTTATTTTTGATAGACTAAAGGTTTGGTTTTTTTCATTTTCCTTTTCATGTGTTCTGTGAAATGGAACCAGGGACTTGGAAAGTCAGCTGGAATTTAGACACTCTGCAGATCCCATAGAGTTTTGGCTCCACTTAACAGTTGCCTTAGTATTTTCATCAGTATCAATGTCCTGCATGTCTGGACATTGTGTATATGTGTATATGTGTAAATAGTATCTCTGAGGAATGTTCATTAAGAAAGAGCAAATACATTCTGACAAAATGAAAGAGCCATTAAGAAGCACATGTGATGCCAATTATAAATAGGGTGAACTGAACTGCAGCTTTAATGGAAATAAATTTATTTGTGGCTGGATTTGACATGCTACAGTTTTGAGACACTAAAGTTAGCCAGAACTCACAATCTCTGACATGTTCAAATAAAGAAGTTAAACAAGATGTGTCATTTCATTTGCAGTCTCAAATAACTGAAGAGTCATGTAATGTTCATTATAACATTTAAGTTTTTAAATCTTTAAAACTAGTCCATAATTTCTCAGTTGATAAGCAGCCACAGAGCACTGTTCTGGAACAGGTGGGCACTAAGAGCAGGCAAGCTTTCCAAACCTCTCCCATTAGCAGGTGCCAAGATCCAGCATCCACCCCTGTTCAACTCCTGCTGATTTGTTGAGCAGAGTGCAACTCATTTCATATCAGAAATACACCACAGGGGAAGGACTTCCTGGGGAAAATGATGCAGTCTGAGGCACAGACCAATATGTAGGTCAGAAGGGATGCAGGCTACATGGGTGTTGTTAAAACCAAGCTCTGAGACAAGAAGAGAAGGCATACATATGTTAATCAGACACATTCTATCTGAAACAGGATGATAAATCACTCTGATTTTCAGCTCAGCTCTGATTTCATCAGTTTTTATTGATTTGGAAAGGTGTGGCAGCTGTTTTAAGATTGATGGAGAGCAAAGATGTTAATAGAAAGGCTTGTATCTGGGCAGACCTCTTTACATTATCCTGTAAATACCACCTGTGCTGCAAAACACCCTTCCCTTACATTATACACTCACTTATAATATAACACTCTATCAAAAGCTTTAGTATGTCCCAAAACTTCATAAAAAACATCCTACAGAAAGAAAAGCAATCCAACAAAAAACATTCTGGACTCTATTTACTTCACAGAGAGAGAATGAGACTACCTGGGAAACCAGAAAAGGCAGTGTGAAAGGTCAATACACAGTGTTTAGTGATTTTCTTGAATGATCCCTACAGCAGCCAGCAACACTGCTGAGTACAAATGCAAAGCTCTGCACTTGTTTGTGTATTTCAAACACCCTGTCACTGTTACATCACAGCATATGATGAATTTCTATTCAAGCAAGCATTATATTATTACCTGCTGTGCCAGAAATCAGAGAGGTTGCACTTGGTACATGGCCACAGGAAGGCTGGCACTGCTTGCAAAATTCTTCCTTTCTAAGGATCCTGCCCTCTTGCTTCTGGCTCTGTAAATATCAAGCAGATAGGCAGATGTCTCTGTTGCAGAACTCTTGATTTGGCTACTCACAAGTGAGAAAATTTTCCCAAGCATCAAGGGCCATGCATCCAAAACTTGAAGAGGTCATTGGGGTGTAATTTCCCAGTTTATCCTCTACACAGTAGCAGCCACCTGAGAATTGCAATGCCATTGCCCAGCAGCTGAAGTACAGACGAACAGCCCAAGGAGAAAAATACTGAGAGACATAGATATCTTTATTAAATTTTGTTTCATAGCTATCACTTAGCAAATCTGAGCTAGCATCATGTGAAGAAATTACCATAAGACAGTCAGTTTGAGCTGCTATTTGCTTCTGTAGCTAATTTGGTGGACGTGGAAGCAGATTCTTCTCTACTTCTCTACTACCACTTTTGCATCCAAGAACAAACTGTCAGGGAGAATAGAGCTTTGTCTTTGTATGGAAAGGAGACGAAACGTGGTTTCAGATAAATTAGATAATAATAAAGAATGAAGTGCTGGTGCCAAAGGTCATCAAACCTTATTAAGGTTTTGCGTGCACTTCTTGCTCTGAGGGTGGTTCTCACTGAGAAACACTAACTCTGAAACACAATCTGCCTTTTTTTAATACCTGCTAGGCAGAATGTAAGGTTGCCATATTAATCATTAGGACTTCTGATAAAAACCCCAAACATTCAAAAAAGTCCACAGTAAGCTGATGGAGAGGGATATCAAATGGAGTGTACTTCTAGGTGCTATGGCGACTAGAAAATCCTGCTCAATTTCAGCATCTCATTCTAATCATTTGGCTTATTGATCTTAGAGGCCTTTTCTAACATTAATTATTCTATGATTTTCTGTAAATTTAGTTGTCTTTAAATGATTGCTATTCATTAGCTCATTTTCTGTGGTCTCTAAATTCCTATTTGCTATGACTTCCTAGAAAACCAGTCCACAGGTCATAGGGGTAAATATCTTCCTTTGCTACAGCTGTAGAGAAACAAAGCACAGGTGGTTTCTCAGCGTTGAGGCAATATACTCCAGGGAAATTCAGCAGCTACATTATTCCTAAATCAATTTTGCTATTAACCCAAGACCTTTCCACTGCATACTCTATTGTACTAGTAAACCTTTAAATTATATTCCAGTCTCTGTTTTTTACTGAAAACATGTTAATAGGTGAAGGGACTTAGGCACAAAGGTGACACAGTGAAATCACTCTTGGGGATGGACTATTGACACCATCTGCACAACACACAGCAGCTGCAGATTTGTCAGCTCCCAGTATAGCTTGAACTGGTTAGTCACAGTAGGCAGTAAACTGAGCAGAGACCATATAAACCAGTCATCATTTTTAAAAATTCTGTTTGGGAATCAAAACACCTTTTTTGCTTGTTTGAAGGAAAATTTTGCATGCAGTTCATCTTTAGCAAGCCTCTTAATTGTATCTGCTGGTAGGTACCTATATCTTTTTTTCCTGGAAACACAAAAGTTACTCCTTTCCCTTATGGGATTAGCAGAGAAGGGTAAGGTCTTCTTCATCTACGTTTTCATCTGATACCAATTACAGCATTTGGAAGAACTGTATTCAGACTGCAGATACTAAAGATATTTTAAACCATGCTGGATGAAAATTCAAAGCTCTGTGCTTAAAAAGCATTGCAGAAACCTGCTTCAAGCAGAATATCTTGAAGTGCCATGTGAGAGAATGGATGTCATTTTGAAAGGTTAATAGGTACCATAAATGTTCAGAGGTCAGTGACAATCTTGAACCTTTTATCCAAACTTTTAAAGATTTTGGAAAATAATATTTCATTTAGAGTAAGTTATATCTGGGGTTTTTTAAAAACAAAAATTCTGAAATACAGAACTTCAACTTGATCATAAAATAATGAAGACTGACACGAAAAAATTGAAGCGGGATTTGTTTGTTTGTTTGTTTAGGTTTGGGGGGGGTTTAAGATATGTAAATATACATAATAAGAAATACACTTATTTTTATTTCTCTTATTTAGGTCTTTTCAGTTAAAGTTTTCATATATTTCAAAGTTTGAACTTAAAATGCACTTCACATAGAACCAAAAATAAATCTACCATAAAATTTGCATTCATTTTCTCCTTTATGATTATAATCCTGCAGTTTGGAGTAAGAAACTTTCTAAGAAAGACAAGTTGAAAACCGTTTTTTCTAGCCTGTGAACAGCCTTTACAGGCCATTTTAATGTAGGAGCCACTATCAACCACACAAAAGGTCACACACGCACTCAGGACTGAAAAAGGGCAAAGAAAATTTATAAAATATTAGCACATCTCTACATTGAAAGCTATCATGAATACACATAGATATCAGGAGGAGTGGAAATTATACCAAGTCCCCATATATTTCGTTTCTAGTAACAAAAAGAAAACAGTGTCCAGCTTGCTTGTAGATTCTCTTGGAAAAAATAGCGACTTCAACCCTTAAATACATTGAAGCAGCCTGGAACTGTTCAGAACAGAGCATTTTCTTCTTAAAACTTCTGACTTTTCTGTTGTTAC
This sequence comes from Petroica traversi, assembly GCA_025920805.1. Lineage (NCBI taxonomy): Eukaryota > Metazoa > Chordata > Aves > Passeriformes > Petroicidae > Petroica > Petroica traversi. Next base: position 863,758 of record JAHLSL010013308.1, on the reverse strand, counting down.
TATCAAAACCAAGCTGAAAAAAAGATGTGTTGTGTATTTGGGATTATTTTAGTCACTTCAGGTTTTGCTTTAAGTCTTTTCACGTTTCAAATTCAAGTATAACATGTTGGGTAAGATACAATGAACTTTCCTGTAGTATACTGCATTTATATCCTCTGACTAGAAGAGCTCTAATCCAATTCAACTAAATATTTTCATTTTATTTGCCAAGGTTGCATTTCAATATATTTTCAAATGCAGCTTTGGGAAAAGAAACTAGAAATACTATTTGATCTACATATCTGTACCATGTATCATTTTCTTTGGAGAACAATAGAATGTTTTGTCAACAAAGCACACAAACCATCTGTAACAGTCAGGGGGGAAGAAGAAGTCAGTCTTGCCTCACAAAATCTTTAAACCATAGATAATTGGCTTTACTTTCTCCATCATGTTTGTGAAAACCATAGTTGCTTTACATGACTTTGCCATGTCTTGTCTAAAAGCCACAACTTACTCATTTTCACAAAATATCTCTCCTGATATTTATCACCGACTGGAAGATATTGACCCCCTTTAATAAATTATTAAACTAATTTCATTTGGAAAAAATATGTATATACGTACCCAGAGATATATCTATAATATATAATGACAGAATCATTTGGAACTTGAAGAAAACTTCATTCAAAGCATATACCTGTCTATATTCATATACACCCTGCCAATCAGAAAAAAAAAATCTCTTTTTATTCAAAATGTATGTCATGAAGAAGCTGGATTAGCTTTGTTAGCATCTCATAAACAATAAGAAGAGAAAGCCCATAAGTAATAGGAACAATAAAAGAAAATTGTGCTCTTAAAAGCTATAGAACTCTTATAAACTATGCACATATTCACTGAATGATTTTAAAAGTTTGTATTCACATCATGTATTCTTACCTTAACCATAAAAAAAAGGTATGCAGGTGCTTAAGCAAAGCATCAAATTAACACATTTTCAGTAATGTGTCCTCTACCAGTTGGTCAAGATAGGAATACATGCCCATCACCCTTTTTCTAAACTTAATTTGAATTTCTTTCTGTAATTCCTGGTATAAAATAAATAAAAAGTGTTCATATCATAGCATGGTACCTATTAGAATTCAACAGGAAATCTATCCTTCTAAACTGAAGATTGTGAAGGCCTGTCTAATAAGTTTTTCATGTAATAATCCTTCAGTTCAAGTGGAAAATCAAAGGAAAAAAATGGCAACCAATAAATGGAGATGCATTACAGTTAAAATTAATATTGGCCAGAGGCTTAAGGTAAGTATCACTCCTAACCCAAATCCTTTTCTAAAATAAGATCCTTGATCTGTTGTTATTATTATAGCACTGTTTGCTCTAACACACCATAATTTCCCTTCTTTTAATTCTACATCTCTCCTCATGTAAGGCTTATAGTCTCTATAGTGAAAACACTCTCTTAACCAGTTGGAAAAAGATAGGAACACATAAGGAGAGGAAACGTTTAGCAGAACAGTAATCTGAGCAAGAAACAGCACTGAGCAAAGCTACCTTAACAAAATACAACTGAACCCTGGTTTACACTAACTTTCAAAAACAAAGATACCAAGATTAAGCATTAGACAACAACATCAGTGGGCACTGAGAGGTTGGGGGTTGTTTGAAGGGGGTTTTTTGTTGTCCTTGTTGTTTTTTATGGCAAACCTGAGGCTTGAGGGGTAACAATTTGTTTTAGAATTGACTCTTCCTCAGCATGTATTCTTCTTACAAAGCATGACAGGCTTGAACCAGAAATCAGATGCTTAATCATATCAAAACATGCTGAGGAATTGAAAGATCAAGGTCCTGGTGTGTTTTCACATGGCAGTCACCATGCTGTGTTAAACAACAACACAGTAGGACAGTAGCTATTACTTACATTGATTTTTATGAGCATGGACTTTACATTCAAGGATTGTTACTTGAATGGTAATCCTGTTGTACTGAAACATTATTGTCACAGAGGAAGGAATACCACATGCATTCAGATGTCATAGAATATCTTATTTCAAATTTGAAGTCCACTGTCTGTGAATATCACCATCAAGAAAGGAATTCAATAAGACATCAATGCAAGTCAAACCTCCACATCCACCCTATCAAGCCCATTTGCAGGAAATAGAATCCAGCGGCTACAGGCTGTCATCTAGTTTTGTGTAATTCTACAGAATGCCTAGATGGGAAATCAGAAAATTTTTGCCGTCACCTAAAATCTTATAGATATTCATTCATGAGGGGAAGCCATCTTACCAGCTTAGACCTATCAAGGAAATCAACATGATCCAATCTAAATAAGTTTTCATTTGTCCACAGTCCAGTAATATAATCACTAAATATGCATCACTAAATATGGAACTTTGATTTCCAGTCATTAAGATATATAAGTAAATTATGTATGTATGTATCTATTCTCTTAATTCACTTTTATTTTATTGAGAAATTCTTTAGGACTCTTTTTTATATATATATATTACAGATGCCTTCCAACAACAGAGAATTTGTTAAAAATTTCTTCAATAGATTTTTTTTTTACTGTCTCTAATGTATCTATATCAAAATAGTTTCTATTTTAACATGTCACATCCTCTCTGATTTGAGGGTAATTTTTGCTAATGTGAATAATATAATATCTACCAAAACAAAACACAAAGATCTTTGAGAAACCAAACTGATTTTGACCATATCTAGGGAAATCACAAAACCTTCACAAAAAGCTATTTTTCTTTATATTGTCAATCTTTCTTTAAAGTTCGCTATGAGCAATATTTGCAATTTTAAAAGAAGCCTTTCATTTAAAAACCTGATACTTGGAAATCAAAACTTTATTTTGCTTTAATGAAAACCTCAGGGCCCTTCCTTACATACAATACTTCTGTATGTTGCAAGGTAAATTAACTTAACATTTCTTTTGATTAAACTAGGTATTTTTATCAGTAGTTTCTCTTTGTTTAAACTTTTATTTTATTGATTTTTAAATAAAAGGACTATACAATTCTTATGTATGACAGCATGAAATCCCACAAGAGAACATTTCTAAAGGAATTCAACAATACACACCAGTTATGTCAAATAAAGTCATCCAGAAAGCAATGCTTGCGGGAAAAGTCCTCTACTGCTGGGTAATAAAGACATCTGTCAAAACTTGTACTGTAATCAGGACTGGATGTATGCACAGAACAATAAACAAAAGCTCAAAGACACATAGGATGAAAGAGGAAAATATAATTTAAACAATTTTCACAGGAATAAATTATTCAAAGAGGACAGCAGTGCTAACAAGCCCAAGAAAAGAGATGCCATCCTACTTGGTGCAAACCTGATTCAGAAACACATTTTTGGTTTTATCTCTGTAATTGAGAAGAAGGAAGGGACAAATCTGAAAAATCCTAACTCATCCTGTCTCATTTGTAAGCATCATCAATCTGCCTTGCCCTGCTAGGAGTTTCTTTCCTATCTTCTAGCTACCGTTGGAGTTAGTATTTATACTGTACATATGAAAACTATAGATAATGCACCCTGGGAAGTTAGTTAACTACAGCTTTCACTGAGTCTCCCCATGGTTACCTTTGTTTAGAACACAGTTTCTCCACTCCTGATTGTATCTTCTAGATAGTCAATGTTTCTGAAGTTGAAATATATTCACATGAGGTCTTCTTTACATGACTGCTCCTGTGGTTTACCACCCTTGACACTGGACTTGCTTCTGCAAACATTTTCCTCCTACCTGTCACAAGTATTGTGTAGGATGTCACAAGAAAAGAAATGGCAAATTTCCTGCTGGATACTCATAACGTTCTTCAGTTGTCATGACTGCTTGTTACTTTAGCTCTGACTTCTACCAAACATTCCATGCAAACATGATATTTCTTTCAGATACACTAGAATGAGTTGTGTTTCTAGTAAGCAAAGATTTTCCTGTCCTTAATTGTTTTTATAAATATTTTCCTGTCTGTGGATTAATTGTTTCCCCTCACAACCATCTCTTCTTATTTGCAGCACTCTTTGATGTATGTTCATAATTACACTTTTCCTATGCACATCTCAGAAAATAACAATGATATGACAGGCTGCTGAAATGCTCTGTGGCTCACTCAGGGTCATGTGATATATGATTAATACCACTTTTCATCCTGCCTGCATGTAAATTATTGAAGAAATAAAAGAGTAATACTCTTAACAGAGTATTAGACACCTGGTGAGTTTCATTTTGCCTATAACATTTTCAGGAAGTTGTAAAAGATTCACATTCTTCGCTAAGTTGTTAATATTCAGTTCAGATTTTCAGTACTGTTAGGTTTCTCTGACTTCCTTATTCTCTGCTGCAAGCCACTGGCTTTTCTAGAAGAAATACATGTTCAGTATTAATAGGGATTATGTATAATCTATGTATAATCACTTTTTTCCAACTAATTTTCACTCCTTATTAATGGACTGCTCAACTGTTAACTTCAGGCCTCTGTCTTCCTTGCCATCAAGGACCACTAATGCAACCAGAAGAAAAATACAAGTGTATTAATTTGTATATAATCTACAATTCTATATCTTCATTCCAAAATTAAAGTCATTAAGAAAATTAAAGCCCTAGATTGGATAATATGTTTCTAAAAGTCTAATTATTGGAAGTTTAACAATAAATGGATGGCAATTATTTTTCTACATTGAACCTATCACTTTATTTCAGATCAGCTATTATAGTTAAAACACCTTCCTAAAGAAAACAATCAAGTGTACTTTTATTTAAACTGAAAATAAAGTCATGCTAAATGACCAGTCATAAAGAAAATAAGCATCCGTTTTTTTCTTTGTAGTGTCAAAATACATAATAACCATTAAATAAATACATGTGAGACAGCCCAGATTATGACCTAGGCTAAATTATTAAGTTTGTTTCTTAGAATTTGGATATGTAACTCTCTTACTGGGCATCTTGAAGAATAATCTTGTTTAGAGATGCTGAGAAAAGCAATATGAATTCAGTTCCCTCTGTGTCAGCTCCTGTACTTTGCCTCAGCTTTGTCTTTCTATTTTTTCTCCTTTCTGCTCTGTAAAACGCATCAAGTTTTAATTCATGGGTTTCATAAATTCCAAACATGTTTCTTTGATCAGATGAAAAGTCTTAAGGAAGTATAACATACTATTTGTACTGTATATAGCACCCTTTCTCTTCCATCACTTGTGGAAACATATTTGTGGCCCTTTCTCTTTCATCATTTCTATGGTTGATCAGATAGTCATGTGGATGCCAAGATCTGTAAGATTCAGATTCAGAAAACACATCTGGCATTTTGGCAGACTTCAGAAGCATCATTCATAACAATCTTACACTTGCCTCTGACTTGCTCAGGTTGTCCTTTCTCAGAGTTTATAACAAGATCCTTGACTCCTTTTCCAGATTACTTTGTACTCTTGAAGTGTAAGTTTATACCACCTGCATTCAGTACTATGCTTCTTTGATATGTCAGTGTACAAAGATGTTTGACACATACTGAGTAGATGATCTCTGCCTCACGTGATGGAATTTTTACTTGTCAAAGTATGCTCTCTTTTGCACACAGCTATCCTTCATCGCTGCCTTTTCTTGGTATGATGGAAATGCAACATCATAACATAAAATGTGCATGGAATTTTCTTACTAATATATCACACAGCCTTCAGATATACACCTATAAAACTTCAAGTTATCATACTACTTTTTTTGTTTTCTGAAACTTTGCATCTTAACTTTGCATGAAAAAAGACTGTCATACTGAAAATAAATTTTAAAAGCTAAACAGTCACTACCTACTTTCCAATTTTGCACAACAGAAAAATGGTATATTGAAGACCAGGATTATTTGTAATCAAACAGCCTTGTCTGGGGAATTTATTGTGTGAAATAAATTCATAAAGGATTCAATATGAACTATAATGACATTGGCAATTGTTGTATAAAAGCTGTCATATGCACCCTACCCACTGGAAGTGTTTGTATTCTCATCAGTTAGCCAAACAGTCTTTTACAAGACAGAGGAGAAATCAGCTTGAGCACTTCTGTTCTAGTCTGGAATTTATAATTGGTCAAAATGTTTGCCAGCTGTTGACATTGGTTAATTTCTGAGTGACATTTAAAACTTCTGTAAGAAGTTTAGGACTCATTGAAAAGCTACAGCTGATCGTACTCTAACCAATCTTATCCTGTTCCTTTTGATGTTTTTCAAAGCCTGAGATAAAACAGCCTACTAAAACAAATGGGGCTTATTTGCATTCTATTATCTGCTGTTGAAATGTTGGTAGGAATTTCTGACCATCAAATATATTCAACTCATTAAGAAAATGTGAAGAATTCAATGAGCTGGTCATTCGTATTTTCGCTCTCTTGTTTGTCCTATTTTCCTTCTAAAAGTGTAAAAACCCTCCAATTAAAAGATGTTTTTCTGGAGGGGAAGAAAAGTTAACGGACTGTTTCACAGTATTTTCCCTATAGTTGAAAGAAATATGTTTTCCATGCAGTGAACACTGTAAGAAATGGAATTGGCACAAGGTGTTTTGAAGCTATAACTGACCCAGGAAGTACCTTTCAGAATGATAGCACTTTTTGATATTCACTTGGCATTGAGCAAAAATTATTGCAGTCAATATATAAACACTAAATGTTACTTTGACCTAATTTTCTATGTTTGGTACAGAGAGACAAGGTGATAAAGTGATTGGTTCCATTAAAAAGGCACCCTGCATTTGTTGTTTGGGGTTGTTTTTTCTCATGAATACACTCTTTTCTGGTATTGCCTATGACAAAGTCATTTTGACAGAGCTATAGGACTTTCTTTCACCTAATTTCCTTTGGCAGACCAAGGCAGTTTTTAGCATGGTGATTGATCTCTTGGTTATCTGGACAGTCTCATTTTAAACTGCTGCTGAAGAGACTTGAATAATTTACACTTCCTGCCATGAACTTGGCAGCTTTTTTCAATAGCTGCTGATTTATTGCACCAAGCAGTGTGACAGTTCTCTAGTCTGTATAAATGCAACATGCAGTTAAAAAGAGTAGTACATGTAGTGGTGGATTACAAATTTCACTCTTGTCATGAAGGGCTTGTAAAGGCTTCTCTAAGCTGGCAGAAATTAGCTTAACACTCAGACCACTCTGAATTGGTCTCTAGCCAGTCAATTAAGAATTTAAAAATTAAAAAAAAATATATTAATCAAGGAAAAGGAATTTAAGAGTAAAACTAACCTAAATTCAGTGTTACAGACAACTCTGAGCAGTCAGCTGCAGTATTTTTCCTCAAGGATGATTTCAACTAATATCTCAACTAATTCATGCATCACACCATGAGAAACTTCAAATATTTCAGCTTAGGTTACCCATGACCTTTATTGGCAAGAGGAGTATCAGGCACACCGGCTGTTTGCCTAAAGTTTGCAGCCAACAGTTTACAAAGCAGCAAGATGGAAAGTAGGAAGAAGGGATAAGGAAATGAGCAGAACTGGATGCAGCTGTCTTATGCTCAGTTGGTAGAATGATGTCAAAGAAACGCTTGAGTGAAAGGCTTTGTTACTGTCCTTTAGCTCATACTGTCTCATTCCATAACTACCCTTGCAGCAGCTTCCTTTCACTGGTTGATGTAACCATACTGAAGTTTTATGAGTCTACTGCACATATCAAAATTATGCCATAGACCCTCATTGCTACTGGTTCTACTGAAGAGTACCATGCAGCATTAATGCCTTTCCTTCTCCACAGGCGAGCTATGTTTCCCTAACCAAGTTTACTGATTTACAAAGAAGCAGCACTTGTTTGTCTATGTATAACTAAGTGAAAGTTTATTGATTTTTTTTCTCTTATTTAAATATTGCCAGAATAAAAGAGAAAATTGTCCAGTATCAGTAGCATTATGCTGCTTGGTTTAAATGTGCATGCTCACGAGGAATTATACAAAATATAAGAATAAAAGGAAGCATTTGGAAGCAAAGAAAAAAAATAAAGGTAAATACAGCCAATATATTTGATTATTGTTTATAACATATTCTTGATTTAATTGACATCATTTGTCTTTACATTTCAATATTGGTTATTTTCTATCATTTCTATTATATTCTATATAATACAAGAAGCAAAGTATAAAATCATCTTTTCTTCCTATGAATATACATACATCAGTAACTCACTTCAGATTTAAATGCTCACAAGTAATAACCTATAAAATCCAGAACTCCCATGACTACAAAGCAGTGAAGTCTAATTACCCTTACACAGTGATATCAGAAAAAGAAAAATTAACCACAATCTCTCAATAAAACTGTTTAGACAGATCAGCATCATCTTCCAAATGGCACCACTCAGACTCTTAAACATGTGAGACTTTGCCACACTCAATAAGCTCCTCCTTCACCTTCATTAGGCAACCAAGTACCAAACTTTCTGTTCTTCTTTTCATGGCAGCTCATGACTCTGAGAAAGGACAAAAAGTTTCTAAAGTGTGCAGTTTTTACCTCATGAGAAATTAAGAGTTAGTCTAATATTCTCTAAGTGACTGTTATCTTTCACAGCTCAGACTAACCAGACTATAAAGGCGATTTTAAAGATTTTAAAGATGAAGATTTTGTACAGCTGTTGCTACACAACCAAATTGAGATTTATATTTAAAACTGCACTGGCTCTGCTGATAAATATGGCAAAATTTCAGTAATAGCCTTCTAATTAATAACTCCTAAGAATTCAGGCTGTTTGGGAACTCTTTCTGTCACACCTTCTAAAACATCTCTTTTCTTCTACTTCTAGAATTGCATTTTAAATTCCAAGTTTTAAACCTACTTAAAAGTGCTCTTTTCTGTAATTCTGTTCCTCAGCAACTCTCTAGTTTTCTATTTCCCCTGACCTCTCTTTATCGTCAGTTCTCTTTAAAGATCACTCTTTCTTGACCCCTGTGTTCTGTCTGCCATTTATATTTCTTCCTGGCCTTAATTTCTGGGTTCATTTCCCTAATCACCTTCTTTTCTGTGCAGTTTTGAAACTTCTCCTTTTATGTCACTCTTCACTGTTGGCAACTTCACAGTAGTTCCAGAAATATGAAGAAACCGAACACCAGGGCCTGAATGCTTGTGATCCTTACCTCTCTGCACTGCCTTGCAGAACACAAAAGAAATTACAGAGCTGGCTGAAAACACCTTTTTCAGAAATCTACAAGTACTAGATGACAGAGGTCTCTTAAGACTGCAAGAGATACTAAGGTGACCACAAGTTTTCACAGACACAGACTTATCTTTCAGGTGCTGTGTTTTTCAGTAGAGGCACATGGAAAACAGATTAGAATATGGGATAAAAACACAATCATGGACTGGCATAAAACCAACGACTGACTGTACAATGGACCAAAAGATGCAGGAATTTTCTTGGTAAAGATTTTTTTTTTATGCTCACTGTTAAATTTTTTTTTTAACCTGGCTGCACTGTCCTCACTACACTACTAAAACAATGAAACAGGAAACACTAAAACGTACAGCAGTCAGGAGTCTTGGGTCAGCAACAGTCTGCTTATTTTCGTGTACTTTTGATTTACTGTGTTTTAAGGAGGAATTAGAGGATGATAACTCCTAAGCTCCTATCACAGATTTTTTTCCTAAGTGTGAGGGATAGCATGTGCTTTGACAGTGTCTCCAAGAGCACCTCAGAGGCTCTGACTCTGAAGGCTTGTTGACTCAAGAACTGTACTGGTTAAGGCACTTTATGTAGTCTCACTTCTTGCTAAGAGTGGATCACATGCAAATGGACCACAAAAGGTCTATTCAGGATTCAGGTTTTAAAAACAGACAGAGGAATTTGCAGTCCAAAGAAAACAGACACAAAAAGAAGAGTGAGTAGAATACAGATAAAGTGATGATGGACCTAGAGTTAATTATTTTTACTCTTTTTTTTTTCACACATACTTTTATCCACCTATAATACACTTTACATCAACATATATGCAGTCTATCTACCTCAGCACATTTCTGATGTATCCAGGAGGAATTAGGTTTCAAATGCACGAAGAATTTCTGGTGCTTTTAGTTTAGTCTTGCTATTTCCAGCATTTTAGCTCTCCCTATGGAGAACTGATTTTTTAATGTGAGAAGACTAAGACAGTCCCTACTGATTTGAATAGCTCCAGAGTTACAGACTAATGGAAATTGGGAGAGACATCTGAATGGCCAAGACCTCATAATAACAGGAGCTAACATTACAGTTAGGTCAGGCTACTCAGGACTTTCTCCAGTTAATTTTTAACATCTTTCAGAGAAAACTACCAAAAATCACTTGGAAAAATGTACCATTGCATAGTCATTCTTATTGTGGAATTTTCATCTTATCCTGTCCCAGGTAATTGCTGAGAGTCTGGCTTTCTCTTCTATGTCCTCCAGCATCAGGTATTTATACACATTGATACGATAACCCCTAAGTGATCTTCTTCAGGCTAAATAGCCCCAGCTTCTTCAGGCTAAATAGCCCCAGCTTTTCCAGTGTCCCCTTGTACAACAAGTGTTCCAGTACCTGCAACTTTCACTGTGCTCACTCCGCCAAAGCCACGTATCTCTCACACTGATTCCAGAATCCAGATCTGGAAGCAGCACCCAGATGTGGTCTCACAAGTGCTGAGAGTAAGTGTCACTAATCTTCAACCTGCCAGTGATATTTTTCCTAACTCAGCTCAGGATGCTGTCAGTCTCTTTCTGACACACTTCTCATGACCAATTTGTTCAGCAGGTTTTCCATGCTGTTTTCTGCCAGGCCCATAGCATGTACTGCATGGTCTTCTTATTCCCATGATTTTTTTTTACCTTTATGAATTTCATGATGTTGCTGTCTACTGATTTCTCCAGCCTGTCAAAGTCCCTCTGACAAGTAGCATAGTCATCTGGCACAAGAAACACTCTTCCCTGCTTTGTATCATCTGTAAAATTGCTGAATGGCCTCTGTACCAGAATCCACGTCATTAATGAAAATGTAAAATTGTATTGCCCTGATATTAAACCCCGGAGTACACTACTAGTTACTATTTCTCATTTGGAATTCAAATCACTGACCACAGCTCTTTCAGCCCAGCAATTCAGCTATTTTTTAATTCAACTCCCTGTGCACTAATGGCCTGGACTTCTCAGTCTGTCTGTGAAGGTATGGTGGCTGACAATATTGAAAACCTTGTTGAAGCCAGTATAACCAAATCCACTGCTCTCCCTTCATCCATCAAGCCAGTCACCTTAGAATCAAAGATTATCAGTTTGGTTAAACATAAATCCAAATTGACTACTTCTGATAAATTTCTTGTCCTTCACATGTTTTGAAATGGTTTCTGTGTCATCCTCCAAAGGATCATGGTGAGGGCAACTCGTCTATAGTTTTCTGGGTCTCACTTCTATCTTTTCTTAAAGATAGGAGTGACTCTCATGGGCACACACTGTCAGGTCTCATTGACTTGTGCATATCTTGTTTATTTCCTAACCTAACCTGATCCTCCTGTATCAAGGCTGAGTCTCACCTGCTCCATACACTCCTGAGATTCCTAATTGCTGGTCCTGACAGAAGACAGAGGTCAAGTGGGTATTAACCACTTCAACTTTTTCTGTTTCCTTTATCATGAGAGCCCCTGCCCTATTCAGCAGCAGAGCAACTTTTTCCACAGTCTTCTTTTTGCTGCTGATATGCTTTTAAAAACTTTTCTTTTTTCCCTTCACGTCTCTTGGCAGATTTATTTCCAGGTGAGTCTTGCTTTCCTAGCCATGTCTCAATATGTTCAAACTATTTGTCTATATTCTTCCCAGGACATTTTTATCCCTTTCCATCCCTTATATTTTCTTGTTTATCTTTTTGCTTAATTTTGTGTTCATTGGGTTAAACTGCTCTGGAGCTTGAAAGAGGTGATTCTTGAAAGTCAACAAATTCTTCTAGTGGCCTCTTCTCTCCAGATATATCTCATAGTTGTTGCTTTTGTTGTTGTTGTTGTTGTTGTTGTTGTTGTTGTTGTTGTTGTTTTGGGATTTTTAAAGAAGATTCAGGCTAAAGTCTGCTCCCTTGAAGTTTAGTGTTATGGTTCTCCTTTACTGCTCTCCAGAGCACCATAACCTCATGGTCACCACAGCTAAGTGACCCCTGGACATCCACAAACAGATTCTTCCTTACTTGCCAAAAACAGGTCCAGCAGAAAAATCACTGCTCATCAGGTTCTCAGCCACATATCTGGAAGCTTTTGTTAAATGCACTTCCAAACCCTTAGCGACCTGTGTTGCACTTCTGGCAGATATTGCGGTCCTAGAAGTTCCCTATGAGCTGCGAGTTCTGTGAATGTGAAGCTAACTCTAGAAGTCTGAATGTGGGATGACCCCACTTCAACATCTTTTGTTGACCACAAATGCTCACATCATCCTATATCTTTTCCATGCTTAAGATAATCTACCACTCTCCTTTTGGTCATTCTTTCACCGCCATTTCTAGCTTAAAGCTCTTCTTATGTGAGATTTCACTATCCTGGATATCAGGAAAGCAGGCTTTTCAGGAATCTGCTTCACACACTACCACAAGATAAAGCCAAGGAAAGCAGAGAGGATCAAGAAAGCCAGTTAATGCACACAGATGACATCCTTCAAGTTCACAAGTGACACATCCCAACAAAGAGGAAGTCAGGCAAAAATGCCAGGTGACACGAGTGAATGAAAAAAGAGCTTCTGGACAAACGAACACGAAAAGAACATGTAGCCTGGCAAGAATACAAAGAAATTGAGCAGCCAAGGATCACATTATGAAAGCTGTTTGAATCAAACACTTTATTAAAAATACAGAGACTTCAAGGAGAGGAAGTCCTGTCATTGTATGCCCTGCAAATTTTCTCTTCACATCTTTCTTGTAGGGCCACTTCAGGTATGCAGTGGTCACAATCAGGTCACCCCGAAGTCTTCTCCTCTCCAAGCTGAACAAACACAACTGTCTCACCCCTTCCTCACAGGTGAGGTGCTCCATCGCTCTAATTACCCTGCTGGCCTCTCTCCAACAGTTCCACATCCTTCTTGTGCTGGGACCCCAGAGCTGGATGCAGGGTTCCAGGTGGACTCTCAGCAGAGCAGAGCAGAGGGGCAGAATCCCCTCCCTCCCCTGCTGCCCACACTGCTTTGGATGCAGCCCAGGACACATTTGGCTTTCTGGGCTGGGAGTGCCCATGGCTGGATCACGTCCAGCCTCACCCACCAGCACCCCCAAGTTCTTCTCCCCAGGGCTGCCCTTGATCTGTTAATCCCAGCCTGTATACTATAAAGTATTACCTTGTGCAGGTGCAGTTCTTTGCACTTGGTCTTGTTAAATCTCGTGAGATTCCCATGGACACACTTCCTGAGCTTGTCCAGGTCCCTGTGGATGGCATCCCCTCCTTCAGGTGTGTCAATCGCACCACTCAGCTAAGTGCCACCTGCACATTTGCTAAAGACACACTTGATTTCTTTATCTATTTCACTGATGAAGATATTAAAGGGCAGTCACTGATGTCCCTTGGGACTCTGAGCCATTGACCACCATTCTGTGATATAAATACCCAGTCACTTTCTTATCCATCTAACAGTACCATTGTATCATCATCTCTCCATTTTAGAGAAAAGGACATAAAGTCTTATGGAAGTCCAGATAAATGACATCTGTAACCCTTCCTTCTCCACTGATGTAGTAATTAAATAATATTTCAAAACCCTATTAATGTAAGAATCAAGATTGTTTAAATATAAAATATCATTTTTTATAATGTGAATACTTTCATATTAGCTATGCTCTTGTTTTCACAATTTCCATGTTACTAATATGTCCACTGGTATAAAAATTTCCAATAATATAAATGATTTTTAAACTGAGACAAACAAAAAACAGAGAAAATTCCATTCAGCTTAAACTGATCAGTTTATGCCCTGAAGCATAAGAATTAATCATTCTCATTTTACTCTAATGAGTGGAATTGTAGATGCTATTCTTATTAACACACGTGATTTTTTTTTCCCCTTTTCTTTTATTCTTTACACTGTTATTTTCTCTATTTAGTTTGTTCTCTTCAAGCAAATCCTCTGGCTGGTACTGCTGAGGAAGTAGAAAGGGTTTTCTAATAAATTTAGTATTGCTTTTCCTCTAGTGCGTCTTGTCTATTCTTGTGAAAGTAGACACATCATTTCTCAAACATCTGAGAAATATTCAAGAGTTTGGAAAGATCAGATCATGTATTAAGACTGATAATTAAGAAAAAACAAACATAAAAATCAGTGTAATTAAAGGAAATATCTGCAGAGTTTTCAACCTGGGTTTTTAAGCTGCAAGTAATCAGAGAGGTCATCAGAAATTCTCCTCTTTCAGCTAAGTACCGTAAGCAGCTGACCCAGGACTTCAGTATCTGTAAAATTGTGATGGAAAATATGCTGAACTTCAGGGAAAAAAATCATTTGAATAACAAAAGAAAATGTTACTATATTCTGTAATCCAATAGCCCACATCAAAGTTATTAACACTACCCTCTTAACACTGACTGAACTGCACCTAAGTATCAATTCATTTTCAATTCATATTAAAAAGAAATTACAAAGTAATTTTGCAGAAATGGAAACGAACATGACCTCTTCATGACTGAGCTAGAAAATAGGAAGCATGTCAGTCCCTCTTCATTATTTTCAGAAAAGGTAATCATTGTCTTTGGGAAATTAATTGAAAGAGAGCATGTTGTGCAACAGAAACAGGAGTCTCTCATTTTACCATACCTTTCTTTCAACAGAAATAATATAATCTTATTATTTTATATAAAGGACAAAAAATATAAACTTCCAAAAGTTTGAACATTGTAGATTAAAAACCATTTTCTATTGCTATCATACTTAGAATGCAGCAAGGTAAATTCATCTACTGACTTCTACAGAAACATTTTAAGCTAACACCTGGCTCTCAAATAACTCCATACTAAAAACATATACTAAAAAAAGAACAATTCAGGCTCTTATTCCTATCTCAGCAATCTTCTTTTTCTTAGCCTTCCACCACGTATCAAATATTCATTCTCTCTAATGCAGAAATCACATCTTGTGTGTTGATAAACTGTAGCTCGCTAAGAGTACGTCTTGTTACTACAACTTCCCATTTCTAGCCCAGTATTGTAACAGCAGGACTACTTAACCTTTTAGAAATAGCAGCAGAGAAAAGAAAAGTTTAAATGGTTGTTTTGAAGAGAACATTTTTGGACTCTCATTCCATATCAAAGTTTTATGTAAGCTGAGTTCCCCAGAAAAATCTAGGACTAATAGAAACAAATTAGTCTAATATTTGTCATTGGACTGTAACAGAAATACATGACTTCTCAAAAAAAAAACAGATGGAAGGAGAGAGTTACCTCCTTGACATCAATGAGAGCAATCTGAAGCATGCTAATTAGAGGTATTTCAAGCCTAAAAAAAAGTCTACTTAGGCATTGGTGATAATAAGCATGTAAAGAGGGTAAAGAGTCCCCACCATGGCACGGTTCATGGAAATTCACTGCTCTGATTGAAAATCTGTTTCAGCAGATGTGGGACATACCCAGGTGCCCAAACAGACTCTTAGCAGTGTATACCAGTCACATAGTGCTTTGAACAAATAAAACCTATAGTAGCAATGAAAAGATCACCCACTAATTTTAAAGGCAAAAATTGCAAACCACGATATGATTGATAAGTGGAAAGAAAAGATAAAGAACATGAAACTTATAATGGTTGAGGATGAGGCATAAAAATATGCTAGATGTCTGAAGTAGCCTTTTCCCAAATGACCAACAACATTTGCACAGAGGGGCATAGATCTCACTCAAGCTTTGGGAAAAAACTATTAAAAAGTAAAACTAGTGAAGTTTTCTTAAAATCTAATATATATGAAGAATGCTACACCACTAGGCCATAATCCTTGTGCTGACAGTAAAAGAAAAAAACCCCAAACTAACAAATCATGAAAAATCAGTGAAATAGAAATCAATAAGAAAATAAAGAAAAAAAACCACAAACAAACAAAAAAACAGACCATGCTATATACTCACATTTAAATTGAAAAACACATTTTAAGTGGCTGTCAGAGGGAAAAGAATCTGAAGACAAACTGCAACAGCTGATAAAAAGAGTTGTGCAAGAAGGAGTGTGTTACACGGTTTCTAGCCTCCAATATTACTAATGCCACCCATAGACAGGCAGATCTTTTTAAGATTAAACAGAAAACTAAATGGAGTGGAGGTGAGTATAGGATATGAAAAACTGTTATTCTGCTATATCCTGTATTATTTCTACTACTTTTTGGTGCCATAGTTGGAATGATCACATCAGCAAAATATTTGGATCTTATTCCAGTAGAGCAGTTTCTAGATATTCTAGATAATCCATCTAGAAGACTTAAATGCTGCAATTCTGAGCGATACTTTCATAAAACCTCACATAATCTGTTATATTATCTTGTCACACCTGGCTCAAACTTGGCCACTACCAAATAAATGCCCTTGAAATCCAAGGGCAATCAATGCTACTTTATAAAATTATCACAAAGTTACACTAATTAATGTTTTTAAATCTGTGAAGTCAATGGCAATAGAAAAACTAGAGAAACTTCACCATGTCCAGGTCTTAGAAGAGTTTAGGAGAGAAAGCATTACAACACCAGACCAGAATGAAAATGCTAAAAGGGTAAATTTAGTGAAAAAAAGAGAAATAAGATTTGGCATTTGAAAAAAAATTAGTAAAAAAATTGACACTTGGCAAAACCACGTCTGTACAAATGAAAAGAAATATGACCAGCTTCCATCACTATCATGAGGAAACGTTGCAACTTTGTGGGACAGCTATTCAGCCCTTTATGCTAAACCCGCACAAGTCTGTCAAAAGGAAATTTGTGCCAAAATGTGGATACTCACTAAAAAACTAATTACAAACTTTAGCATGGAAAATGGCATATTTGATCTCCACACCATGAAGTGTGTGGAAATAGTGCCAGAGAGGAACGGAACAGATTCCTTTTCATCCCTTGAGCGTTACTGACACAGAAAAAACAGCAGGAGTAAACAAGGACATGGAATAACTCTGCGGTTTCTGTTGTTCAACCATTTTAATTGCCATGTCCAGGCTGGAGTTAATGCAAATAGTACAATGAAATCATAGTTGATTAACAGCCCATATTTTAATTCCTGTAAGACAGTTTGTTTTATCCAGAATTCTCATTACACAGACTGTTCTCCATATAGAAAGTAAGAAAGTATTTATGCATTTTAATATAATAAATATTGAGCAGTCACTTGCAAAATAAAAGCACATTTAAAGTTCATATTCTGTAGAAAACTTCTTATATATTTTCAAATTTAGAGTAGACTTTTACTTGTATTCTGATTGATTGTCAAGCTTGAATCAAATCCAATTCAGAATACAGTCCCAAGAAATGCTTGTTATGGTAGAGCAGTTGAATGAGTAGATACAATATTTAATCTAAATCTTTCCAGTTTAAGAGTCAATTATGAAGGTATATAGTATATAAATACATGTTATAATAAATATTTTTTTAAATACAAATATACATAAATTTATAACACACAAACACAATAGCAACAATTCAAAACCTAAAAAAAAATAATAATCTCAAGCCATAGATGCATCCATAAAAGAAAACAAATGGGAATGATATGTTTACTCTTCCTCAGAAATGCACCAGTAGTATTTTAATTTTAAGTATGGTATTCCTGCTACAGACATATATAAAGGACCCACTTAGTTCTTAAAATCTTTATTAAATCCAGGAGTTAACAGACATTAATATACAAAAGAAGTAAATGGTCACTTTCCAGCTGAAGTCAGAAAAAATGTGTTTTCTGTGTTTTGATGCAAAGATATAGAGGTTTGAAAGGTACCAGACTAAAGGTCTTGATCATTCTAATTGTACCTAATATATCTAATTCTTGGCCTGCCCTTGGAGAGAAGTATGCAGTGGAACCAGTTGGTATCATTAATAGAAGGGATACAAAATGGTTGCAGTTCTGAAATTTATTTCATCTCATTTATTGTCTAAGCCATCAGGAAAGAAAGAACTTATTTTTTCATCACTGGATGTCATTCTGAATCCCTCTGGGTTGAAACCCTAAGGCAGACTATCTGTGCAGACTTGAAAATCTGCAAAATAACTAATGAGTCAAGAAACTTGAGGCAAACCTTCCTTTAATCTTCATGTACAAAAAATAATCAGAAATATTTAAATATTTCAGTGAGAAATACATGTCTTGCTTGTAGCGGTGGTTCAAGCTCAGAGAATGACATATCCCCTGAAGAATTTCGTGGGGCCTAGAAAGTGAGGCCCCTCTGAAGGTAGAGTTAAGTTTGGCCTTGGAAAGGGAGTCGAACTCCCCCCGCTTGCCCCTCAGTTAACAATAGTATCTTGTGTCTCACTCTTTCCTCCCTTTCTCCTTCCTGACTGCATCCTGACCTTCGACCCTTCTCCATGTCCTCCCCTGTACCGTTATGAGATAAGTTGTAACCCTCAGAATAAAAGTCTGAATGTTGGGCTATTCCGGGTCTTTTGCCCCTGAACCTAAGCAGAGCAGACCCTCGTGTCTTGTGTCTGATTTGGGGCTCTGGGCAAGAGAACATTCTCTCTCTCAGCAACTCTCCGGTTTTTAGGACAGCGGCCACCATCCCAGTGAAGCCCGGCTCGCGGCGAGGGGAAAAGAAGTCCCCAGCTGAAGTTGACTTCACGAAAAGGAAACTCTCAGAACAAGCCGCCGAGCCGCCGGCCGTCCCTGTGGTCAGCTGTCCTGACCACGCCACCGGCCACACTTGCTTACATACAAAGAAACACAAAATAAAAGAAAAAACATGAATAATAATTACCTCATCTCTATAGTTCATCAGTAGAGGCTGAAATTCATCACCAGTATGTTATAATTGGATCAATTCATTTTTAAATCCTAAAAAAGTCTTTTCAGCCCCTTCAAACAAATTCCCTGCTTCACTGCAGTTATCTCCTCTTACTTTAAATTTGTGGAGGTGAAACAATAAGATAACTCATTTAATGCTTTGTGGTGGAATCAATGGATTACATTCTGAATAATACCTTAGAGATAATAGTTAAGCAGGAGATGGGAGAAGGCTATTAGAAAAGCTCAGTACTGATATTACAATGCATTCTTGAAATAAATGCCCATGAAAGAAAGATGTATACCACTTAAGGTACTACACTGTGATCTCAATCTACAGGAAATGGGACTCCCCCATAAACAGTTTTACAATATAAAGCACTAAATAAGCCATATAAAAAGCAGACTAATAATTAAACCACTTCTATACATTTTTAGTTTTGAATTCCTCTGGTGGCATACAAATCTCCTATTATTCAGAAGTCTGTTTAGTGGTGCTGCAAAATACTTTCTTCTACAAGATGAAATTTATTCAATTACTTTCTTATTTAGTGAGGTCTGAATGCCATTTTAGGCATTAAACCACTTCGTCTTAAACGTTTTAATACTTCAGCACCCTCTCTCTCTCTCCTATGCTGTGTGCCATTTGTTTCCAGTACTCTTTTTGAGTTGCTATGTCTTCCTCAAGGAAGCCCTTCCTCAAGAAACATGTATGTCCAACACAGGTTTTTTTGAAGGAAAAGGTGGACAGAGACAGAATATTGGACTATGCTGTTGTCACTACAGCCGTATTCAGGCTCCCTGCTGGGTCTCAGAATCTATCAAATCTTTCTCTAATGCTCCAAGAATCACAGACTGGCAGTCAGCTGTAAGCCCAAAGGAAATATCAGCACGATGCCATCATCCTCTCTGCTTAAATAATTTTTTAACTGAAAGTGTCCTATATATGTAGTAGCTTGTTTCACCAGCTGTAAGTTACAATAGAATCAGTTGCATATTCATTGCTTTAAAGCAAACTGAAAAGTGCTGTCTACAAATTTTAAAGTACCATTTAAACAAAGATTTCTTACTCAGCAAGAAGTATTTTAAGTATTACTCTTAAGTGTTAAAATACAATTTTAAATCTTCCCAGTTTTAGGACATGCCTGGCATTATTTATACTGCTAATTTAACCAAATTAAATTCACCAAACCTCATGTCTACTTAAACTTTAATTTCATATAGGACAGGAGATACAACATTCCCTACCGAAATATTGTGCTGTGTGAATTGTTTTATATTAAGTATTTTTATTTTTTAAGTATTTTAGAAATTTTGTTATTAATTTAATTTTTAAGAGGCAATAGCAAATTTGTGTTAGTATTCTGGTTACTTTAACATGACTAAATATTAAGAATCAACTGAAAAATCCTTCAGTAAGCTCCCAGTGGACTTCATTGAAAAGATTCATTCTATGTCTTTAATACTGTCTGAAATTTTATCAAATACAGAAATTTCAGGGTAATGTTTTAATCTCATCTCAGCACACTTTTTAGTAGAGTTATATTTTGGCAGTTCTATAAGTAACAGAGACTGTCTTAATACCTACCACCCCCATTTCAGAAAATATTCCTAATAGCTTTTAGCTAGGACTTCTGAAAACCAGTCACAGTTTCTAAAGACATTTGCACAGGTTTTATCTTGGATTAAGATAATTAGCATGACTGCTGCAAACCACAGGTTCTTGACTTTCATGACTAATGAGTTAATCACAGCTTTCTGGTCACCCACTGTTATCTCTTAATTTCTATCTCCTACAGCTTTTTATAATTTTACAAAATCTGTAGAGATTTCCGACAGATTTTAATTTTTTTTCCTTTGATTAAATTAGTTGAAGTCCAGTCTAGTGCCTTCTGAGATAGAAACTTTTCTCTAAATGTGTTTTTGACAGTCAACACTTCTTGTGTTTCTAGAGGGAATTTTAAAAAAATAAAATGTGGGATCCATTATTATTTTTAGCCTGGGCATCTGGAGTCTTGGAATTAACATTATTCACAATTTTTGAACTCTGGCATTTATATGTAATGTACTTTTAGGTTTAGATCTAAAGCACAATTCTCTTCATTATTTTTTATCTAGAAAAACAAGTGTGTATCCTATATTGCCCCCTAACTTCTTAACAGAAGTTAGTAAACAGGGTGAGTTGTTCTACCTTCACTTAGATCCTTTTGAACTAGACTAAGTATGGAAACTTTTTGCTAGGTTTTTTTTGTTGATGTTGTTCATTTGGGGGTTGTTTTTTTTTTTCTTTTTCTGAATTATGAAGTAGTAGTATTCAGACATCTTAGATAAAGTATTTTAGAAAGTGTAAGTAAGAAAGTGTACATGCTGTAGAATTTCCATTATAGTTTCAGAACACAGTTCTGCAACAAAAGGTTAAAACAGTGTATGGAAAAGGTAAATTATTCTTGTCTCCAGCTTTGGGGACATAGGATTTCTCTTCACTCTTAACTTTCTTTTTAACTCCTAGGAAAATGTTAATGCAATATTGAAAGAGCCCTACAAGTTTTATTATTTAAGTGAACTTCAACTTGGCCTGAACTTTGCTAATTCTTGGACTTCAAGAATTAGCAAATATTTGGCCAGGTCACTGATTACCACATTGCTTCCATTCACACAATTCCATATCAGCAAATTCAAATGTTTCCATCTTGAAAGTTAGCATCCTTCAAGCAGGATTTCTCTCACATGGTTATTCACAAATCCATTTTAAGGCACTTGGAATAAAACTTGGCTTAGATAATTACTGAAATCAGAGGGTCAGCCACTTTTTTGCATGGAAGTTTATGCAACTCCCTAGTTCTCTGGCTTTTTTTAAAAGGTGTTTCTAACACTCCAAATCATTTACATCCTGTAAGGTTAATTCCATCAGCCCTACCTGTCTGAAGATTCTATCTTCCATCAGACTCTAGCCCAGTTTCACAGAATCACAGAATCACAGAATCACAGAATCACAGAATCACAGAATCACAGAATCACAGAATAGTTGGGGTTGGAAAGAACCTTTGGAGCTCATCTAGTCCAACCCTGCTGCTAGAGCAAGCTCACCTAGAGAGGGTTACTCAGAATTACATCCTTGTGGGTTTTGAACATCTCTAGAGAAGGAAATTCCAAAGCCTTTCTGAATAACCTGTTCCAGTGCTCAGTCAGCCTGAAAGTAAAGTAGTTTCTCCTCATATTGAAATGAAATTTCTGGAATTTTAGTTTGTGCCCATTGCACCTTGTCCTGTCACTGGCCACCATGAAAAAGAGTCATCTCTATTTTCTTGACATCAGCCCTGAAGACTTATTCATACATATATGCATATTTGTATGCATATATGTATATTTTTCTTCTTACATAAGCCTGAGAAAGTATTTTCCCATTAGAAAAAGGAATAGCATTAAATAGTTAAACAATCATACAATGGGGATACGGGGAATGGCCTTGTAAACTATAAAAATGTTCTGACAGTAACTAACTTCCTGTTTTCCTCACTTCTGTAACAGCTCTCATTGACAACTTTGCCAAAATTTGTTGAAAGAAATATAATCAAACATTCTAATATAATAGCTTGTTTTCTTTCTTCTCCTGTGCCTACAGACCCTCAGTCTGAAAGGTTTTTGAAATTGACAGTGACCTCACAGAGATATAAAGGATCCATTTCCTCCTCCCAGGAAACAAAAAGAAATATAGGTGATGGTTGGGCTCAAGGGTTAAACCTGAAAAGCAGGACATTCTCTCACACTGAATGAATGAAATTTTTATGAGATAAATGTGATGAAAAAATACACATGCAAACTTAGAAGTCAAGCTGAGTTTCAGATTTGGAGTCCAGACTCAAATAAATTCAAAATCCTGATACAGCTGGATAGACTCTGATGGAAAATTCTGTTATTTCGGTCTCTCTCATACTATCCTGAAACATATTGAATTTGGTTTTCAGCAGTGCAAAGCTTAAAGTGCAATTTTAGTAATTATCAAACTGAAAGGCAACAGAAGTGACTGTTTGGATGTTTCTTCAAAACGTGTCACTTACGTAACACACATTTGGTCCAATTCAAGCATTAGCAAAAATAATCTGAATATTCTGATGCAGCTTAAAAACTGAAATTTTTCATTCAGGTAGGTGTATAGAGATAAAAGTGCTTATGTCCAGCCATTACCTGAGGAGGCTGGGCAGACATTTATAGTAAACATTTATTTTACATTTTGTTTTTTTCTTTCTTTGATACTGAGAAATGGTTTTATATTATAGGGATAACTGCTGCTTCAGAACTCTGACAGGGAATTTGTCAATTCCAAGTGTCACTTGTAATCATATGTAGCACTATAAGTCTGTATCCTTCTGTAAGGATATACAAGAAATGCAAGGACAGAGGTAAAATGCATGACATGGGAAAGAGTGGGAACAGTCACTTCACAGTACTTAATTTACATGGCATCAGAAAAGCACAAAGTTTATTTAAGTGGGCAAGAAGTAATGCTATGGCTTTCCACTGAGCAGTTGTAAGCATGTATCCTGGTGTTCTCCTAAGCCCATTTCTTATTCCTACTGAAAATTATGGAGTCTGCATATTCCTCGCACACTAGAAATAAAAAAGCAAGGTGTTTTGCATGTCTAATTGGTAATATACTCCACCTTACAAGACCACTTTATCTGCCATGCTTTACTTACGCTATTGGAAAAAATCACAAAATCAGAGCTTACCAAGAAGCAAAATGGGGCTCGCATTCTCTCCCTCCACTTCTTCCATTATCTCTGGAAGTGGAAAAGAAGGGAATGCCCATAAACACTCTTCCCGAGAGAAAATAAATGGAAATATTTTCCATGACACTTGATAATGATTCCCCATAGTATACCCCAAATAAGTTAAATAATTTAAAATGTTTAAGACAAAAATATCATGTCAATCTTTAAGGTCAAATCTGTAAATGTCTTATCAAGAGTCAGCCTTTAAAGTAGCTTTGCCATCTTCAGTTCATAATTGTTCTCAATAAAATGGGAATGGGGAAGGGGAAGGGGAAGGGGAAGGGGAAGGGGAAGGGGAAGGG
>JAHLSL010013308.1:764113-834785 GCA_025920805.1 Petroica traversi | reverse complement strand
GGGAAGGGAAGGGAAGGTTTCGGGAAGGGAAGGGAAGGGAAGGGAAGGGAAGGGAAGGGAAGGGAAGGGAAGGGAAGGGAAGGGAAGGGAAGGGAAGGGAAGGGAAGGTTAAAAAGACAATTACTGGTTTCAAACTTTTATTTCCTTTATAAAATTTTTTAAAAAACTTCCTTTGCTCCTTTCTCAACTTCTCTCTTGTTCCATCAAAATTCTGGGAACATATTCTTCCTATTCATCTGTTAGTGCCCTTGGACCATCTAGTCCAGCCCATCAATTCTTTCAGGGAGCTGGGGTGTGAAATTATCTATGTAGGAGGAAAAATGAGAGGTGAGATAAGAAAGAGGAAAGTGCAGTGAGCAGACACCACTGCAGTCTACACTAGGACATATTTCACATAGCTAGAGAAACAAATACATAATCAGCTTGCAAATTTTAAAACACTTACTGTATGCGAAACCAGTAATAAAAAAAAAACTTCTATCAGATCTATTCCAAAGCAAGAGTACATAAAATTTACTTGTAGGGTATGAAATTACTTCTGCCTTTTACACATGTAATAGGATACACACCATAATTGCAAAACAACACATTATTTCTCAAATAGTATAAAATGTACTTCTTGACACTTTAATCTTAAATAGTCTACATTTTTCTCTGGAGTTTTAAAGCACCTATCATGCTGTACTGAATACTACTATGTGCAATCTGGACTTGGAGCCCATTAAAGTAATTTAGACAAAAGGTACACTGTAAATTATTCTTACATAACATAAAGCTGAGTACAATAACAAGAGTAGCAGGGGAAATGTTTTGATGTGTGCACAGTTTTTAGGCTCATTTTAACTACAAGTTGTTTAACTACCTATTGAACTTAAGAAATATTTTGCTGCCTCATGACAAGGAATGGTTTGCTCTGACTACGCACTAAATTAGTAGATTATATAGAAAGCAAGTTTATCTCAGATGGAGACAAATTCTATCTTTTAGTAAGAATCATTTAGCAAAGGAACTGAGAGGGCAAATCAGGGACCACCCCTGATTCCTAAATTCCCCTCAATCTTTCCTATGCTGAGGATAGACCTGCCTCTTATGTGAAATAAGAGCCTGTGGCTAACCAGATTTGCTGCACTACTAATCATCTCAAACTTCGGTGTCTAGTCGGCATTCATCATCTATGCTCTAGTCAGTGAAGAAAAAGAGCTCTCTTCAGCAGACAATTTATCCAATTTTGAAATGGGGTTCTAAAAGAGATGAGATGAACTTCATGCAGAAGGGGTCTAACTTATTCCACGAACTGAAGAAGGAGCTGGGTCAAATTCATCTGTTAAAAAGCCCCAGTTTCAGTCGGATTCAGGTGACACTAATATCAGGTTAAATGATCCCTGGCACTTGTCTGCCTGTCATAAACCTTTAGGGGCCATTACAACATCACCATAGTGTTTCCAACCAGGCAGCTGGCATTGTACTTATATCTCTGCACAGATTAAGCAGCATTACCCGTGAAAAACGTCACTCTGCTATTACAGCTGAATAGATAAAAATTCACTCTACTGGCATATACTGACTGATGTCAGGGCACTAGCAACGGCAGTAAAGAATTCAAATAATGATTAAGTAAAAGGAGGGTAGTTAAATTCTCCATGAATATGGCTCATCTGTTCAAGCCTTCTCACAAGACACGTCCCAGTATGGAAATCCTTCACTTGGTTTTCTAACACTCAGTCTCCACAGAATACACACACTGAGTACCACACATCTTCTACACACGTGCACCTTTAGTTTTGTGAAAATACAGGAGTGTCTGTTCTTACCGTCTACAGTATGACCTGTCTTTCAAGTTGTGACAAAATGCTTCCAAACAGTGCCTCGTCTTCAAAGGTTATAGTATTTCTTATAACTTCTTTTCACTTTGATGTGTACAATGTTTTCAAGCATTCTTCTCTTTCATCAGTCCAAAGATTAAAAGAGTCAGGCTGTGATCCACATATTGTCATCACTGCATGATGTCCAGTAAAGTGTGAATGGGCAAATCCTGTCTAAAATCTCCCCAACGTTTGTATTCTCTGTGAAATTTTGATGCAGGTGGGCTAGCTAACTCTTTCTCCTCCCTGCATTTTTCTAATTTTTTCACGTAATTTTAAACATGACTACAGTTTGTAGCTTTCTCATTCTTTTTCTCAGCAGCCAGCCACCCTCTGTAGTATAAATGTCTTCTCAGGTGTCCCACCTGTAAATTAATGGTGTCCCCTCTGCACCATTTGCCACTGGCAACTCAAAATTAATATTCCAGCAATGCCAGACATGTAGCTCTAATGTCACATACAAGATGTCCACCACAACCTAAATTTGATATTACTTGTTATCACTTATATGTTATCTACTTGTATTTGTTGCAAAATCACAGTTACAAACGGCTCTTGCAGTTTGTTCTGCAAGGTCTCAACGTCATAGAAGCATATAATAATAAAATAATAATTTTAACTACAAAATACTTTTAATAATTTTAGTGCAAAAGGAAATGTAGAGATTCAAAATTTTACAAATAAAAAAGTTGTAAGATTGTTTATGCAAGAAGAGAATTTTAAAATCTTTCAGTTCAGGAATGTCCACATGCTTAATTTCTCATAGGTGTTCTCTCAGTATTGGCATCGTTCGCAGGACTTGTGATCCTGGATGACAAATACTGATAGTATCCTTTGAAATTAAGATTTTCTCTACAACAGGACCTAAATATTTCTTACTCTTCCAGATTTAAAAAATCTAGAGTGGCATTTGAGGAAATAGATACTTACTGAATTGTTTTGGTATATATTTGAGTTTTAAGCTTCTTTTAAGTACAGACTAACTGCCATCATTAAGTCTTTTACCAGCACAAAGAAATAAACTGTGACAGAGCCCCCAGAAAGTTTGACCATACTTGCAAACTCTCTTGTAAACTAATTATCAACTGATATTCCACTTTGTCTTAGCTATTGAGTTTCATATTACAAAAACAAATAAACAAGTAAAAAACTACTAAAAACTGTTATTTGATGGAATACATTAAACAAGTCTAGATCAGTTCTTAGTTTTGTCCATTGCATACGGAATTAAAATAACATAAGTAATGAATCCTTGCATTCTTTTTACCTTGCCTCAATGACTCAACACTTCAAATTCAGGGAAGACAGATTTTCTGGAAATAGGTGATGAAAAAGAGCTTTTTTTGGTATCCTGAGTCACATCCTTTTTCCACATGCCATTCAGAGAGGAATGCTCTCTTTGAGAATGCTCTCCTTTGGAGAGCATTCTTGCTGTCTTGAACAAATTTGATTCTTGTCTGAATCATTATTATGACTTTGGACAATAAAGGGAAATTGCAGAATCACAGAATAAGCTGTGATTTGGCCTTCCAAATCACAAGGACCATCAAGTTAAATTCTTGGTCCTGTACAGCACCATTCCCCAGAGTCACACCATGTGCCTGAGAGCATTGTCCAAATGTTTCTCAAACTCTGCCAGGCTTGTGGTGTGACCACTTCCCTGGGGAGCCTGTTCCAGTATCCAACTCCCTCTGGGGGAAGAACTTTTTCCTAACACTCAGTTTAAACCTCCCCTGGCACAACTCCTGGCCATTCCCTCAGGTCCTGTCACTGTCACTACAGAGAAAAGATCAGTGTTCGCCCCTCTTCTTCCTCTCACAAGGAAGTTGGAACTGCAAAGAGGCCTCCCCTCAGTCTCCTCCCAGTGAACAGACCAAGTGACCTCAGCCACTCCTCATACAGCTTCTCCTCAAGGCTCTCCTCTGTCCTTTGGACACTCTCTAATAGTTTAATATTTTTCTTACATTGTGGTGCCCAAAACTGCCCTCAGGACTCAAGGTGAGCTCAGAGCCGAGCAGGACAATCCCCTCTCTTGCTTGGCTGGTGATGCTGTGCTTGATGTATCCCAGGACAGGTTCGGCCCTCCTGGCTACCACGGCACTGCTGACTTATATTCAACTTGCAACTGACCAGGATCCCTAAGTTCCTTTGATGTCACTGCTCTACAACATCTCATCCTCCAGTCTGTCTGTACATCCAGGGTTGCCCCATCCTGGGTGCAGAATCTGGCAATTTGCCTTAATGAACTTCATACGGTTGGTGATTGCCCAGTCCTCTAATGAAGAATGGAAAGCCCAGAAAAGAAATTTTTAATTTAAAAACTGTTTCTTTCATATACATGTGTGTGTGTGTGTATATATATATATATATATATGCATATGATGATCAGAGGCCTATTACATGATATTTCAACGTTTTACAATCCCTTTATGCAGGCAGAGAGTAAAAACAGATACCTCCCAGTATAGTTAAGCTCATTTCGGTTCCTTCCCCTTATATTCAATCATTTCTAAATCCTTATTTCAGTGCTTCCATTTCAAATTTCCATATAATCCTAGTTAACACTTCCAAAACCCACAAGTGTGAAAAACATTCACACTCTTGTTTTTCACTTTATCGTGAGTTTACTTGATCATCTGCTGGGGCCACAAATCTGTTGTCCTCTACAATTTGCATGCTGAAATATGCTTGTTAGATATTATAACTTTCCATTAGTCAAAAAGGAATCATTGTTCCAATCAGACTGTCCAAATGTGCCTTTCATAATGTGAATACCTGAAGTATCAGGGAAACATCAAATATTCATGAAATACAAAAATCCTGTCTGTTTATCTTCACTATATACCAGGAAATATTATTTTAGAACCTTTGTGAAACAAGAAAAAGTTTCTAGTTGTCCAGGAAACTAGAAGCAACTGGTATATCCCTGGAAAATCAAGTAATTTTTAAAATTGATAAATGCTGAAATTGCGCCCATAACTAGTAATGGATTTTCTAAAGATTTCTTAAGAAAAGAGGTTTTACAAGATCTATAGTGTATCTGAAAGCAAGATCTGTTCAAGACACGTTATCACATTGTCCTCTAAATGTCTCAAAGACCACTTTGACTCTTGCTACAAGTGGAAAGAATAAAAAAGATATTATGAAACAAACAAACAAAAAAATACAGCTAAAAAATCCCCCACCAACAGAGTGGACCAATCACCTTTCTCCATGAATTCACTTTAGTGTCCTGTACAAAACAAACCTGAAAATGTTAGCTCATTTTAATCTGGAACTTATGCATACCCAAAAGTAGCATTTAGTACTTCAACTACATCAAGACCACCAAGTAGAACATGATTAGCCTATGTGCATACTCCAGAGTCATCATTAGTATTATCTTTCTTTCATTAAATTCTTGTCTGCAATAAAATGTCACTTTGCTGAGAGGAATGCCAGCTTTCCCTAGGATTTTTGTGTTTCAAAATGCCTGCAAGCAAAATTGAGTCAAAGAAAATAGGGAATGATCTTTTGTCTTGTGCCTCCAGCACATGTGCTTGGCACAGACAGTGAGCTGGTGGGATTCCTATACACCCTCAGAGATACCTGCTGCATAATGCACTCTTACAGCATGTCAACAAACATTTTAGTTCTTCTGGAAAACTTGTGGTGGTTGTGTAGAGCTGACAGAAAATGCCAGTCTGGATCAGCTGAGATGCACACCTTCAGCCAATTTTTGTCAGGCAATTTTATGTGTCCATAAGTGTGTCCTGGTAGACAAACTTAATCTTTTTTTGCAACAAGGTAACCCAGCTGGCTGATCAATGGAGGCAAATAGATGTAATCTTTTTGAACTTTGGTAAAGCTTCTGGCAGTCTCTCAGGATCCTTTTGGAAAAGATGTCCAGCACACAACTGGATAAACACATCCTGTGGTAGGTAAGGAGCTGTCTAAGGAGTCATATACAAAGGTTGGGCTGACATCAGACTGGGTACCTGTCAGTGGTGGAGTTCCACTGGGGGAATTGGTCCTGGGGCCAATGATTTTCAATACCTTCATAAATCACTTGGATACAGGACTCAAGAAATGGTAAGTTTGCTGATGACACAAAACTGAGAGGAGCTGTTGTCTCCCTCAGGGGCAGAGAGTCCCTGCAGAGAGACCTGTGCAAATCAGAGGGCTGGGAAATCACACCTGCATGTTTAACAAAGACAAGGGCTGGACTCTGCGCCTGGGATGGGTCAGTTCTGGACACACTCATCTGGAATGAGATGCTGGAAAGTAGTCCATGTGGAAGGGACATGGGGATCCTGGTCAGTTGAAAGTCTACAATTTTCTCGTGAGGGGTAGTGGAGGAACAGGCACAGGCCTCTTATCTCTGGACCTGAGGGAATGGCATTAAACTGTGCTGGGGGCGTTAGGTTGGATATCAGGGAAAGGTCTTTCACCCAAAGGATGGCTGGTCACTGCAACAGGTTCCCCAGGGAAATGGTCAAGGCACTGAACCTGCCAGAGTTCGAGGGCAGTTTGGATGATGGTCCGTGCCATGATTTTTAGGCTTTCCTGTGCAAGACCAAGAGCTGAACTCAATGATTCTTGCAGGCCCCCTAAAATTCAGCATATTCTATGATTCTATGACTTTTTATCCTCCTTCAGAATTTAATGCTTTACTATTGGGAATAAAGTTTAAGCTCCAGAGACCACTGCTCCTTCCTCCCAGTGGGAAGTCAGCCACAAAAGTGGGGCAATATACTCCAGTGAGAATGATCTTTAAAATGGAGCATTAACTCAGCAACAAGAGATGAGGCAATTCAGTGTGTTGTCTGGAAGATCTGTGGAGTACTTGGTACAGTTTAAGGCCTCTGTTCACTCTGTCTTACCTTTATGATTTATGAATCCCATGGGACATATGTACACCCAGTAACATATGAAGGGACTACCTGTTCTCTGCACCAACATCAGTAGATCTGTGCATTACTCCACAGAGACTAATAAGTAGTTCTTCATGCTGCAGCTTATTAAAAACTTTTAAGATATAACCATTGCCCCAAGGAAGTTACAGTGTATGGAGAGAAGACCTACACATCTAGAGGGAAAATTGTGCACTAAATTTGAAGTTCTTCTTGAAAACAGTCTTTGAATTGCTTTACCAGGATGAGTAGCAGATATAAATCATATTTTGACAACAAAGTATGGTATATATACTTCCTTAACTCAAATTATTTTGCATATCTGAGTAGCAGTTTTACAAGCTAAAAAAATAGTTAATTAGCAGTAAAATAATTTTTGTTGCAAAATCATTACTTTTCCTTGTAAAAAATTTACAAAATCCATGCTGCAGTAAGACCTGTCAGGTCAGCTTGTTTACAGGCTCTGTGAAATTTCTCAGGTCTGATTTGCAAATATATGTAACTATATATAAATATGTTTTAGGATTTCTTCATTCCACTACAGCCATGTCTTTACTGGATTAAACATATTGAATTAAGATATCTTGAACTTCCTAGTACAGGGAATGACTGGTGGAATGCTCCAAAAAAGAACTAAATAAGGTTTCCCTGTTCATGTACTTTAGAAAAGGATGGTGTTCTCTGCTTGTGTTTCAGTTTGAATGTTTTATATTTCTGACTACCAAAAAAGTTGCAAATGTATCTTATAGTTAAAGAAAATTTTCTTCTATGGAAAAGGAATAAACTTGGAAAATCTAAAAAAAAAATCTAAAAAACTTTTCCTGAGGAAGGAATTCTTCGTGTGAGTTATACTATTACAGCAAGTATTAGGAAATGTAAAGCAAGATTTTTAAAATTTCCATGTTAATATGAAGGCTATTACACTGATTGGGTTAAGGTCCAGGCTGTCAATGGTTGTACTTACTGCAACTGGTATACTTCCAAAATGTCTAGGGCAAGCAAAGCTTAGCAACAAACACAAAATATTCCTTGCATTTCCAGCAAAACCATGGGGAGACAAACTGCATTTGGACCCTCCCCTCAAACATCATCTCAAAAATAACCTAGCAAAGCTGTCTCAGAGATGCAGACAGGAACTAGGCCCATCTGCTTCTAAATTTTGGGCCATGATTTAGCACATCAGTTTTTGTGTGCATTAAGTCTGGATTCTGGAATTTAAACCATGTGTTTCGACACAGTGACTGCAACAGCAACAATAATATTTTTAAAAAGGAACTTGTGATTATCCTATACAATCAATGCTATTGACACAACAATTGTTACTCTATTGTTGTAATAGCTGCTATTGTGCATGCTGCTGGCAGAGAGGAGGCTGGAACGGCCTCTGTCTTGGACAACTGCAGGGACTGCTGTCAGACAACGTGCCAGCTGACAGGTTTTAGTTGTGACAGTGCCTGGAGATGTCCCCATGCAGCGCCTCACTGCTCAATGCCTTACTAATTGTAATTCACTTGATTACTAAGCCCCACTTTCTCTTATTTGTCCTCTGCTGCCTAGCCCACTTTACACCCTGCTGTGGGCTGCATACAACACTTGCCTGGAAACCTTCAAGATCAGGTTGAATGGAGGGGCAGCCTGGTCTGGTGGAAAGTGTCCCTGCCTGTGGCAGAAGAGTTAGAAACAGATGGTCTTTAGATGTCTTCTGACTTGAGTTGTTCTATGACTCTGTGATTCTCACAGCACCTGAACAGCAAAAAACCACTTCAGTGTCAAGGGAAAGTCAGACCAGGGGTGACTCTGAGAAAAACAGATGGTTCAAGTGCACAAATGCATAACAGAGAAATACCTTTTGAAGAGCACAGAGCTGCTCACTGCTGCTGGCCTGGCAGGACGGGACGTCAGGCTCCTGCAGTGAGTAGGGCAGTCCCTGATAGCCAGAGCAGCCCACCTAGAACACCATCGCCCAGGCCAAGCTCCCCAACAAGCCCTGACCCAGGGTTGGGCCAGCCCTGTGCCGGCCCATGCTGTATTTCACAGGCTGAACCCTGTATGCCCAAAGTGTGACCTGCCTGGCAGGACTCTTGTCTGGTCACCTGCCTGGACCCACCACCTCCCACTTCCAGGCACAAGGATCCAAACACAAAGAAAACTGCTAATAAACCTAGACTTTTTAGCCATCCCTAGTTTTTTGTGCACCCATGTGTTCGGAAAGTTTGCGATTCATAAAATCATAATTACAGTATACATCAAAGCTTTAAACATTCACCCTCCTGTATGATAACAATAGCACACATAGATGGCAAATTAGGACACTTGTTTATACATTTCTTCAGCTTTGTAGTCTTCCACTGTGTGTGTGCTGATATGGTAACTCACCCTCTCAAGCTTTTTAGCCAACACATGCACACAGAAAAGAGCACCTGAAATGTCCACTGAAGAGCTGGAAATCAGATGCAGGCAGCAAACAGCAATGATGACAAACCTGTCTTTTTGTTTATAACTTGTAGTATACTGTTGTTTTCAAATACACATTTCAACATTGAATATATTAACGTTTACTTAAGCAGGAGTCAACAGTGAAAGTCATTAGTACCCTCTACTGGTTTATTTTATAGCAGCAGGCAATCTGTCCGTCCTTGTCCTAGTGGCTTCTGTACAACCCATCTTCTTAATAGGATCTATGGCTAATTAAGAGAGATAATTATTCCTGAATAATTTATTTTAAGAAAAAAGAAAAAAGAAAAAAAAAAGAAAATTAGGTAGAATTATAAAAATAAATTAAAAGTTAGGCACAGATTTATCATCTGTTAGTTGGATTACTCAGAGTAAAGCCCAGCTTGGAGTCTGTTACAAAGTCACACCAATCCAGCCAGTCGTACCAGGAAAAAAGCTGACCGCAGTGTCTCTGCTGCTTTATAGGAATAGTGTGCCAGGACTTTTAAAACTCTCTGCTTTCAAGGCTTTAAAAAAGTGCTTAAACACTATGATCATCATGACTTTCCCATTAACTGCCTATTGGCTTTGCTTGCTTTCTTTAAAATCCAGTCTTGACCACATAGAGATAAGGGTATCGATGCAATAGATAGAGATGTGCAGAAAGCAGAGCCCTTAAAGTCCCTGCTTGTATTGTAAAAACTACCTGCTTCCCACCTGCAACCTACATCAAACCTTCTGAGTGCACACATTGTCCAGCTCAATTTCAGCTTCAAGGCCCTAAATTAAAGAGTGGTGGCCTTTTTTCTGTATCCCATTGTGCTACATCAAGGCACAGAGATACATCTCTGAATCAGAATGTCATAGTGGGAAATAAAGGACAGAAGAGAGAGGTGCTGAAAGCTAGTGGGGAAGATTCCCTGAGCATTTTATGCCACATTTTCACAGGCTGGAGCATAAACAATCTCTGTTCTCTCCATCCATTGACTACAGAGGAAAAGAGTTTTCAAACTAACTAAATTACTTCTGGATGGTTTAACATATCTGTGATGATAATCAAAAGGAAAGATTACATAACAGCCATCGTTCTGTAACAAGAACTCACAACCTGTTATGATCAACTGAGCTCCTTTGAAATCTCTTGCTTGAGCCTTTTGCTAAGATGCCATTCACTCCTGGGGAGCAGCAAGCCAGAACAACAAAAGATAAAATAATTGAGAAGGAATACAGAAAAGCTTTTTAACTCCAAACATCCTTCAGCCTTCATAAGTATTTAGAGTAGTTCCTAATGGTGCTTAGAAGAAGATGTACAGAGAGGAGAATGAGAATGGTGACGTTCATTTAATGTCTTAGCAAAAAGCTAATGTGCAGTAACTGCTGACAAAGTTTGGAGTAACATCATAGGAAATACTAATATGAAACAACATTTTTAGCTTGTCAAGATCATTCCATTTTCATAGTAATGCAGCAAAATTTTTAAAGCTTATTAAGGCAACAGACTATAGAAGACAAGAAGCATATCACAGCCCAAGCAAGAGGAAGTACCTTCTGTCTCTCTAGTGTGTGCATTTTATTTTAGGAAAACCTGAAAGTTGAGTAGACTGTAAATGTATTTCTGCTTTATTTTTATGATTGTGTATTATTTATGTTAATGACAAAAATACCTAAAGATTCCAAAGATGGTCAGCACACGTAATTCTAGATACTGGGTAAGCACATTTAACTTAAGGCAAACTGACAAGCCTTAATAATTCATGATGAGTTCATATTTTGATACAAAAATAGTATCAGTATCCACTGTTTCAGAAATACCAGAGGAGGCTTTTAGCAAAACTGTGAGCTACACCCTAATCCTGTGCTAGACTGGTCTCCTAGTCAAGAGCTACTCTCCCTGCCTCAAATGGAATTGCATTATCCAGGATAGACGGGGTAAACAGACATGAAGATGGAATTCTATATAGGATGTGTGTTTGTCTATTCAGACATCACCCCACAATCTAATGAGATCTGAACTGAAGGGCTTTACTTAAGACTAAGCAGAGAAAAAAAGAACTAAATGCTTGAAAATAGGAAAATTTTTCTTTTTAAAAGAGAAAAAAAAATTAATTTTTCTTTCATTAACCTATCATGACTTAAGACTCTTCATGAATAAAATTTATATCTTTATAGCTAGTTTGCTTCTGCAAGTCTGCAACTGCATTTCACATAATTTTGAAGTCCCTTAAAAATACCAATGAAATCAATTATTTTCTGAATGTCAAGAACTATAATGACAGTTCCATCATCTAAAAAGCTGAGGTCACTTTTTAAGAACAAAAAGTTCTGCCTGCTTTTCACAATGAACAATTTTCTTAGGGATTTTGCACTAGTATCCATAGCTTCCTTTATCATATGCTATGCATGTGATTAAGTGTCCTGCTTAGTGTTAAATTACAGAAGGTGAAGAAATGAGAGAAAACAGAGATATAAACATGACTGGAGACAGATTTTGAGCTGATAGCATGAGTTACAGAAAGTAATTTTAAGATGTGTAATACTATTCCCATTTTAAAGAATGCCAGTTTTAAAGTCTTCCAACCTGCAGATATCTCTCATCTTCAGGAAAATCTTCCAATCGTTACAACTGAAAAAAAAATGCAATTAGAGGCATAAAAACCAAAAAAAACTCATCAGCAAGAGGATTCTACCATTTGCAAGCCTTCCTATACCCATTAAACCACATCCACATGGAGTAAAATTTCAGCATTCCAAAACAAGTGTCTATGCACGATACCATCTACAGCTTAATGTCATTGATCTACCAGGTATCTTAGGTTCTTCCTCCACTGTGCTTATTTTGATATAAAGCTGTGAATCTGAATTAAACCTTCTACAAAAGGCTGTTATTTACAAGACTTTTTGTAAGGAAGTGCTCTCTGCCACAATCCAGTAGGTCAGAGCATGAATCTGATCCAACACGGCCTGATTTGGATTAAGATCCTGTATAAATTTTCTGCACATCTGGACAGTGCCTGAACTGCACAATAACATGGACTTTCTGTTTCTCCATTTCTCTATTTCTCCACCAGGCCATTTTACTCACACAGCTGAAGAGAATTTCCTAGGAAAATTGGTAGGAAGAAGAAGAAGGGATAAAACAGTTGTTAGAGTGCTCATCTAGCTAGTCTAACCCCCAGCTCCATAAAATATTCATAGAAAATTAAATAACTTCAGAGAAGGAAAAACACAAGCCTGGAGTAGCTAATAAAAGTGTGTTGCATTACATCTCTTCTACAGAAAATAAAGGCACTTTAGAATCTATCCCATTAAATGTTCTATCCCCTAGTTTAAAAGTAATAACTTTTGTATTATGTTTTTTGTCATTACATAGGATTGACCCCAGCTTCAGGATGAGGTTTACCTCTGAGTTGAATTAGATGTTTCCTTCTGTTTTGGTCTTAACTAGCTAATAAACTGTGTAGAACAGGAATAACACTTTTAATCCTCTCCTTGACATGCTCTACTGATTAGGTAAGACAGCTCTTTACTTATATTACTGGATCCAGCGAAGTTCGGCTTTGGATTCAAACTTGACAATCTTTGCTAGAGAAGGCACTTACTGTTCCAATTAAGCCTAATGGTTGAAAAGACATACACAAGCTGCTGGAAAAGTTAGCTGTACCAAAGACTTGTCCAGGGACTGGGAATTGGGTCTAAATAACATGTAAAGACTGAATTATCTTAAATTCTGTGTCATAACACTTCAAATAAGTAATTTAATTCTTGAGCATATTCAGTTGGAAAATATTTGTATATCAAATATGTTTCAGCACAATATTTAAGAAGCTGATGTGAGATCAAAGTGAAGAAGAGTAAATATCACAGCAGACAAAATTTTTTGTAGTTCTGCCCAAATCAAGCAGTTGCAATCCACATTGCTAAAATAGTTGTAATTAACATTTAATCCAAAATTTTTAAAGGTGATAATTTAATTTATATAGCTGCTCATATGCAAAATATTGTGCAACACTGGTGATTGCTAACCCTTTATAATGAGGTGCACATTTGGAGTCAGGCTTTTAAGCAAAATCCTGCAGAGAGGTACATTTCAGTTTATATCATAATCAATTCATGGTAGAACTGAACAAATTCCCTGTGAGGCTACCATTCAAATTGCTTAGTTAAAACTGTAAATTTTGGATTCAGTTATACACATTCTTGCTCACCAGAGTAGGAATTTCACACCCAGAGGCCATCCCATTTTTGTCATGGTAACAGTGTAGATTGAACTTGCCTAGAAAAACGGTTTTAGAATGTGTTAAGAAACCCCTTGCTGACAAACTGCATTCTGTTTGGGAAACAAATCAAGGGTTATATACACCAGTGATCCCACTTCACTTACCATGTTGAGAGAACAAACCACCCTATAGTCCCAATAAAACGGATCCACATTGCATTACAAAAATTTGGGATATGTGAATATTCTGACCCATTTTTCCTGGGTGCAAAAGGCAATTTTTTTTTTTTTTTGTGAGACAAGGACTGGGAACTGTATAATTGCAAGAGAATTTTTCAGCTGGCTGTGGGGATAACAAACCAGGTCTGAGGAGCTGAGCTCCAAGGTTCAGAATCAATGACTGAGGAGGGCACTTGGCAGGAGGAAATATCTGAGGCAGAAAATGAGAACATGAAAAAACATGCAAACAGTTTAAATGCCTCTG
This sequence comes from Petroica traversi, assembly GCA_025920805.1. NCBI lineage: Eukaryota > Metazoa > Chordata > Aves > Passeriformes > Petroicidae > Petroica > Petroica traversi. The sequence continues at coordinate 820,898 of JAHLSL010013308.1, read as the reverse complement.
TTCAAAGAAGAAGCACTGCAGCACAAGTTCAGCTGTTAAACCACTGCTTCTGCTTAACATGAAGAAATCAGACAGCATTTCACTGACACGCTGCCAGCGCCAGCTGGGCATAAAAGCAGGAAGAAAATGAGTGATTGCACAACTGCAATCATACTGAAAAACAGAGTGCAGCCTCTATGGCTACCTTGCAGCAAAGTTGCATAAGGACAGGTAAAATTCTGAAAAACTGATAATTTAGGACCTGATCCTTCAGTAGCTGGCTAGGAGATTAAGAGTTTAAAATCGATAAATGCAACAAAAAGTAAAATCTCACAGAACACATTTAATCTGCATTGCAGGTATTGGTGATAAGGTTGGGAAGATCAGTTAATTTCTCAGTATAAAATGCATGTTAAAGGAACTGGTTGCATGTACTGACTTTGGGAAGTCATTTCATTCCTCTAGGCCCCACAGAGACAGTCTAGCTGCATGCATTGGCGTTCATTCCTCTCTAAGCATTACTAAATCCAGGGAATTATACTCAATAAAGTGCTGAACATGTTCCATAAAGAGCATATTGAAGATCCCAGATAGAATGAATTCTGGTGTGGGTGGCATTATCTATATTACTTGCAGAGTACAAGTGGCAGTGAAAGGAAGGGTACAAAGAAATTGACTTGTGATCCAGGATAAACACCATATCTTTTTACTTGCAAAATGAAAGTGCTAGGTATGGAAATTAGGAATAAACAAGAAATTCCAGCTGTGAGTTTTAAGAGTAGTTTTGTTCTTGGATTGGTTTTTTTCCCAAGATTTTCTTCTCTCATGTATCTAGCCTATCTTAAATGCACAAAAAATATCTGCATAAGAAAAATCTCCAATAGGGGACCTTGCTTTGCACCTGATTGTTTTTTTCTCATTTCTACAATGTTCATATATCATTTTGAGGCATTTTGGCAAGTAAAAGTGAGTACAGTAAAACTTTCTGCATTGTATATGACATCAAAAATACAAATACAGTCTTTCTCAGGTTGGTTTTTATCTTTCTGTTCTGCCTAACAGAGATGTTCTGCCTCACAGAGATGTTCTGCCTAGGTTTTATTCAGTCACATTAATCCAGAACTCATTCTCCCCCTATGGGAGATTTTCCAACCCCTGGCCACATGTATTTTTCCTTAGGTCTGCTAGCAGGATTGACAGAGTTGAAAGGTCAGTGTCATCTCTGGCATACACTCACTGCACCAGCACAGCTGTCAGTGTTGACCCCAACACTTGGATGGGTTAAGCTAGTCTACAAGACCTTTTTGACAAACTGTCCCAAAAAAGAATTGCCATCTTGTCAAGAAAACTTGTTGCAATATCTAATAAACCAAGACTTGGTTTACATGATGTGGAGAAAAGCTAAGCAGTTAATCCTCATTCATGGAGAAAGACTATGTCTCCTTTCACTACAGTCAGAAACTCAAGACAAAAAAATTTCCATTTATAGGGTAATTTAAGCATAATGGAATGGGTCACCAAACTTTATGTTCTGGTCAGGAATGAAATAAGGGATTGAGTCAATCTGAAAATGTATCCTCTTTTAAATAGAGATTCTAACTATAATGAAACAGTGCAGCTAGCAACAGTGTGGTCAGGATCAACAAGACCTTGTCAGGCATCCAGGACCCACCCAGGCTTCAGATGATGATGTCTGGCTATTAACTTGGCAGCTCTGCACTCTTCTGCCCTCCCTCTGGCAGCCTTTTCCTCCATGACAGTAACTAAACCCAGTTGCTGTCATAATGACAAACTGGTCTGTACTCCCTTACCATGTCAGCTAACAAATCACAGAATTAAACTTCGGTAGCTGGAGTCTCCAAACCCAAAGAGTAATTATCATATTTTTCACAGAATGAGCTGTCAGAGCATTACCAACCCAGATGCTACTAGATTCCAAATTGCTTAGTATATAATCTAAACTATACTGTTTGTGAAATATCTGCAATACATTCTGCAGTACCTGTATTACATATGACAGCACAGCATTCCTCATGGACTGAAGAACTCCAGGTTTGCTGAGGTTTAAATTTTTCACACGTGGGAAGACAGAAACACAGTCAAATGCTGAGTTGTTTGGGAAAATTTTTGCTGTTTTTACTTGAGGAGATACAAATGGATGTTGCCAACCAAAATAACTCTTAGATGCAAGATGGATTGAGTAATCAAAGCAGTAGCTCCTGGGTCCAGAACAAGTAGCTGGTCAGAGCATCTACCTGCCTACATGGCAGGACAGGATAAGAATTCCTGGCCTTGCTTAAAATGAGCAGGGTAACACCTGGATTTCTCATATGCTACATTAGTCTCTCTTTCAGATATCTTTTCTTCTGTTTTTTCTGCAGAAAAAGAACCCTTGGAAGGCCAAGGTTTTATTTCAGAGTAAATTGTCTATAATCCCAGGTTTCAAGATTTTATGGAGCAAAAAAAAATCTTTACTGTCTAGGTTTTGTAGAAGATTATATACTTTCCCTGGGGTAGTATGAAAGTGTTTCAGTCCTACAGCAAAAAAAAAGTGGTTTGGAATGTTTTGTGGGATCAGTTTATTGTTTTATACTGGCTAGAGAACCCCCAGACTTATTGGTCTGAATTGCTTCCACTCTGATGAGTCAGTCTTTTCGATGCTTCTTCTCAAGATTGGAGTTTAGAGAATAATTTGTATTTCCTTTCAAGGAGGTAAGTGTCCCAAGGAATGATAGTTGTGGATTCATTGGAAATAAAATTATTTTAATTTTTAAAAACAATTCCAATCAGTCTCAACCACTCCAGATTTTCAAATTTGTTCTACACACATGCTTTTATATGCAGAAAATTAATACATTATTTGTATGTGCAAACTTTTGCTCAGAGTACAAACCCCAGGGACTGTATTCAGCTCTGAAAATACGGTTTACCAAAAAAAAAAAAAAAAAAATTCTAAGCTTTTAAGGCTGTATTAGTTCCATATTAGTTTTTTTCTGCATTTCTGCCTCTGACAGATGTTGGAGCATAGGAAACATTCCACGAGGAGTTTTGATGCCACCTGTCAGTATTAAGTGCTTTGAGCTGCAGCCACAAACTCTACTCCTCAAGTAAAAGTCTGAGGAGTTGTGACCTCTGTTTGTGGGTTTTGGGCACAAGAAAAAGGGGGTTTAGACTACAGCATATTCTGCAGTATGGCTTTCTGCTAAGGTTCAGCACAGCACACGAAATAAAACCCAAGAAAGATAATACGTAGGGTGAACATAGTGAGAAGAGATGTAAGAGATGCCACTGTTAGCTGCTTAATGAGATTGTTCCTTGTACAGCAATATGAAGGAATAAAACTCTATCTGAGCAAAACAGATGAACTCAGTGCATACCAAATTCTTAGCTGCATAATCAGTTAACTTGGTAGTCTGTTAGCCAGAAGGAGTCAAATCCCAAAATGAAATATCAGTAGAACATTACTAACAGATCACTAATGTTCACACATCCAATAATGGAAACTGAGGACTGTTTTGAAACTAAATGTGCCTGAAAACTGATCACAGACTCATTTACAAATCATGGAAGAATGGCAGGCTATATCTGCAGCTGTCCTGAAGGTATCTACAGGTCTATCTCCGCCAAGAAAACTGTTCAAATGTTTTGATTCCCCCAAGTACACTGGCATTTTTTCTGTATAGTGTGATAAAGGGTTCCTTTCTTACATAGGGAGTAGACCATTTTACAAATTCCAAATATACCAAGCAAATTTCTGGGAAAATATTTTCCTTGTAACCAGTTCTGAACTGGGAAATTTTCTCTGTCCAGCAGTGTAAGAAACAGGCATTTTTAACCTTTTCTTAAAAAGAACAAGAACATCCCACATTGAAGCATCTAGAGCAATCATGTGGCCTTTAGGATACTCCCATTTAAATTTGGTCACCAGTGTTGGTTTCAGCTGGGGCAGAGTTAATTTTCTCCAGAGTGGCTAGCATGGGGCAGTTTTGGATTTGTGCTGAACACAGGGGTGATAATGGAGAGATGTTTTTGTTATTGCTGAGCAGGGCTCACAGAGAGCCAAGGCCTTTTCTGCTTTTTGAGCTGCCTCGATGGTGAGAAAGCTGGGGGTTCCTGGGAGCTTGGGAAGAGACACAGTCAGGACAGGTGACCCCAACAGACCAAGGAGATATTCCAGACCACGTGGCATCATACTCAGGACATGAAGTGGGGGAAGAAGGAGAAAGGTGAGGACATTTGGTGTGATGGTGTTTGTCTTCCTGAGTAATCATTATGTGTATCAGGGCCCTGCTGCCCTGGAGATGGCTGAACATCTCCCAGTGAATGGGAAGCAGGTAATTCTCTGTTTTGCTTTGATCGTGTGCACAGCTTTTGCTTCTCCTATTTAAGTGTTTTTATCTCAGCCTGTGGGTTTTCTGCCCTTTACCCTTCTGGTTCTCTCCCCAGCCTAGCTGGTGGGGAAGTGAGTGAGTGGCATCATGGGGCTGGGTTGCTGGCTGGGGCTAAACCACAGCAACTTCAAATTCTCTCACATGCTCTCTACCCTGGAGTGTATTTCATTTAATATTTTCTTGCTAGAAGCCCTTCACTTTCTACAGATAGTTATTTAACTGAGGTGAGATTTCAACTTGAGTGCTGTATATGAGGTAAGTACATACTTTTTTTATTATTTAAATACGAGACTACATTCAATGGGCTGAACTTTCTTTTTGAAAGTTTAGTCACACCTGATAAAATCCCATGAAAATGTATTTTGTCAAAAATACTCATAACCAACACACACTTTCATTAAGCTGTGTCTCACAAAGGTATCTAAGATGCATGATGAGAGCAAGAGTTGACATGGAGAGACAATACTGGAGGAAAAAGAGACTCTGAGATATCCAGCAAGGTATTCTGTGATCCCTCTAAAGTAATTCTATCTTTTCTATTTTCCACTTAAGAGATGGGGTCAAAAATGTGGAGACTTTTCTCCCTTCAGTGCCTTGCAGACATACTTACGTATTGCTGATTGCTTCTTCTTCAAGAGCTAAAGAAATATGGAAGAGTCCTCTGGGAATGAGCCTCTCTATTCCCTTATGAAAGATAACTATATGAAGCTTTTCACTTAGAGAGAAACTTATATAAGGTATTTCATGGTGATTTTGAAAAGACATGCTAAGAAATAGCAATCCATGTGGCATTAGAGATCCATAGCCCTAGAGAAGAAGCAAAAAGGGATTCCTACAGTTCTCTTCCTGATTAGGGTCAAAACCTTAGAAACAAGTTAATTATCTAAACCTCTTACACACTGCTGAAGTGCAGATGATATCCTCAGAAATAGTCCATGTTCATTCCCTCAAGTCTTCTTCAAGCTCTAAATTTAGAACCTTTTGCAACTATAATGCCACCTTTAAATAAAACTGAAAATTCTAAAAAGAAAATTTGAGAGCCAGGAGAGGGAGCTTTAGCAGATGTCAAACAGCTCAAAACAGACATGAGGAGCGAATGTGTGATTATACTGGAATTTACACCAAAATCTCCCAAAATTAAAAAATGTTCTCAAGGGACTATAAAAGGTGGTGTCATAAAAGGCCAGAAAAAGTTCTTCATTCATAGGCATCCCCGTGATTTTGTATTTTCCAATAAAATTGTGAAGTCCACTTGACCAATATCACAAAACACATATAAAAAATTAGTGCATGGAAAAGCTCTCGTATTTTTTCCTCCCCGGATTTCAAATTCCTCCACTTCAATTTTCGGTTTCGAGTTTCTTCTAAGGATGTTTCAAGGCAGATTCTAGGAAGCCTATTCTGGCTGAAAGATGCCCATTTTCATACCTTATGGATGATTCTGACTATAAAAAGAAAACGAGACTGAAGTAAGAAAGACATTTCATTCTTGACTGCACAGGTAAGAAAATGGGGAAAATAGGACAAGAGACCTGTGTGGATGAACAAGGAAGTCCAGTCACTACTCAAGCATTAAGCAGGAAACACACTGGAGCTGGAAGCACTTAGACCCCTTGCAATGAATATAGATAGTCTACAGAGTAAGTGGAAATGAGATGAGGAATCTGGAATTTAATCTAGCCAAGGATATCAAAGTCAACAAGAAAGGCTTTTTCAAATACATCAACAGCCAAAGAAAAACAAAAGATAATGTGAGCTCATTACTAAATGGAGGGAAATCCCTGGAAACAGAGGACACAGAGAAGGCAGGGTTACTGAATGCCATCTTTGTATCAGTCTTTACTGATTATAACTAGGACTTAGCAATCTCTGACAGAGTAAACCTGCATAAAGGAGTGCTGGAAGAAAGGAAGGAAGGAGGGAAGATTTCCCTAGGTCAAGCAGAACTAGATTAGACAACATCCTAGTAAACTTGATATCCGCAAGTCCTTGGGCCCTACGGGGATGCATCCCCAAGTGATGAGAGAGTTGGTGAACGCTATAGCAAGGCCACTCACAATCATCTTTGAAAGGGCATGGCAACCAGGAGAAGTGCCTAAGGACTCGAAGAAAGCAAATGGCACCCCAGTCTTCAAAAATGGAAAGAAGGAGCCACAGGAACTACCAGCCAGTCAGCCTCCCTTCAGTCCCTGGAAAGGAGGCAGAGCACTTCATTCTGGAGGCCATCTCTATCCACATGGGTGACAAGAAGGTGATCAGGAGCAATCAGTATGGATTCACTGAAGGTAAATCATGCTTGACCAAACTGACTGCCTTCAAATGAAACTACCTGGGTGGATGTATGTGGAGAGAGCTGTAGATATTGTCTATCTTGATTTCAGCAAGACTTTCAACACTGTCTCTCACAACATCCTCACAGGTACACTCAGACAGTGTGGGCTGGATGAGTGGACAGTGAGGTGGATGGGAGATTGCAGAGGGTCATAATCAAGATCTAGCTGGAGATCTGTCATTGGTGGGCCCAGCACTGTTTGCTTATTCATCAGTGACTTAGCTGAAGGGACAGAGTACCATCTCAGCAAGTTCCCTGATGACAAAAAGCTGAGAGGAGTGGTCGATACCCCAGAGGGCTGTGCAGCCCTTCAGAAGGACCTTGGCAGAGTGGGGAGATGGGCACAGAATTATCTGAAAATCAGCAAAGGCAAATGCAGGGTCCTGCACCTGGGGGGGAACAACCCCAGGCACCAGCACAGGCCACAGGTTGATCTGCTAGAAAGCAGCTCTGCACAGAAGGATCCTAGTGGACAGCAAGCTTTCCATGAGCCAGCAGTGTGTACTGGAGCCAAGAAGGCCAATGGGATCCTGGGGTGCATTAGGAAGAGCTTTGCCAGCAGGTTAAGAGAGGTGATTCTGACCATCTGCTCTGGGCTGGTGAAGTATATCTGGAATGCTGTTGTAGTCCAATTCTGGCTTCCTCAGTATGAGAGAGACGTAGAGCTCCTGGAGGGGGTCCAGTGCAGGGCTACAAGGATAATTATTGGGCTAGGGAGCATCTTTCTTATGAGGAAAGGCTGAGAAAGCTGAGCTGTTCAGCCTTTAGAGATGACTGAGAGAGGACCTCATCAATGTCAGTCAGTATCTGAAGGGAGGGTGCCAGAGATGGGCCAGGCTTTGCTCGGTGGTGCTGAGCAATAGCACAAGAGGCAGTGGAAGTTCCCCCTGAAAACATGGAAGAGCGTTACCATGCATGTTACCAGGCACCAGAAAAGATTGCCAAGAGAGGGTGCGGAGTCTCCCTCTCTGGAGATATTCAAGAACAGTCTGGACACAATCCTGTGCCATGTGCTCTAGGATGACTCTGCTTGAGCATGGAGATTGGACCAGATCACCACTGTGGTCCCTTTCAACGTGACCCATTCTATGATTGTTAGGAACTCAGCAAAGCCCAGTTCCAGGATATCAGGTTGAAAGTCTTCCATAAAGGTGATGTGAGACCAAACCATGAGAACCAATGGTATTTCCAAATAAAGGGCAATATTCCACAACAATGCCTAAGGAAATACACAGCAGGAAAAACAGTTAAATGTGTATTTCCTAATGATTAAAGTTAAAGCACTAATCAGAATTCACTCCAATTTTCTTACTAATAGGGTTATTAGGAATTAAGGCTTGTCTCCTATTTTTTCCTTCTGATGAGAGATAAATGCTGACTGCTTTTCTTAAGGTGTTACTTAGCTGCCAGAACTGAATTCATGGAAAGTATTCATATATACATTAGAGATAAGAAAGCAGGCTCTGCCAACAAGGCAATAGCTGTTTGAGGTAGGTCTCTTCAGAGACCAAAGTGATCATGATCGATCCCTTACCTATATCTGGCAAAGGTGGAACAGATGTTACTAGGGAAGCTGGCCACAATACAGTCAGTGAGGAAAACACTTGATCTTGCAGATGTCAATTGCTCCAGAGGGAGCAGTTTGACCAAGCCCAAAGTGCAGGGTTTTCCTTAATCACTTCCAAAACCAGCTCCAACTGCTTTACAAACTCATGGCCGTCCAGAAAGAGCACACTAATCAAAATTCACTTTTGGGTAAAATTCTTAGAAAGACAGGATTCTCATCTTCTGGGGAAAAAAAAAAAAAAAAAGAAAAAAACCACCCAAAACCAAAAAAGTCTCCCTCTAGATTTGTATGTGTTCTCAAAAAAATACCATCAAATTCACTCAAAGCAGAAATGAAAACAGCAGTTTTGTTGTTTCTTGCAGCTACAGTAAAAGCTTATTCCTCTAGAAATTAGACACAAAATAATCAATAAAAAAAATCACTGGAGTCTGGGAAATACTGTAGGTTACTGCTTTGGTGGGACAGTTATTCACAGGTGCCCAAGAATAAAATTCTTGTTCAAGAATAAAACAGGCAGTAAAAAAGTACAGTTTGAAAAGCTTGCAAATGACTATGTGTTGTTCACTGGTCTCTTTGGAAGACAGTATGCTTGGACCTGGAAAAATCTCAAGCATTCCAATGTTATTCTTACTGTCAGTTAAATTACCACTCTCTGTATGCAGACAACAAGAGTTCTTTTCTCTGTTTTGTTGAATTGTGTAGTTAAGTTAATACCATACAAAGAGCACATTGTAGAAAAAATCTAACTTGGAGAACAAATGGAAAAATATTTATGTGCTTTGTATTGATAGTTTATAGCACTGGCTGACTGTTTCATGATTTTATGGTAACTTACTCTTCCAAAATAATAACTATGATAAATGTAGGTCTTACTATGAACACTACAACTAGTAATGTGAGAAAATTTCCTTTCATTTTATTATCTTTTCAGTTAACTTGTCTCATGTTATTTTAAAGATCCTGGGTTGAGCAGAAAACCTCAAATAATAATTAAGCCTTCTATCTTTGATGATATTCAGGGTGAACAAAGCAGACCTTAATGCAGACAAAGAGAGCTATTTTGCAGCTTCTGTGATCCTAAGGATTGACAAAAGTATCTCAAATGTCTTGAAAATACTACCAGACAAACTACCCTGTATATTATTGAACACAATTTTTTAATTCAACAGAAAAATCTTTCTTCACTAGAGAGAAGGAAAGGATACTTTTCCTATCTAAATGAGAAAATTACAAGGGACAAAGGGATAGGTTATTCTCCATATTTTGTCTTAAAATTCACATCACTATGATCAAAGTAATTCCTGATTTCACTGAAATCTCAGGAGGTATGAATGCAGTGAATGTGACAGTTTTAAAAGTTATCTTCCAATAGAAATATCAAATAAAATAATGCACTATAGATAAAGAATTAGTCTTCCCTCTAACTAAAAAAAAAAATATGTAAGACAAGATCAAAAGCAAAACAATTACTGCTTTTGCATTGCAAAATCAGAAAATTATTCATAGCTATAACACAAGCCAAAATGCATCAATACTTACAAAGCTATGAAAATTTTTATTTCAAGATAAATTCCATGTTGCTCTCGTTTTACTACCTCTCATGCATTAGAAGGAAAATATAAAACATTCATCTGGAACAGATAAAAATCTACATTGACAGGCAGAAGTCCTAAAATATTCACATCTTCACTTACGTTAACGACTCTGGGAGTTTTAGAGTTCAATAAAATATTGTTTGAATGAAATTTAGACTTAAGCAAATAATTAGGCAAATAGTTGTGGCCTCTGGTATTTGATTTCAAATGTGATTGCATGCCTGATTTTTTCCAGGCACAGAAAAGAACCTACTCTCAAAAACAAGTCATGAAGTGTACCAGGTATTCTGTAAGCACCAATTTCACATTTTCTAGGTTTTCACAATTACAAAGTTAACTTGGATTATGAAAAGTACAGAATATCTTCTCAGTTGCTCCCAAATAAATCAGTTCTCTTGCCACCACTGACTTCCACAAAAAGAATATTTATTTGAAGCAAGTGTTTCTGAAAATTGTATTTCCACTATAACCCTTAATTACAGGAAATCCTTGGCAGAGCAATAGTGCAAGAAAAATACAAAACAGAAAAACAAAAAATATATTTTACCAGGAAGAGCAATAAACTATTTTCAGTCATAAATTAATTTACTTTTGATCATTTTAATAAATTTAGCAAATAAATTTTAAGCAGTAATACAGATGCAAGCAAGTAATAAATATGAATTAAGAAAAGCCCTTCCAAGCCTTCAAAAAATTTTGCTGACAAGGTCAGCATTTCCAGAGGAGTTAGATGGGGTTTTTTCAGCCTTATCAATGTATAATAGCATCTTTACCCTACCTATGTGAAAACATTTTGAGACCTTATCCCAGCATTTGTTCTTTCAGAATTTTACCTCAGGACTGTCAGGAAGTCCAGGTCCTCAGATATGGCTTGTCACAACAGAAAAGCTATGAATATACTAATGTTTTATTAACTTTGGGTTTGTGTTATGCAAAGATATCAGCCCCTAAAATAGGATGCCCTTGCCACAGAATCCAACCCAGGAACCAGACTTTAATCAATGCAAAGGATCTTATGAAATCAGCAATTTTCTACCCTTGAGGGAGGCCACAGAAGAAAAACTCTTCCTCGTAAAAGCTGCTATCATCTCTCACATAGGACACATCAGTCAAGTCAAAATGTTACCTAAGGGAGGATATGTTTCCTGGTGCTTCCCCTGCTCCCCACAAAATAGGTGGGCACAGCTTTAAGAGAAGTTGTTCCTGCACACTGCAGGTCTGTGCTCATTCCTTCATCATAACTCAGATACGACCACAGCAAAAGTGCTGAAAATCTGACCCTTACTTTTAATAATGAAATAGGTTCACCTGGGCTCATGAGGTGTGCACTCCACACTCTTAATCTGCTGACACAGGCTTTTTAATTAAGCTGTTATAAAAAGATTGTGCAGCTCAGTAAAATGCATCCTATCCACTCACAGCCCAGATGATAGGCTCTCTTCTTTATCCTGTATAATACACTTGTGGAAATGTATTTTTGAAAGTGCAATCAATACCAGCCCTTTAAAATTTAGCTCTATTATGGAGTATTATAGCAAAAAAAAAATCAAAAGACAATGGTATATTAAATCTTATCTCAGAACAGTAGCGTAGTGTTTTATTCATGAGAAATTTTAGAGTAGAAGGGCAGAAGGAACTGCTGAAAGTTACTGCTATGTTCCTACGTTCTATATCAGAGCACAGGCCATCAACCTAAGGGCTCTCTTTAATTAAAGAACATAAAAAACCTCCTAAATCTCAAACAGAAAATACACTGTACCAATTACTCTGTTGTTTCAGGACTTTATTGTCATTGGTGACAGTCTTTCTTTTAAAAATGAATATATCTAGTTTCAACTCCCAAAACTTGGTTCTTCTTTTATAGATGCAATCTCTTCTTCTCATATATGACATCTGTCCCTTCTCAGATACCTGTAAATCACAAATCCCTCTCTTTCTCTTTTACTAGCCAAGAGTGTCCTGGAATCTCTCAATTTACAGCAAATTCCTTCCTTTCTTGACTCTTCACTGAATTTTCTCAGACCTAGCAACTTCTTTTTTGAATTTTGCACATTTAAAAATGATCCACAATTCTGAAAAAAGTTGCTTTAGAGCTAAATACAAGAACATCCTATCTTCTGGTTTTCTTTTTATATATCTCTGTTGTACCCTGCAGTTAAGTTCAAATAATTCGCGAAATACAATCAAAGCTGTCAGTACTAATAGGATGCACAATCAAGATAAAGTGTGCATCATGGGCAGCATTAAAATGATGGTTTATACTCTAACTGATAACTTGTTAATTTCTAGTATCAGAGATCACAGTGAAAAGATAATGGACCAAGAAAAAAATTTGAAATAATCCCAGAACTTTGGACTCCTGTTTTCGGGGGTGGGGGTTTGAAGTTTTTTGGGGATTTTGTGGAATTACTCTTACTGGAATGAATCAGCGATTCTCAAAACATTTTTATTATTAACATATCACTCACAACCTTTATAAGATTGTTTGATGCACTGTAATAGTAATGAAGAAAAACCTGCTGTATTGCATGAATGCATGCTCAGCTTGAAGGGAGAAACAAAACAATCATTACAAATGCAAAAGCACTGAGGAAGTATTATATAATTTGAGATGCTTAACAGATTGAAAATAAATAAAATGGAAACTTGGTAGACATACCTGAAGACGTCATTAAAAATTTTCAATAATTTGTTGGTAAGTTTTTTGCCTCAAGCCAAGAGGCTTCTAATTCTCCTATTTTCATGTTCAAAACAGAAAGAACAAGAAGAAAAATATTATTTCTTTACCAGGTACAGCAAACAGCTAAACTGCAGAGGAGAGGCAAAGGAAACTTTTTAAATAAGATTTGATGTCACTAAAATCTACTCAGAAACTGATCAGGTGCAGTGAAGCAGAGTGTGGAAATGATAAGACCATCTGAACCAATTAAATTTCACAGAAATGACAACCATTAACATAATTTTGTACATTGGAACCAGTTTGCTTACATAACTTATGCCTACTGTTGAGGTCTGTATTTCAATAAAGCAAATGTGAAAATGGCATGGCTCCTGTTAGAAAAGAGTCTTCCATCAATTTAAATAGCTTCACAGCACACTAAAATCCAGACAGCTAGCATTCAACATCATTTTTGCATCTGTCTAAATTCTTGTTGCAGTAAACAAGATAAAAAGGGCTGGAGGTTCAGAAATCAACAGTCTTGGTTTTATTCCATTTTCTGGCCTTTCCAAGACAATGTCTACAATAAACATTATCATTAATAGTAATGATGATAATCAGGATGATGATGACGATGATAATAACAATAACAATAATAACAGTTAAAAAAACTCCAAATCTAGAAATATTATAGAAACAGAAGTATACTATATGTTGGCTTCTTTGAGAACAACATCTATAGAAGACACTCTCTCTCTGCAATTTTGATAATTTTTAAATTAAATTATCTCTGTTGCCACATTTCCATTCTTTTTTTTTCTTTTTTTTTTTTTAAGAAACCCAGATGAATACCCACATGATAGTGGAGAACTACAATGAGTTTCAAAACATTAACAGACATTTTTTATTAATAAATGCAACGGCATCCAACATTTAATCACCATAATTCCACCTATTTTGCTGTGCCTGTTGGCCCAGCTCTTTGCCAAAATTGAGCATGTCATCTTTTATAAGATACTTCTGATAAACCCCTCATTTTTTCAGCAACTTCTCAAAACAAAATCTTTTCAAGACCTCCTGATTAGCTCCCATGCCACCATTTCAGAGTAGGTGCTGCCTTAGGAACATGGCAGAGGAGATAAGGTAGAAATTCAACATACTAATTTAGCATTAGCAATCTTTTTGGCAGCTACAGTGATCTGAAGAGAAGTAAATTAGAAGGTATTGGGTATCAAAGAATGACTAGATTTGCCGTTTTCTGATGATATAAAACTCCTCTAGCCTGTAATAGCAATTTTTGCCCAGCACACTACTTTAAGAGTGTAATTTAGCAACATGTTGTTAGGCTTGATCTCTTTTGTGGTCTGTTCCATGAGATCAGATTGTTTTAACTTCAAAAAACCTGGAGTATGTGTCTCCGGTTTTAAGTGCTGTTACAATTTGAGATCATTAACATGGATTTTTTATACATACTCAGAAAAAAAATATAAACAAGTCCCAGCACCTAGAAATGGAAAAGATTTTTGCATCAGGTGTCCTGGTATCTGAAAAATCTTTGTAATTATTATAAATTAAGACCATTTTTAATATTAGAAAGTAGAGCTATATTTTATTAGTAAGAAAGCTTTTCCATCACTGTGCTAAAAAGCTTCTCTCCTAAATGAAAACTTATGCAGGAAGAAAAGCATACTTTTCACAATTTGAGCTCCAGCTTACTCCATTTGTTTCTTAGTGAGCACCACCTGAAGGTTTATCCAGCACAGAAAGACAACTTACTGTCGTCACAGTTTCCTGAAGTAAACATTTCATTCACCTTTTCAAAGGGAACAGTTTCTCCTGAGAGAGAAGGCATGTTTCAGATAAAAGATAAAGGAACAGAGAGAGTCCATGATCGAAAGAGTTTTCATATTAAAGACTGGTTGGCAGGAATCAACAGCATGAAAACCCAAGAAATACAGAAGTAGTTAACTACCAAAACTTCAGCATTCTTGCTAACATCGCAATTGTAGCCAAACTTCACTAAGCAAATTGCTGGCTGGAAGCCACTTTTAGCTTCAGATAAAAGCTTGCTATTGCTAATGTACAGTTGTGCTTTTCACATAACTCTTCCCTCTAAAGGTATCAATTTTCTCAAAGCAGGAAAATATTCATGTGTAGAGGAGTCCTTTAGTAGCTGAATTTAGTCACTGGGGCCCAGTTTTCCCCATGTATTTAGAGGGTGCTGGGCCACCACTTTGGACCAGCAAAAAATTACTCCATGCTGAAGCTGAATTCAAGATATCCTGCTGCTGCACATCTGCCTTCTAAATGCCTGTGTTTAAATGATACTTTCTCTTCCTTTTTAACAGTTCTGTCTTCACCAAGGCCTTGTTTGTCATTTATTTCTGAAGTTACCAAATGACAGCATTGACTAGAGTAAGAAAAATGAACATGAGGTCTGAATGCACACAAGAATATTTGCTAACTGGACAAATGGCAAAAAACATGTTTCCAAAAATCTTACAGTTATAAGAATCTCAAAACTCTCCATGTAATAAATGTACAACAGATAATTTCAGTCATGAGTATGATTTCTCTTTCATAATCCTCTCAGAATTGAAAGCAGGGGTTTATGTCACTTGTCTGCTCCCCAGTCTGGCCCTTTCCAGGGCCAGATATAAGACTTTACAGTGCAAAATACTGACAGCATTTTTTTAAAATTCACCTAAGTGCTTCATTCAGCCCCATTTTTTTCATATCAGGAAACAATAGGATCTGACCACTGAGTTTCATACATGTGTGAGTCTCCACCTACTTGCAAGTAAGAGACCTAGTAGCAATAAGAGTACAATGAATAATGGCAGTGAATCTGGTGCATGAGCATAGAAATGCAGACAGATTGTTCTGCCATTGGTAGCAGCCCTCATTGCCTCTGAATTTTTGAGTAGTTTTAATTGCTTGCATCCCTTGATTAATAGTTGAAGGAGATGTGAAATTATGCCTTAGGAGGCAAAGGATAGTGGATAGGCAGAAAATAATACAGTTTTAAGGTTTTTGAATGTGAGTGAAAGGAAAAAAGTGCAATGAAGGACACCTACACTGGAGTTTCAAAGAGCTGACAGCATGGCTATTTGCAGATCATTATACAAGCTTCATTTTCAACACTCTGGATGGTCTGAGGTGAGTAAAAGACATTAAAAATCAAAATTAAAACTAAAAACACTGAATTGGAGAAACAAAAGAAATCCCATAAGCAAAGGTTATTACTTTAGAAACTATTTCTGTCCACTGCCCTTCCTATTTTCTTGCTAATCTGCACTGGAGACTGAGCAGTGAAATATTCAGAAGTGCCCAGCCCCACTGAAATCCAATTTCTTTTTCTATTTTTAAAATTAAAGGTCTTGAGTCAAACCATGATGTATTATGCAATGAATCTGTAACAGGAAGAGCTGTATAACATTGCCAGCTAGTGGTCACTTGACTTCAGAGCACAATAACTCAATTCTAGCACAGTTTAAATATTTTTGAAATGTAATAAAACCTTTTATAGTTGTAGCTTAAGAAGATGACAAATAAATTGCAAACATATTTCAGTACCTTAGCCATCAGAACATAAAATTCTGCATGAAGGTAACATTTAGTTCATGAATATGCTAGTCCTTCATTTATGTTTAGTTTTCCAGTTGAAAAGTACAGGAAAATTTTAAGTTCATACCAGCATTTATTCCAACAGTGCAGGTAACTACATAATATCTTCCCTAATGTTGTTTAACTTTACTATGTCATCTCTGAGCTGTATCTTCTAACACCTGGATAATATTATGGGGGGGGGGGGAGGGGAATTTCACAATTATTGCTGCTAAAGACTGTTTATTCATTAGAAGTGAATTCTCACAAAGGCATAGACATCAGCAAAACAAACATGGAATGGATACAAAAGAGACTAAGAAGATTCAGGAACTGCATTTACAACGAGGCGTGCATTTATGATAATTACACTTACAATAATAACGGTGCATCTTTCTGAGTTCTCTCTGTAATCTAAGATCTAGCTTCAAACAAGCTGTTTTATAAAGATATAAAGGGATATGAATGCCGAGTAATGTAAAACACACAGTAAAAGAGACAAGGAGGAGGGAAATGTCATGCCGTGCAAAAACATATATGCTTAAATGTTTCTATAGATAGCTTCACTATTTTTGCAAAATTCAGTCGGCATTTTTGTGTCAGTATGTAAAGGTCATAGAGCAGAATATACATTCTGGAATACACATTTCCTTTAGACTAACATGAGAAAAAAATAGAAGTTTTAGGAAATTATAAAAGAAATTAAAAGCAAGCCGATAGTGGTGCAAGCAGTTATTACCAAAGAGTTCTTACTGAATCATTGTTGACCTTAATATGTTAAAGTTTATATCTATGTCATCATTTACAGGCAGTTTTAAAATTGCATTTTTCACACTTGGATCAGAATTGTGAGCAATCATCCCCTTGCAACACACCTGTGTCAATTCACCCAGCCCTTCAGTCACACCTATTGTCAGCACATTTCTGAGCTGGCTGTGGCTGTGGGGCCCACACAGATCAGAATGAGAACATGCCATGCTCACACTGGCAGTGCGCACCAGCAGGACCAATCTGGTTTTGCCTGTAAAGGACTGGGCAAACATATCCTAAAATCAATCTGTTTAAGGTCCTTCCAGCCTCAGAACATCATTCTGCAAAGATTTACATACCCATTTAATTTTGTTCTGACTTCAGCAGGACTACTCATGGATAAATACAAGCATGGCAGGCAGCTTTGCCAATGATTGTGAGAGTCAGGATAATTCTGAGGTATGACCTGGGATACTGAGTCTGAGGGACAGGTCCACAGCTGTCTGGAAAATTGTACTGCCATTAAAATTCATATGAGGACTACCCCTAGAGGAACAGTTCTGTCAACAAAGGCAGAGAGCTACCAAAGAGGCATTACTCAGAATCCTTTAAAATTTTCCACTACCTATGATGGAAGATCTAATTTAGAAGATGCCTTTTAAAAGGGGAGATGAGGCATATTTCACCTTTTAATCTGAAAGAGGGATTAAAAAAGGCAAAACAAAATTTGTTCCCTTTAGGTTGAATCCACACACTACTTCAGAGCAGTTTTGAAGCCCTTCCTTTAACTGACCCTACTGAACAGTTTGGTTCCACAGGATGGTTTTCCTGTACACTGGACAAATACCTTGGCATTGCAATAAGTCTCTCTTTCACAACAAAGTCACCCAGTCTTTAAACATTTCATCTTTAGATATCTCCAAACTACCTGTGTGGTGGAGACTTTTGTCATAGGGAAACAAACTAGATGTAACCCAGAGAAAATCCCCTGAACAACAAGTGTAAACAAAAGGTCCAGAACCAGCAGCTGAATACTGATCTCTTTCTGATGTGCAATATGATCTCCTAATGAAGATATAAAAAAAGGTACTGAATAAACAAAGCCAAGCTCTCGTTACATTTTTAGTCACAATTAACAGAATGTAGGCCTTCAAACACACAGGCACCATTTGTTAATAAATTATTTAACCAGCCTCAGCAGTGCCAGATGCTATGCATTCCCAAGTTTCTGATGGCACAAGTAGACTTCCTGTCAAGTGTTGAAGTTAATAACTTTAGATGGGCTGTAGTCATCTCCACAAGTGTCCAGGGATTACATAGATTTTCCTAGCCATCATAGTGCACTGCCGAGCTCATCTCATTCAAGTTCTCAGATTCTCCTTCAATACTTGCAAAAGTACCCACCTGCTGAGAAATGCCTATTTTTACATTACATTTTCAGGCTCTTGTATCAGTGACTGACATCCAGGCAAAGGATGTTCTGCAGCTCCAGCTTCCTCTGACTCAGACTTGGCAGCCTTGGTCTTGCTATGATCCAGCTTGATGCCTCATGTTTTCATCCCCCATTTCCAGTGAGAGGAAGTTTATGTTTTTGTTTCCCTGTTAAAAAGATATTTGCAATACTTTTCCAACTAGCTTGATAGTTACCAACTTGTGCAGCTACAAGCAGCTTGTGTAGGAGTGCTTTCAGACTTGTATTACTGTTCCAGTGCTGTCCATGGCTGCAAAAGCATATTTGTCACTTCTTGGATCACCCTATGCTGGGCCACCACTAGCCAATTGTTTTATATAATCTCTCCAAAGCCTTCAACTCTCTACAGTACAAAATCTTTGAAAAGCCAAAGGCTCATTGATCTTGACTTCCATTTTCACTCTCTGTCCCACATAAACCATTACCTGATCAGGCACTCATTCTCCTCCTTCCAGCAATTACCGCCTTCAATACACATATGTATGCGTTATTATTTTTTATATACTTAGAACTTTTGTTGATGTATGCTTCACTGTTGTATAGAAAGCAGGATTCCTAAATTTTCTGTAATGCAGTTGCACAGCCAGGTCATCTGTCCAGATAAAGAAAAGACACTAAAACCAAGGTGCTTCAGAACTAGCATTGCCACCAATGCAAGAAATGATCCTCTGACAGATCTCCTTGATAGTGCCACTCGCCTTTATCAACACATAGCAAAGCACTCTCCAGTCATCACCCACTCTATTAAAATGCCATCAGTCATGGCAACGTTTTTAACTCACTCCTATATTTGTGGGGGGGGTTCGTGTAGCAAAATTCAATGCAAGGCATTGCAGAAGAAGGAGCTGATTATATTTTACAAAATTATCTCAAATACTCTGTGCATGCAGTTGCATTTTATGAAGTGCCAAGGTATGATTTCTCTTTTTTCTTGTACAGGCTGGGGAATGAATAGACCAAGAGTAGCTCTGGGGAGAAGGAATTGCTGGTGCTGGTGGGTGAGAAGTTGGACTTGACCCAGCCATGGGCAATCCCAGCCCAGAAAGACAAACGTGTCCTGGGCTGCACCCAAAGCAGCGTGGGCAGCAGGGGAGGGAGGGGATTCTGCCCCTCTGCTCTGCTCTGGTGAGACCCACCTGGAATCCTGCATCCAGCTCTGAGGTCCCAGCACAGGAACAACATGGAAATGTTGGAGTGAGTCCAGAGGAGTCCACCAGGATGATCAGAGGGATGGAGCACCTCTCCTATGAGGAAAGGCTAAAGGAATTGGGATTGCTCAAACTGGAGAGGAGAAGACTTCAGGGAGACCCAATTGCAGCCTTTGAGCTCCTGAAGGGAACCTTACAAGGAAGACAGAAAGGGACTATTTGCAAGGGAATGCAGTGACAAGACAAGGAGGAATGGCTTCAGACTGGTTTTGATTAGACAGTAGGAAGACATTCTAGAGGGGTACTGAGCACTGGAACAGGTTGTCAACAGAAGTTGTGGATGTCCCACCCTTGAAAATGTTCAAGGCCAAGTTGGATCAAGCTCTGAGGAACCTGGCCCAGTGAAACTGTCCCTGCCCATGGCGGGCTGCTTGGAACTAGATGACCTTTAATATCCCTTCCAACTCAAGCCACTCTATGACTCTACAGTTCTATGACACCTAAGCAGTCTGGCCAGAATCACTTGGGCGCACCACGGAGGACAAACATTGCTGTCTATGCAACTCTCACACGACTTGATTTCTTTTGGATTGGTTACTGCATACGACTGGGGCATGGGCTGAACATAATCCTTTAATGTGGACAGTGCTGGAGCAAAATGCCCAAGACTTGTGGCTCTTTTCATTTCCTCTATGAATATTTTATGGTTCCAGGTCTCTCACTTTGACAGCATTAATATTGCAAGTTCTTCCTTCTTGCTATCTGTATTGGGTTTGCACAGCCTGGTTTTTGGTAGTAGGTGGGCCACAGAGGTTGCTTCTTTGAGAAGCTGCTGGAATGTCTGACAGAGCCAATTCCTGGTGGCTCCAAAGATGAGTGTGCTGCTGGCCAAGGCTGGGCCAATTAGAAACGGTGGTAAAGCCTCTGTGATAACATATTTAAGAAGAAATCAAAACAAAAGTGATGGCACAGTTTTAATTCCAGCCAAAGAAGAGCAGAGTGAGAATTTGTGAGAGGAGAAACTCTGCAGACACCAAGGTGAGGGAAGAAGGAGGGGCTGGAGGTGCTCCAGGCACTGGAGCTGAGATTCCCCTGAGAAGAGATCAGGCATCTGATGTGTGGGAAAACTGTGGAGTCTTCTTGAAGGACTGCACCCTGTGAAGAGTGACCCAGACTGCAGCAGGTTTGGGAGGACTGTTTGTCCATGGGATGGACTGACACTGCAGCAGGTCACAGAGAGCTGTTGCTCTGAGATGAACTCACATCAGAGAAGTTCATGCAGAACTGTCTCCTGTGGGAGAGACCCCACTGTGCAGCAGGGGAACGACTCCTCTCCCTGAACAGTGAGAGAAGCCTCAGATGATGAAGTGACCATAACCCCTTCTCCCTGTCTCCCTGCACCACTGGGGTAGGAGGTAGAGCTTGGGAAGGAGGGAGGGGTAGGGGGGAAGTGTTTTCAAGGGCTTCTTTTATAACTCATTACTGTGTTCTGATTGTGTTAGTAATATATTCACTTTATATCTCTAAGTTGAGCCTGTTTCACCCTGCTGATGTTTGATGAGTGATTTCTCCCAGTCCTTATCTTAACCCATGAACCCTTTGTAACATTTTCTCTCCCCTGTCCTGCTGCAGGGGGGGATGGGTGAGCGGGCTTTGTGGGTGCCTGGCATCCAGCCAGTGTCAACCCATGGCACTATCAAGTCATATGAATTAAAAACTATATGTGAATTCTGTAGCAATTAACACACACCATACTCTTGCTTGGCTGTTTCTAAGGTTTTAACACATTCTTCTGTTAACACTCCAGTCACACCAATCTTAATATTTTTGGTATAAACATCTATACATTCTGTAAGTTAATTATCTTTGTTTTCATCTGTTTCAATAATTTAGCCCTCTAACCTCACAGAGGCATGACTCCTTCTGTGTCTGACTACTTTCAATTGCATTTTTTTAACACCACAGCTGACTCTTGCCAAAGGTATCCTGCTATTTACCACATTTAATTATAAATCAGGAGTATGTTCTACTTTCCATCACCTATTTCAGCAAACGCATTTCTACTATACAGTGTGACTATTTTGGGAAATTATTAATTTTTCTTTTCAGCTAAATGAAACCCAGATTGATCTGTACACAAATGGAAGACAACTGTTGAAGATTACTAAAATTTTTGCAAGACTTGAACAGCAGAGATTGTGCATGAATAGGTGAGGATTTTTAGTCTATCCACAGGACGCATTAATGAAACTGATCTCAGATTTCACAACTGGCACTTTCAAAGAGACAACAAGGACTTTCCAATTCCTCAGTATGTTTGTCCTGGGGGTTGTCTTATGCAGCATTAGAACCACAATTTTCTTCCAGCTGGTAAAGCTTTTTGTGGTCCTTCGGGTTTAAGGGTATCACCAGATATAATTTTATCAGATAGTTCAGTACCTTTTTGACATAACACAGGCACTGTAGTTTCTAAAAGAGCTGACAAGGTCTCAGACTGACATCCAAGAAGTGCATATGATGTTTTACCCAAGCATTTGAAGCTCAGTGCCTTAAGGCACTTTCTAACTCAAACACCACTCTGGGGTTTGCGGATGGATGTACTACTTCCTTAGCTAAGATTTTCTTCTATGACTAATTTCTCTTAGGAGTAAAGTGGTACCATCTTTTCACAAAGACACCTGCACATTACAGTACTCTTGAGACCACGATGTGAAAGTTAATGCTGTGAAAACAAAAGTCAAGATTTTCTGATATTTTTTACTATTAACAGCAGGCTTTCTGGACATCTGCAGCCAGCAGTGACAGACATTTTCACTCCCTCCTGACAATGGGATTATCATCCCAGCCTTCGGCAGTAAAGAAACAACCAAGTCTTAAGTGACCAGTTCAATTCAATGCTCTAAATAGGACTGCTGTTGTCCGCTTTCCTTTGACTTTTTAGGTCTTTTTTTTTTATACAGGACAAAAAAACACACAAGAAAGGATCAAACTAGCATTCCTTTGACAAGCATCTGAACACTCCAATTAAAATGTGCTATTGGCTGCTAAACACTGTCATGTCCCAACTACTACAAATCTCCTCAAAAGTTCATGGGCAGAAAAGAACAGGCATCTAAGGGCAAGAATAATATTGCAGCATGAAAAAATAAATAGAAGACATTTTTGCAGCACTGTAGTTAAGGAAGTGTATCCTACTGCAATCAGTTGCAAAAGGGATACTGAGACTTGCAGCAGCTTCAGCCTTCCATCCTTAATGAACAAGCTGTCTGAAGCTGTAAGTTTTCCACACTTTCCTGTAAGTTTGTGGCACACAGGGTATCACAGGAAAATGGATATGTGAGATGGGGTTGAATTCTCTTCTTTGAAGAGTTTCTCAGTTTTCAGAGATCAAGTTTGCTGTGCAGATTTTCTTATTAGTTTTTGATTCATAGGCTTAAATTCAAAAATCTAGGTATATTTCAGATGTAACCTTCACCAAAATCATTGATCAATGTCATGTCACAAACACTCCATTCCAAAGATAAGTCTTTAAGAAAAACACTTTTTATCAAAATGATATTAATAAAATTTTCTGCAACCACTGCTAATTTTTCATGTAGCTTATCCAGATAAACCTTGCTCATCTTGTGAGGTTTATTATCAGTTTTGAAAATTCAGTTGGTTAGAAAGCCATGCTGTCTTCTTCCTTTCTTCAGTAATACCACGTTACCTGAAATGTACTTTTAATACACTTATCCTGTTTGCACTCTGCTCTAGATAGGTGAGCATTCCTAGTAATCATGTTAGAAACAGAGTAACATAAGCTGAATCTCTTACATTGAGTCTGAAGTCTTTGCAGCTATGGAAAAATAAACATCCTATTTTAAAAGAAAATACTTTAAAATTACCTCAAAAGGTACACAAGGAATTTTCACTGTTCCATTTTTATTGTTCATTCTACAAATATGATTAGGTTCATCCCTGAATAAAACCAAATAAATTCGAGTATCTTTCCATGGGCTCCTTCTACAAACTTTGAGATAAGCTTTTATTTTTGTGTATTTCATAATAAAGTAAAAGACCTCCACCAACTGCTTGAGGCAACTGTGCACAACTTTTTAATACGATTGCTACATGCTAGCTTGATGTATTTTTCCCCCTAGAGATGGAAGAAATAGGGCAAATGAGTTGTTTTTACTACCTTCAGTTATAACCTGGAGTCATGAGTTGTTTTTCCTTTTGACAGACGCTGTAATGTCAAGGTGGCACCAGCCCACTCTTGGCGAGGCTCTATCCTAGAAAAGTGTTTTGCTCATAATAGGCTGCCTGACAGTCTGACCTTTATCACATTTTTCTTTCCTGTCACCTTCAGGAAGGGCTGCTGTGGTGCTGATGTATATCACAGACAGACAAATAATTTCAGAATTATTCTGAAACACTAGAAATTAAGTTCTTCTCTTGATCTTGTAACACATTCTGCTTTTTGAGATTTGTACCAAAAGTAAAAAAAAAATCTGAATGCATTTTTGATTACTTGGTTCCAGGATCATTAAGAGTTTCTAGCGCTCTGTATTTCCCAAAGTGCCTTCCCAAACATGCCTTCATGTTTGAAAAATGGAAGCAAACTCATTGGTAGGGAAAGCTTACATCTTGAGGAAAAATGGAAATCTATTGTCCAAAAAGATTAAATCCTTAACCACTCAGTCACAAATTACCAGCTCTGCAGCTTTTTCCTCTTAGGAGTGCATTGAGAACTGCAACATCTCTCTGGGGTCAAAATGTGCTTGACAAGGATATGCAGAATGCAATTAACTTTAGGTGGCATAGTCTTGTGAATATTTATATTCCTCAGTCTTCATTTTAGTTTAATTTTTGTTTCACTGTTAAAAAAGATATAATGTGCACCTTTCGAATGTATCTTTAAATATTGCATTTAAACTGTGCTACTTAAATTCATGTTTCAAACTTCCTGGGACCACTATTTGCACTGAATTAACACTCCCAATGCATTTATATATGAGCACAAAGCATGCAGACTAGGTTGACAAGCTTAATGTTTCAGCTATTTATAACCCAATTACAGATTATGCCAATGATGAAAAAACACATTTTGTTTATTATGAAGGCATAAAGAAGACAGAAAGAAAAAGCTGCTTTTCAACTTTAAGCAACATGGAGGGAGGCATGTTTTGGTTTTTTTTTCCTCCTTCACTGCTTTTCAGAGGGTGTTTGAATCACTGCACTGAGAAATGGCATCAAGTTATCAAAAATTGTATATGCATATGATAATGCAGACACTCCCAAATATGATTAAGTTTCTCTAACAAAAGAGAACTAATCAGAACTTTCAGAAAAGACTGCCGTATTTTGCTGCAAAGCATAAAACTTGCCTAAAAATACTCTTCATCAAAACTGAGAGGAGGAGAAGGGGAAAAAAAGTTACTTATAAATCTGCCTGTATAACAGATTTTCTGGATAAAACAACAACCACAGCAAAATTTTCAAGATCAAAGCTTTTCCAATGAGAAAAGTCATTTCTCATGTCTGATGTTGCCTGCCTGTAGTCCACCACCAGTTTTTCTTGCACCTTCATTAAAAGAAGGTCCTGCTGAGCAGACTTTTGCCTACATTCAGATGAGCAGAGCTTGCAGTATTCTTTACAGCCTGTTTCTTACACAATTATATTGATACATAAGCATCAAGGTATACATCAGTTAAGGGACACTTCAGCAATCTTCTGAAATCCATAAGCCTAAGTTCTCACCGGGGTATGCAAGCAGAAGTGGCCATTTTTTCATGTCAACAGAAAATAGGACTATAAAAAATATTGACTTCCAAACTGCTAACACATAATGTGGTCGATTGCACTTAAATCACACAGCCCTGTATTCTGAGATTCAGCTGGTGATCCAGCATTTACTTGCAAATTAAGGAAGGATTTTAACACAAGTGCTTTAAAGTGCTAGTGCTGAATATGCAGTACATAAATACACCTTTATACCAACAGAAAGAAGACTGCAAGGGCAGCAGGGTAGCAATGCTAGACCTGGGACTGTACCCTGAACCGTGCCCAACATCTTCCATTCTCTTTCTGCAGTGTTCTTTTAGAAAACAGAGCAAGACCATTCCTTTGAGGCAATGACAGAAGACAAACAGTGCCTTCGTCTCTGGAAGACTTGTTCAAGAAAAATTGTCTAGAAAATAAAAAACTGATTTAATTTAGTTCTTTACACATGCTGGATTCAAGATTTTACTCTGTGATCAATCTCACCACCAAGCTCCTGAAATGGAACCCATGAGACAGCATGCCACTAAATAGAGCACTAGCAGCCATGCTCAGTTTCCTCAATCACATAAAAAACAAGCTATTCTGTTGATCTACCCATCCTGTTTCACCAATCTTTTCAGGTTGACCAGGAAGTGTCTCAGCTTAGCCAACTGAGCTTGGAAGACCCTGTAAGCGAAACCTTTTGGACCACAATAGAAAAGTAGGACTAGAATTTTTTAACTTTTAAAATCAAATTCTCTTCTTGTTAGGAGACATATCGATGCCAATATATATAGCAGATTTCTCAACATTTGCTTATTAAAAGAATCTAAGTCAAAGGTTTATTTACTACAGGTTTTATTATGACCTTCTAGTATATTAAAATCTAAGTACAGTAGCATAATATGTTCAAAATAAATGCAGGTACACAGCAGAGCAAAATCTCTGAGGACAGAGGAAAAGGAAACACGTTTCCCAAGTATAGCTTTCCAGATCTTTGTACTCTTATTCATCATACCTTTTTATTCTGTGAAATTTGGGAAATACTGGACTGAATATCACAGGACTTTACACATTGCTGAAAAAACTTACAAATGTTGTTCTTCATGTCCTGGATGGCTAGTTTGTAAATGCCTTGTTATTCCTTGTGGCTCCATACATACTGTTAGCTAATGTTAATGAAACTCATTTTGAGGGTCTATTGCATCTTTAGGCATTAGCTAACAACAGTCCTGTGGTATTCAATCCAGTATTTCCCAAATTTCATAGAAAACATTGCTGAAGGTTTGAAGAAACAAATATTGTAACAAGCTATGGGTTGTGGGAGGTTTGAAACGACAAGTTTTCCTAATCTGTCTCAGTTTATGGTACTTGCTGCATTTTTTACATGGTAAAGTACATAAAGAGCAACTTTCTTTTAATAGAATAAAAAAGGGATTATCTAAGGATAATACCACAGGAGAAGTGAAATTCATTCACTGGATCACTCATGGGCACACTAGTGCAGCAAATAAACTGGAGACAAAAGCACATTAAGTCCTACATTGTTATCAATGCGGTCAATTTTATAAAAACAAGACCTTTCACTATTAGAATATTTACAATACTTTGGAAACAGATGGGGAGTTATCATGGAAGTCTTCTGTACCACAGAGGTTCACTGGTTATCCCGCATCAAAATTAAATTTTTCTTTAACAGAAAGAAAAACAATTGTTCCACATCTCCTGACCTTTTCTGTGATGAAAATATAGGCTAATATTTTTGAAAAATACAAATATTTAATGTGCCTCTTCAAGATAAATATGTTGTTTTAACAATGAGCAAGAAAATTTTTCTTTTAAAAATAATGTTATTGTATGGAGAGAGTATTTTAAAAACAGAAGTTTCCATCATCATGCAATTTTGTTGCAAAATGGAGTGTCACCCATAAAACCTCCCATATCTGTACACTTGTACAGGGAAGTAACTTTCTAACTCACACAAAAATCTTCCAGAGGAAGGTTTTTGAATCCATTTGTTAACAACACAAAAACTCAAGACCTTTCAATTAGTTTGCAAATCCAAATGACTGACACCAGGGAAAACAGAAACTTTCTACTTGAATTTTAAATTGAATATTAATACACCTTTGCACAAGTAGTGGGCAGGAATGAAAAACTAGCACCATGATTTAGTAAGCACAGCCTTCAACACACTTTCTATCTGGATCAATATCTTTGTGAGGTATCTTTTTCAGTAACGACAGATATTAAAAATAGATATTAAATATATATTAAAGATTAAAATGAAGATAAATTGAACTTAGGACCAAGTTTCTGAATCTCTGTTCCACAGAGTTGAACGAAAATTTCTAAAAATAATGAGGCCATCAGGTATTTCTGAACATCCTTTATTAATTTTCTACTGAGAACAGAAAAATACTTTATACCACTCATAAAAATATTTGAAAATCGTTTATCTAATCTATAGCTTACCTTTTTACATTTTTATTGTGCACTTAATTAGCAGAGTATATAATTTATATAGCATAAGAGTGCATGCCTAAAGTACTTTTTTTGCATCCAGCTCTGGATTCCCCAGCACAGGAAACCTGTTGGAGTGAGGAGACCACAACGATGATCAAAGGACTGGAGCTCCTCTTCTGTGAAGACATGCTGAGAGAGCTGGGGGTGTTCAGCCAAGAGAAAAGAAGGCTCTGGTGGGAGCTTATCAATATACAAAAAAGGCTTGTAGGAAAGGAGGTGGCATTTCACCAGGGTGTGCAGTGACAGGACAAAGGGTAGGAGTTTTAAAATTAAAAGGGTTAAGTTTAGATTGGACATAGGGAAGAAAACGTCTACAATAAGGGCGGTGAGGCACTGTCACAGGTTACCCAGAGAAGCTGTGGATGCCCCACTTCTGGAAGTCCTGGAAATGTTCAAGGTCAGGTTGGACAGGATGGCACTGAGCAACCTGCTCCAGCATGTCCCTGTCCCATGATCTTTAAGGTCCCTTCCAAGTATTCTGTGATTCTGAGATTCTTAAAAATTCTGATCCATTGCTGGGATACTCTTAGCAGTAATAGATTTGTCAGCTTTTAACATTAACATTTTAACATTGCTACTTTTAACATTAACATGCTGTATTTTATTCCATATATCAAGTTGAAGACATTCAAAGCTGGGATCACACAAAACCTACCCAGCTGCAGTCTGACCTGCAGCAAAAAGAGAGTATCGAGCGTAACAGCCCAGGCTTGGATTATAAGGAATTCAAAGAAAAACAGCCACCTAAGCCTCACGAGAAAAAGCATCTTAATTCTGCAGAACTGTTCAGATCAGAAATTATTCTCAGGGGGTTTTTTCTGTACTCTCATTCTCCACTTGTCTACCCCAGTGAATACCATGTCAGATACCAAAGGAATTTCTAAGCAAAGCAGGTTTTTCACCACTCTTGATGACACAGACACAATGCAAAAGAACAGGAATTCAGGCATGGTCATCCAACACTAGGATTAACCCACTTCTGTTCTGAAGCAGAGAAGGCACAACAGTGAACTTGGAAGAACACGCACTTACTCACGAAACCTAGAAAGCTTAATATTTATATTTATTATGCATTAGGGAGCTTATTAACTTAAAAACCAACCCGCATTGTACAAAAGGTTTCTTATCTCTGCTCAGTGTGGAACAAGTTTCAAAATATATATTTTTAAAATTTGTTCAGTCAATACACAATCCTTTTAAAAAACTGTATAACTGTCTGTACCCTCATTACATTTATAAATACATGATTTATACAGCACCCCATCTGGAAAAATTAAAACTCCTTACAAATATCTACATATATTGCATACTTATAAAACATTCATAGGAGTACTTCATCAAAGTTGGGTTTTACAGTCCATTTACACTGCAGCAAAATACATATAAATCTGTGTCTTCTTCATAAAATGTCTCTAAAAATTAGCACATTTGTAACAATTCACAACTCCTTGGATGAATCTTTTAGGAAAGAAGATTGATATGAATATATCCATGATATTCAGCAGGTAAGACAGTGATATGAAAGCTAAATATGATTAATAACTGAACACTAAGAAGCAGTTAAGGCAGGGGTGAAAGAAATTAATAGGAAAAATTAGTTTATATGGCAGAAAAAGTGACAAAATGCAGTACATACATATATTTCTTTATGTAAAGTACTCTGGCACTCACTCAGAAGTGTCTGTATTTCTGACACTGCTCATTTTGAAATTAAAATTTATTTTTTATAAGCAAAACATTAATGGGACCTGGATCCTGGGGCCATCTGGATTTGCTGTAACTGTACAAAACCAATTATTCCGGAATGTGGGTTTAGGGTTTCTGTATGACCTTCATTTATGGACAACTACGTATCTCACACATTCAGAATTCTGCCATCTATCTCCATTTCATCACTGCTTTCTGGTAATTACTGGACTTCTTGTTAGTAAATAACTGAGAATTTCATTGATAACCACTGTTTCAGGTACCAAAACTATATAGAGATCAGTGCCTCCCATACCATGAAGACTACATGTGGCATAGATGCAGACAAAAAGGCATAAGAAATGCAAAACAATCTATAATAGTGATGGCAGAAATTGTTCTGGCTCAAACCTGTTTATTTTGCACTATCTTGCAATTTTGGGAACTAAACATTCAAATGTAAAAAAAAAAAAAGTCTCTATATTCAGGTTTCTACCCAATATTAGAATTTGATACAGCACTTGCAGTCCAGTATCAGGTAGAATCACACCAGCTTGTGACCTGCTGTTCTAAAAACCACTCCTGCAAGCATGACATCAACCTCAAGCATCATGCAGCAAGTGCCCTTATGTCACAGCTGCCTTCCTCTCAAAGGCAAGATACTCTGTACCTCCCACCCAGCTTCCAGAGCCACAATTCAGTGCATGAATTTGTCCCACAGACTCCTCAGAATTTAGCCTTCATACACTGCTATCCTGCAGCAATGGTTCAATGTCCTCTTCATTACTTTGGTCTAGGTTGTTACTCAGACTACTGCTGATGCTGTTGCTGTGTTTTTTGGTACTGCTGGTTTTGCTGTTCTCAGGAATAAATAAGGCGACTAGAAAAGCCAGAAGAACAATGCAGGCTCCAACCAGGAAGGGGGGACCAGGAATGATCGCTCTCTACAGGAAAAGAAGCATAATAAAGAATTCATGTTTCAGACACCGACCTCCGCATTATGAATTACACTATTAAAGCAGGAGATCATGACAGACATATTTATGATGACTATAAAATTTTTGCAAACAGATTCATACATGCACTGCTAAATGAATTTTCTGCATCTACAATCCCCACAAATTCCTCACCTGATCTCCACACTGATCTAAAAGTCAGAAACAAGTAAAGTTGTTAACTGACAGTATAATTCCCTAGCAAATGAAACAGATGTTTCAGTTTCTGTTGTTGTACAGAAATACAAGTACTCAATAAATCTTAATTTCAGTTTTCTGTGGCTGAGATACTCTAGAATCATGTTAGCCAAATAAACAAGCATCCCAAAAAACAATATATGGGTGAGCAAAGTAACAGTGAGACCATTTTCACTGCAGAGATATGTCATTCATATACGATAACTTAGTATTTGGAGTTATTCTCTCTTGCTTCTAAGCATTTTATTTTAAAATTTATTAACAAAACTTACTCACATTTCATAGGCCCAACTGAAAACAAACAACTGAAACGTTTTAAGATAAATTTTACATCAGCCAAGTTTGATGACAAACCTCTACAAAAGAAATGTGTCAACAATCTAGCTAGTTTTTTTAATCTTTAACAACTTTTCTGTATATGTGTAAACTAAAACAAGATAAAAATCAGAAGATGAAACTTGTCAATCCAGTATACTTTTATTCAATGAAATGTAGGAAGCTATTCTCAAATGAAGTGGGAAAGTAGATGAATATAAGTATGCAGTAACCTTGCCTCAATTCTTGTTACAATCAGAGGGCTACATTTTCATCTGATGATCTGTACATATAAAGTATATAAACATATCAAAATATATTTTGATGACATTAAATCTTCAAGTGGTGCTACACACACAAATACTTAAAGAAGTAATGACCTTCCACAAATCTACACACCCTCATTTGTAGTATAACAGCTAATTCATCTGAACAGCATTTGAGTATTACATGATTGTGGTTTCACTGAGGACCGCTTTTGAAAAATCAGATCACTCCTCTTCCTCATTGCATTGCCAAGTGTTATTATTACTCTCCAACAAAGCCTACAACTCCACTGTTCGCTGTAAGGGCTTCCTGTGGATAACTATAATGATGCAATCTCACTCAAATTTTAGTTCCAGTAAATTTATATCAAAAGAAGTTACCTGGAACTGTTACAACACTGAAACCACTGCTGCTACTACTGTAAAACACATTTAAATTATGAGCTATCTTAATTATTTAATAAACTTGAAAAGTGAGAATTAAGGAGTTTAAGTATTTTAAATCAATCAGAAAGAAGACAGAATTCTGGCCTTATGAGTTCCATGCAGCAAACTGCACACAAATTTTGAACTAACCTTATCAATGGGATTTTGCTTTGTTTTTTCTTCAGAAGTGTTCTCAGGTAGCAATTCATTGAGTTCCACATGGAAGAGAAAGAAAATAAAGCCATACAGTGCTGGTCCCAGGCCATTGCACAGTCCTCTCACTCCAGTTATTATTCCTTGGACGACACCTAATGGGGGGCGTGGGGAAAAAAAGAGTAAGTATTTTTTTAAACTAGAAGGAATGCTAAGAGCCAAGAGCTCTGAGTGTATTCTAATAACAGTTCCAAAATAGAGCATACAATAATTATTTCTACATTTTAAGATGTAAGAAGTATGCTGAAGAAAAATCTGTCAGATTAAAATAAACCTCTGCATCATCAGAGTTCTGCCTGAACTATGAACATAGTTCAGTAATCTGTACTTGCAGCTTACTGGAAGCATTTTAATTTTTATTATTGCATAATATGTCATTATTATGATTATGAAATTTATATGCTGGTTTAATTTTTTATATTAGAGCTCTTCCACTCTCACACAAAGCCTACAATGAAAACAGCAAAGAAAACAGTGGCAAAATGTGGTAGCTATTCAATTTATATTCCAGTGAAATTTAGAGTAATGTACCTAAGTATTAAGAACTGTGCTTGGGAAAATATGCACAGATTGTGAGCAGTATAAATTTAAGTAACAACCTACTCAGGGCAATAAATTAAGTGTAGAGCAGTATATTCACAGTATTTGACTGGCTGCAGTTTTACACTGGATTCTTTTAAAAGCTGGATTAATCAAAGTGCTACAGGTATGTATCTGTTTCGATTTCATTTAGTGATTGTGACAACAGTGAAAACTGTTTCGATGATATTAACTTCACCTAAGAGTCTAAAAAATGCTGTTATACAATATTAATAATCTGCTTCATTCTTAAGGCAGGGAGGAAAGAAAGCATGCAAAAAAGACAGCTGTCCAAGTTTTTACTTCATAGGTTGATGGCATGAAAATTTAAAATCTTCATGCCACTAGGTGGCAAAACCTCAGTCCTGAAACTATTGAAAGCCTTAGCTATTAACATCAGTTACCTCTATGTAAAATCAAAGTTCAATGGCTTCTGTCAGCTTATCTAATAATTTCCTGATGTAAACAGAAAACAAGTCTTTAAAAATCTTTAAAATGTCCCTAAAAAATGGGGAAGAGGGGAATAATTTTAAAAACCCATGTAAAATACTATTTTTTGCACCTTTCTACAGAAATCCACCTCCTGGAATAGCATCTCCTTTGTAATTCTCAGATTAACTGCATTTTCTTAACTTCATGTGGTACAATGCTAAAATATAGTTGATACTTAAAAGTTTTATGTACAACGTTTTTTAAAAGAGAACACTAAATTCAATTCTTTTTACCAGTATTTTAATTTCTGATGATTTCTCCTCTCATTTTGCTTTAAAGGAGGAGTAATTTCTGACTGTACGTTGATTTTCACATCAAAACCAGTAAATTTTGTGTTTTCTCAGATTAACTGGCTTCTTTGGCTTCCTTTTCTATTTCTTTAAAATCTTGAAGTATTTTATCATGTAGAGCCAACTTTTCTACAAAAAAGAAAAGCTTCTTTCCTACATTTATTTCAATTTGGTAAAATGTGCAATTAAAAGGTAGTATTGTTACATTAATCCTCACTGTCTACTTAGAGAACACTGCACATTAAAAATGGAAGAGAAAAAAAGAGGAAGATTTTGTTGCATTCGTACTACTTTTACAGATAGAAAGAATATAAGTAGGCTCATCAGAAATTAGGTATTTTTCAATGCAAATATGATGTATTTGTGCACTTCCTTCCTCTCGACATAGATTGGCAGATTTCCACAGGTTCAATCAAGTGAAAACTCACAAAGATAACTTGAAAAGTACACCTAGATAATTCTTCTGCTTACACGACAAATAAGCAGTCTGATGCATAAACAGCAATTCATCCAACACTCACCTTGTTGATCTGCCTCGGCATTTCGTGAAACCAGAGCACTGATTGCTGGGAATGTAATGCTGGACATTGCTGCCACAGCTCCTGCTGCCCACATCATCCTGTGTTAAATACAAAATTTGAACTAAAAATGAGACTGCCCTTATAATTACTCCCCACACTCCCAAAAGGGCCACAAGTGCACACTTACTTAACACTTAATGCCCTTCCAAAATATTCTTACTAAAATACCTAAAGACTGGAAATTATGGTTATCTTCCTGCTCCCCTCCCATATATTATTCTGAATTTGTTGGACCAGAAGCACATGTGATTTGATTCTGTCCTACTAGAGAAAAAGAGTGAATGGGAGTGAAGTGGGCTTTCCTCTCCAATCGCCACACAAAAGAACATTTTCCCAGGGTGTCCCACTGAGGCAATTCTCTAGCTGCTACAATTGACTAGGAAGTGCTCAGATAAACAAGCACTCATCCCTCTCAGTAGGACAAACTTCGTAAAGATTAAGTTGTTCTAGCTTATGGTTCTAATTGTCTGTACTTACAGATAATTTTTCCAATAGAAAAAAAACTCTAGATAGTTTCTAAGACTAATTATAGTTGGAGTAAGACAATATGTTAGAAAAACAAAAATAAGTATAGATCCAGTACCTAATGGATAAAATAGATCTAGTGGAATTATAAAGAGAACATGTTATTTATCAGCTTGTGAGTTTAAGAAAAAGCTTTAACCACATTCATAGACTTAATACTCAATGGACTAAAACGTTGAAAAGACTCCCTTTTCAAAAGGGCTGTATGTACAGGAAATTCTATCATTCCTACATATGCAAAATACAGACCGAATATGTAATGAAAATAGGAATGTGTAATTCACAGAATACTTAAATACCCATGACAACAGAATTAAATAGTAGAATTTCTTGGAAAAAACCCTTTCAGTACCTTAACAAGTGTGTATATACCAAAATGTATACTTACCAAGACTGTGATCCAAAACCATACCAAGCCAACTGAAAGATCTGAAAGCCAAGGCCAAGGAGAACTGTGTTCTTGTTCCCTATAGATCTCATCAAGACACTGAGAAACACAGTCTGCAAGAGAAATTGATTCAACCAAAAGTTGTTTTTAAAAGTCAGACTGCTAACGTAATTCCTCCCATGCAAAGTAATTCAGAAGACCTTTCAAATGATGAGGAAATAAATAAATACCATTTGTCCTCTTACTTCTCCTGTATTAAGTCCAAAATACAGACAAGTCATTTCAACATTTAATATACAGATATTCTTAATTATTAAAGAGTTACTATTTTGAGACATCAGGAAAAATATATACTGCCTTCTCTGTGTACATTAGATGACAGTGTCATACTACTGTATGTGTGTCAGGCACACAACAGCCTGAGAACAAATCACAGCACAAGGATTAAAATAATGACTTGCATTGCTAAAGAAGGCCACAACTGACACCAGTAAAACTGGTAAACATTGATGAATGTATTGTTTGCATCAAAACAGTACGACCTTCATTCTGCCGAGATTGGCAGCAAGGCTACAACATACTCTATATGACATTCCTCTTCTTGTTATCAAACAGGAACACAAACTGTATACATAAAGATACCAGAGATCACACCATAAAAACATTTACGAAAGACAAAGGATCTGTTGAAAAATCAGCTCACTGTTGCTAATTAAGACTTATGACAAGAATATACCAAGGTCTCACAGCCCTTCAGCCTCCAAGCGTGGAAGTAACCCTGGAAAGACCAGGTCTTGCTGGTATGCAAGTTTGACAGCAAAAGCCAATTGAACAGGTGCAAGTAGCATGGCTTTTATTTAAAATAAGGCATTTCCCTTTCAGAATGCTTTGCATTTAGCAACAAATTTCCTGCATCATTTTAATGATTTTAACTCAGTGCTCCAATGAATTTACTGATTCAAGTTTAGCAAATTTTATTTTTCCAATATCCAGATGCAGTATCTCTAAGGAAAGCTGATACAAAGCAAAAAATTTACATGGACTGTATCATGAATATAACATTTAGTGAATGCAAGACACACTGGCATATTAGAGGATGTAGAAAGTTTTTAGGTAAACCTTAAATGAAGCACTATAAAGAATAAAGCTTACCTGGGCTACTATGGACAGAATGCCCACCACAGCTATAAATGCTGCAATGCTAGCAGATCCAAAGCCTATAATCTGTAGAGA
Source organism: Petroica traversi (assembly GCA_025920805.1). Classification (NCBI taxonomy): domain Eukaryota; kingdom Metazoa; phylum Chordata; class Aves; order Passeriformes; family Petroicidae; genus Petroica; species Petroica traversi. Next base: position 784,941 of record JAHLSL010013308.1, on the reverse strand, counting down.
AGCAGAAACTGTGTAAAACAAATGCCAAACACAATCCAGGACAATTACTAGCAGAGACTGTCTTCTCAAAGAAAACACTCAGCCCTGCTTATACTCTAGACCTCTAGATCCAGACAGGAAGTGTCCACTTTCAAGAATAATCCTTAACTTGACTCTTTGCCAAGAAAAGTATAAAGGAAAAAAAAAACCAAAACCCTGCCTTAAAAAAAGTGACAGAGGAAGTCATGTATCTGGAAATTGAAGTTCTCTGTCCCTCCCACAAACACAATAGGTCTTCGACAGGCAAGACCCCACCTCAAGGCAGACCCAGAATCTGCTTTACTGAATGAGAACCAAGGCCTGCTTAAGGTAAACACATGCTTAAAATATTGCAGGGTTTATGCATCAGGAGACAGGTGTTACTCAGTTCTTGGCTTAGCAAAGCACCCTGCCTTTAATTTTAAAGCTTTACTTTGCCAGAAACCAAGTCTCAGAGCAAAGTCTATAACAAAAAAGAGGTAATAGGAAATACTTATTTAAACATCTTTACTAAAATGTGAAGACACCAACATTTACCTGTCTCAAGTACAGAAAGAAACTAGAATACTGGCCAGCCTCAGGCAGATATGAGAGCAACACTGTAATGCAGATCGGGAGAACTGTAGGATCTTTTCTAACCTTCTTCAGAGACTGCAAAACAAAAGAACAAAGCAGGTACTGAAACGTGTACTCACTCTAATGAAACCTTGAAGAAAGAAGGTAGATTCCCTTTTACAGTGCTTGTATATTCATCAGAACAATTACATATGGAAGTTGTTAAGCTGAACCTTAAGTCACAAACAATTTCATTATATACAGTTCGGGGACTCAATTCTTCAGCAAAGTTTCCACTGAGGTTTTTGAAGCCACTGTTCAATGTCAAGTCAAAACTATTCCCCAATAACAGCATTATATAATAGTAAGGGAAATGCATACTTTCTTTTAATGGCTCTCCATAATAATAATTCATTTTGAAAGATGCTTGCAGAAAATACACATTTCTTACACTTGTTCACCACTCATATTAATTACTTTATGGCACAAATAAACTGCGGAAGACAAATTCTGTAACTGCAGCCTTTCAAGCATGCCATCCATCTTTCAATATTCACAACCAGTTCCCAGCAGGATGGATCTCATGGAGAAAAATCACCCCTTCCTTTCTTAAGATGCCAAGGCACAACAAAAACATAAATTAAGTGTGAGAAAATGAACGAGTTACTACAAAGACTGCATGGTATGTTTCAGCCCTTCTGATATACACCTATTAAAAAAAAAAATAAAAAAAATCAAGCTTTATAGGTCCATTCTCTATTAGAAAGAAATCACATATAACCAATAGTAGAAATCAAGAGTGGGAAGAGATACTGCAAAAAGTACGATTGTAAAGTGAATATATAAAACCTTAAAATACTGGCTTTTGATCTGTAACAATTCAGCAATTCTCTTTGCAATAAAATAGAGTACATAAATTAGAAAAGTAAAGTATTGACCCTTTGGATTTCACACCATACATTATTTTCAAATCTAGAATTATTTAATCCACAAAGTTTGGTTGGATTTTGTTTTTTAAATGTAGTTAGATCTTCATGGTAAAGAGCAGAGGACAGAGACTACGGTATACTGAATAGTCAGGCGACCAGTAAGACTGAAGACTTCTCAAGCTTCTGCAACTATTATTTATTACTTATTAATCATCAAATATTTAATAATTACTTATTAAAGAGCATCTTACTGCAAAAGGATCTGCCTGTTCCCACGATATTGAAGATCCCCATGAAGTAGGTCTTATTTTTTCTGGCAGAGATTCTGGTACAGCAAGCAGGATGAAGCAAATATCCACGATAGCCACCAACGTGGCCACCAGTACAACCAGACTATCTCCGTAGCTGGAGGACAGGTATGCTCCAATGGCAGGACTAGTTACCAAACTTGCTGCAAAGGTGGCAGATACCTATGTACAACAACAGTTTACAAACACATAAAAGTGGCCATTACAGAAAAATTAAGTAACTTGCTCACCATCACCGCCCCTCCCCAGAAGTGTGATTTAAAAAACACACCAGTAAAAATTCAAGTAAAAAACCCAAACCAAACAAAAAAGTAAATAAACCACACACATATTTACAACAGTAAACGGGTGACAAATAGAGCTTCTACAGCCTCCTCAAGAGAAAACCATACTAGACAGGATTTGCACTCCAAGATCAGGTTTAGCTCAAAGGAAAACGTCTCTTACTTTCAAATAGACTAAAATCTTTATTTTGTTTTCTAATTATGAATTTGAAGTGATTTGACTGAAGAAGTACATTTAAATGCCTGTCTAAAAGAAGTTCAAAGGCTAAGGATGTCTCCCAATAGACCTCCAAAAGGTAAAGTAATATAGATATTAGGAAAGCAAACTAATCAGGAATTATATTACCACTGAAAGGACTAATTTTGTGAACTAAATTATTTTCCTCATCTTTTGATCATTAAGAAAGGGCATGCCTAAGTTACTAAAAATACTGGTTTATGTATTTTCATCCTTCCTCACAATTCTGACATTAGAAAAAGCCATTCTATACTAAAAAGAAGTAATATGAACTAGAAGTACAACTTACAGGTGATGGAAAATTATTACTAGATTAAATTATTTGCATTGTCTTTAACATTTAATATTTTGTTTGCAAAACTAAGATATTCCTTCTTACACATGCCCTCCATGCAAGCTGTCAAACTTTATCCCATGAGCACACAGCATCCTGTTCACTGGCTGAACTCTAACACAGTGTCCTGAGCCATGGTTCATTCCTTTATCAATCTCTTTACATTAATCAGGAAACAATCTGTCCATCAAAACATAAGTTCAATATGAAGGTCATAATCTGACCTTTTCCCCCCAAGCTGTGCATATCTTACCAGTCCATAGGCTGTAGTTCTTTCATGTTCTTGTGTTACATCAGCTACATAGGCGAATATTACAGAAAAGGTAACAGAAAATACTCCAGATACTGAAATCATAGCGAAGTACCACCTAATGATTTAAAAGAAACAATTAGAAAGTTTAAGCTAAGATCTCTTTCTTTTCATCTTGCTAATAAGCAAGCTTCTGTTTAAGCCTAAGAGGAGGACTCCTCAAGAACTAACACAGAACTTCACTGGAGATGAATGAATGACTGTGAAGTCCCCCTTAAATACTGGAAAACAGCATTTTTGGGTTTTTTTATTTTTCTGTTTACTTTACATCAGCCTAAAAGAAGAAGTGGTCCCTTAAGGACATGGTACTTACAGATTTTTACACTCTTGAGTTTAAGTTTCAAAAAATTATCTTAGAAGTAATTTCATCAGGCAATTAAAGAATAAACTATCATATATATAATGCTGTGGAAGCTGAACTCTGAATGCAGTCAGTGCACACGAAGTTCTTTCGTAATTCTTCCATGATTCACAATTAATGAAAATGCAACTGAAGTCTTAACTGAGCAGTGCTGACTTGGTTTCAAAAGTCCTAATCAAAGACTTAAAAGATTTCACTTGCAACAATTATACTTTTCTGTGGCAAATAAATGCAAGGTTCATTTAGCTTTAAAAACATTTTTGTTACTGACAGTCATCAAGGGAAAAAAATAATAGCTGATCTTAAAACACAGACAGGATTATCAAATCCTTGCAAGAATTGCTTTACTTCTATGAATACAGTTCATATTATTTTATTTCTACTTTTAGGATACAGAGTTTGCACACATCTTGAACACAAAAGCTCCAGAACAATGCATGGAAAGAAAGCTGCTTTTTTCTTGTCTTATTGTCCCTCTCTCACTTGCCCAAACTGCTCTGAATAACCTGACAACCTTGCTACTGCAGTTTGAACTACTTACCATGGGCTTATTCGCATTAATGGAATTGGGACACAGGTGAAGAAAACTGTAAGAAGAAGAAAAGACTTCCTTCCCCAAGCATCTGAGAGAGCACCTATTAATGGAGCACTGAGAAATGACAAAAAACCCTGCGACAGAAGAAAAACAATTAGTATATCTATATCTACATTTCCAAGGCTTGCTTCAACTACAATATAAGAAAGAAATAAAATTGAAAATTGATTTGGAACTAAAAACAGAAGTTGCAGATAACTGAAGATGCATACTATTTGTTCTACAATCTAGTTTTCTGTGATTCTGATGTTTTATGTTTTGAATCTATTAAACCTAAATGAACTTTAAAAAAAAGGACAGCATACACTTTTTCAAAATCCATTTGACTCAACATAGAAGTAACACAGACTTCAAAATCTTCTTTAAAATGTCCAAAATACAGTCTAGTTCCACAAAGGACATTATCTTAGCCTCTATCAAGAGACTCAGTGCTGGATTTCAAACCCAAGCTGCCCTCTAATTTGGACTGTCCCAGGAGAGAACTTTGAGTAACATAACTGCTCTCTGAAATACATTTAACAGTTTAAACACTTACTGCTTTATATTACATATTTATCGTGTACAGTACATCTGTACAGTGCAAGAACTATGAAGCAAGCCTGGAAAGTTGAGATCATGGGACAACATAATGAGATTTCTGAGGTGAAGGTCAGACCCACATGTACAGTAAAAACAGAAAAAATTGACTAAAGATCAAATACTAGATTTTCCAGAATTTCATGAAGTCTCAGAATCTAGGTCTCAAATCCGTTTTATTACACAGGAGAATTAAAATAAGTAAGGGATTTCTCAAGTTTGTTAACTGGAGAACAGTTCCTCCTAATTAGCACATTCTTCACTTATCAATCCAATTGTGCTGTAAGTCCAAACATTAATAAAGGCATGGTTCTGTAAGTACCTTAATAAATATCCTGGGAGCCTACTCTGGCTAACTTTAGCTTACCTCTCTTATTCAAATATAGTCACAAGATCAACAAATGTGTACAGACCACTGTTGTAAATAACTGCTCTGCCAAATCCTTATAAACAAACCTGATTTTCAAAGTTTTCAATAAGCAAATTGAGAATAAAAGCTGTAAAGCCAGACTACCAGATCCCCGGAAAGCTGGATATCTTACTCAGTTGAAATTAGTGTTTCTGCTCTTTAGAATCAGATTTCAGTGTCACATGAAATAACATATTTTGCTGTCAAAAACACTTCCAATGTTTCATAAACAAAATTCTAAAGAAAAAAGAAAACGGAAGTACAAGCTCTCTCTAGTCTTTGATCTCCATTTATTAAGCCTGTCAGAGCAATCCAAATATTCATGACATTAATGCACTTTTCTACAGATATGCTCTGTACAAAATATATGGGGAACCCTTTATTTACTACTTTTAATACACAGTTACATTGCACTGTGAGTGAAGAACTTGAAAGAAAACAGGAAGAGGAACATGAACTTTGTTTTTCTATGAGAACAATGAGAAGATAACTTCCTCTTTCAGTCTGAGACAAACCAACACCCGGAGTGTATTGAGTTCTGGCCAATCCACTATGAAAGACAGCAAGACAATCTAAAGATACCACATTCTTACAACTCTTGTAAGAAGTCCTTTATATTTGTTATGGGACATAAAGAAAAACAATTTCTGCTATAAATTATCTTAGTCATAAGCTTCAGCAAGGGCTTTGCAGCCTCTCAATACAACAGTTAACAAAGAAAAGACTTTACATTAGTTATGCTAGAAAACTCTTGGAAGCCTTTTTGTGGCTACAATCTAGCATAACCACTGTGTGAAAGCAGTGGTCTAAGTAATCTATAAGCTGCCCTGAATAACTTGACTATCACAGAATGTTCAAGAGTTGATTAAAAAAAAAAAGATCATGAAATAAAATCATCCTGATGAAAATTAGCTCTTATGCCACATTTTAAGACAAAATCATAGTGATTAAGTGCTTCATTTACTATCTCAATGGTATCATCATGATGGCATTAATTTGCCTCTGATATAAATAATTTAAAATTAGGAAGCAGACAATAAAAACCTAGCTCTATTCTCAGACAGATCCTTATCAAGATTACAATAGCTACAAGTGGTACTTCTTCAAATAAGAGGAATTTAAATTTCTGAGCAACATTCCAGTTGCCTCAAGATGCTGCCATTCCCACAGTGAAACTTTAACTGAGAAACAACCATTACAGTGAAATAATGGTTTAAGAATTAACTACATTCTCAGTGTTTTGTATGTTCATATGGAGCATGCAGATGAGACAAGTTAAAATATGAGAACACGCAGAATATTTAGGTCACAGGTTTAAAAAAATCTTACCTTAACACCTTGAATAAGACCATTCATTAAAAATGTATGATGGGGAAATGTTTCATGTAAGACCTGACAGGGGAGAAAAAAAAGCATTATTTTAATAAGGAGAAACAGAAGACAGTTGATTCCAAGTTTAAATTTGATTTGTAAAACAGGATAGCGCTATAAGAACTTGTTAAAAAAAAATCTTATTCCAAAATATAAACTAAAAGGAAAAAAATAAACAAAACTAAAAACCCCCAAACAACCAGAAAAAAAGTATATTCTACCTCTTTTTGTGTTCACAAAAAAATGTAAACAACGTTTAACATCAATTTATTGGCATATATTCCTGTGCTAGCAAAGACTGTAATGCAGAAGTAGTTGGTTTGGGACACTTTCCTTAAAAAGAGGAGCAGTATAAGCAAAAATAATCTCCATGTGGTACGAATAACAAAATTTTTATATAGCTAATTTCTTAAAAAGGCTGATTCAAGATTCAGCTAACTTATGTTGACAAGGAAAAAACAGTGCTATATTCACAACTGAACAAATAGCTGCTATTAAATAGCCATACAGTTAGAAACACTTCCAATTAATAAGCAGATGCTTATAAATACCAGCAAGAGTTCTGAGTGTTTAAACACAGCTACGAATTCATGTAAGGTGCTTTACCAGCCATCTTAATTCAAGGGCAAGAATGTTAATCTATGCTCAACAGATTTACCATAAATATGCAAGAGAGTTAAGAGGCCTCACAGGGGCTACCATGCTGTAAAAAAATTTATTGTGATGGTCAAAGCACATTTGCACACAAATTCATATTCAAACAAACTTCACATTAATTTTCTCCTGATATTTATAGATAACTGCCACCAATTACAAAAATTACTTATATGTATATTGAGAAAGGGTCATTGAAAAGTATCAGCATTATTTTTCTTGGAAGACTGAGATTCTCAAATCATAGGTTTAATCAAAGTGGTGGTTCTCATAGTAAAAACTGGGCAGATAATTTTCCATATTTACACCAACTTTCCCTTCTGGTATCATCTTTTGGTAGATAGTAGAACAATTTTTCACCTGTTAGAACATGATCTTATGATATGAATTGAGGAAAAAAAAAGGCGGGATTCAAATTACAGATCCTAAAAGCAGATGTCTTCTAAGTTAAAGAAAAAAACAAAACCAAACCAACAAAAATATGACATTCAGAGAGTCAAGTCTAATTTCCTTTCCTGAGTGGCAACCACTGTTGATATTAAGTTCAAGTTTTTTGATAGTAATTTGTTACTTTACAGACAAGAGAAAACCAAGTTGACACACGGGTAGCTGGAACTGCTTTACTCAAGTTCTACCAATAGATACATATTCAAAAAAAATATATATTGAAGACAGAATGTGTCATTAAGTAATTGGTATTACTTATAGTAATTTTCTAACACTGGCTTACAAGTTCATAAATAAAAATAATGTCCAAAAGCTTTGGGCAGTCTTTGACTAGAATAGCCTTTGCCTGCTCTATAAACACTTTAAATCCTTTCTTCTTCATGTATAATGTCACAAAGAGTATGTCAGATGTCAAAAGAAGCAAAAAAGCAATTTAAAAAATTAACTTTAAATAATCCCCGCTATCAAAAATACACACCATTTATTTCCATAGTACACAACATTTTAATTAGTTTGAAAGTTGATAAGGACCTGCAGAATAATGAAAAAAACCACAAAAAATTGAGTAATCACAAGCTTTTTCAACAGGCCAGACACTACCATTTCTGCCCTTCCTACCTGACAAACCTGCTTGAGCAGAAGTGGGCGGCTGGCAGTTCAAAGGCTGAACCTTGTTCATAAGAAATCTCTACAGGACTTCTAGTACTGCTGCCTCCTAAGCAGGTCAGCATAAGCTACCACAGGTACATCACAAGACAAAGGTGCAAAGTATCAAACCAGACTTGAAATTATATAAATCCAACAGCAGCCTTTCAAAGCTTGCAAAGCAATTGCTGATTCTAAGTAAAGATGATCACCCTCAACTGTGGACCTATGCCAACTGGAGTATACTAGTGGGCAACTATTGAAGAACCCACCACATAGTTTTATTAAAATGAGTGGGGATTTTCAGATCTGTAAGAATTATGATTTCCACATTTATCCTTTTGAATGAGAAGTGTCTAACTTAGTCAACTTGAAATTGTGCAAAAAGCAAAAAAAAGGAAAGGCAAGAAAGACCACCCAGTAAGCTGCCCCATATTTTGACAGCAGCAGGATGATAGGACGGCCACTTTGTGAGACAACTGCTTTATGGAAACTTATTAACTGTTTATGTGAACTTTTTATTACTATTCTATGGTAAGAAGTTCAGAAATTGCTTTTAGACAAACACATTCCAAGAGTTATGTACATTATCTTATTTGGAGTTTGGAGGAGGAAAAAAAATTAACTCTTTCAATCCCACAAAATTTTGCTTGCTGTGTATTCAAGGTGATCTCAAATATTAGGCAACAAAAACCTGGACTAATAAACGTCCTGCGATTGCTCACAGGCAAATGAACAAGATCTGTCTCCAAATAAAATTCTTCATATTCTATTACCAAACACTCAAATTATCTGTTCATCCAGAAAATAATGAGAACAGATTAAATACTTATAAAATCTGTTTTTTACATGCCTTTACAGTAATTACATGCTGACAAAACAGTCAGCCCGCAGGGGTATACACAGTTAATGAAGGGTTGCATAGTTTATTCAATTGTTACAACTGGAAGATTACTTGAACTATGAAGCCTTAAAAAAGACAGAATTTCCAGAGATACTTTAATCAATAGACAAGTAGTGTTACTCTAAAAGGCAAATAAGAGTTAAAGAGCAGCACAGAAGAGTTCATTTATTTTCCCTTATCTTCTTGTCTTTCAGCAGTCCAAATCTCAGCTGCTAAGACTTCTGGAATGCATGTAATGAGATACGCATTAATGTAAAGCAAATTAACTCCCAAATCCCTAGAAATTAGCAAATTAACATTCGTCAGAACCAAGATAACACCTGATGAATGATACTTACCGTTAGCATTGGAGTTGTCAAGAGCCCCCAGGCAAAGAATTCTAGAAATATGACCACCACCGCATGGTATACGCTTGGCCGACCAATACCTTGATGCTAAGAAAGAAAAACATATGCAGTGGTTGTACATATCCAATTCATTTCATGTGCAAATATCTCTTGCAGACATATTTTGAGCATAACCACTTTTCAGCATGACCTACTAACCAAGCCCTTGGGAACAACAATAAGGCAAACAAGGGAGGAGAAACTATTTTGCATTACAAAACAATTAAAGATCTCTAGGGAACTTGAAAAAGTTTGTTCCCTTGAAAACTTGCTGACTGAAAAGAATTATTTGCCCTGTTCCTGACATTGCCCTGTACTGTTCTCACCTCCAACATGCCTTTAGGCTTTCTCCCCCTTGAGCCTTATTCTCAACCCTTCCACAAGAGGGTGATAAATGGTATACCTTTCCCTGCATCCTCCACAAGACACATCCGGTATTGTGTCAATAAAACTATGACAATGTACATAATCAGAAGAGCAACAATTTTTTAATTTGAAAATGACAAAATATGAGAAAATAAGGAGCTGCTTATGTCATCTGTGTAACTGTTTTCTGTTGATTGCTGACCAACTGATTCAATGCTTGTGTCTGCAAACACAGACTACAGACGGAGGAACTATTCTACTGGTCAACAAATAATTCCTGAAAGAATTAGCAAACTATCAAAGTACTCGTGATTCTGTAAAACTGCTGCCAAGATCTGTCTTTCAAGATCAAAGGATTTGATCTCAGATTAAATTAATGAAGTCTTTTTATTTAGATGAAATTGGTAGAACCCTTGAGAAAGGTATACTTAACCAGAACTGTTGCTTGCTTGCTTCCCAAAAGAGATTTAAGCAGAGGTGCCGAACAATCTGGTGGCCTTCACTGCAGTGACAGCAATGGCTGACAAGGGGAGACTGACAAAAGTCATTTACCTAGACTTCTGTAAAGCCTTCAACAGCTCCATATGACACCCTTATCTCCAAAGACGAGACACATGTACTTGAAGTGTGAACTGTTTGGTGGGTAAGGAACTGGCTGGATAGATGCGGCCAGAGTGTTGTGGTAATTAGCCCTGTGTCCAGGTGGAGGCTGGTGACGAGTGCTGTTCCTCTGGGCTCAAGTCCAGGACCAGTGCTCTTCAGTATCTTCACTGATGACACAGACAGTGGGATGGAGTGCAGCCTCAGCAAGACTGCAGATGACGCAAAGCTGTAGTACAGCTGACACAATGGAAGGACAAGCTGCCATCCACAGAGAGCAGGACAAACTTGAGAAGTGGGCCCACTTCAGGAAGCTCATGAAGTCTAACAGGTCTGGGTGCATGGTTCTGCACTTGGGTCAGGGCAATCCCAGACACAAGCAAAGAGTGGGAAAAGAATTAGACAGCAGCCCTGAGGAAGACTTGGAGGTTCCCGTACATGAAATGTTGGACATAAGCCAGCAATGTGCACTTACAGCCTAGAAAGCCAACCACATCCTAGGCCGCATTAAAAGAGGAGTAGCCAGCAAGTGAAGGGAGGGGATTTTTGATCATCTGCTCTGCCCTCATGAGACCCCCACCTGTAATAATGTATCCAGCTCTGGAGCCATCAGCACAGGGAGGACATGGACCTATTGTAGTGGATCGAGAGGAGGCCTCAAAGTTACCAGATGTCTGGGAGCATCTCTCCTATGAAGACAGGCTGGGAGTGCTGGGGTTGTTTGGCCTCCAAGAAGAGAAGAGATGGCTCCAGGAAGACTTCTGTAGCCTCTTACTGCTTGAAAGGATCTTAAAGAGTGACTTTTAACAAAAGCAAAATTACTTTTTGCATGGGCAGAATGTGACAGGAGAAGGGGAATGGTTTTAAATTTAAAAAAGGAGAGATTTAGATTAGACATTAGGAAGAAATTCTTTACTCAACAAGTAGTGAGGCACTGCAACAAGCTGCCTAAAGAAGTTGTGGACATCTCATACTTGGAAGTATTAAAGGCTAGCTGGATGGCGCCCTGAGCAACTTATCTAGTGGGTAGAATCCTCTCCACTGGTGGACAGGTTGGAATTAGATGATCTTCAAGGTTCCTTCCAATCAAAAGTATTCCTTGATTTTTTTTCATTTCTGACTACCCCTTGGCATTATAACTGTTTCACATAGCTTTTGTAATCTAATATTACTCTTTGCCCTTCCCCTAACAACTGTCCTGCAAAGGACTGCTTTTCAGCGTTTCCAAGCAATCCAAAGCAATTACACTCTAACAGAAGAGTGCAATTTAATAATGATCAATACAGTCAAAGGAACACTATCCAGTGACAAAGATCAACTTGACTCATTTCAGCAAGCAGAAAGCAGGATGAGCATGAAACTCAGGACCATCTACTGCACCCAAAAAAAGTCAAGACAACCTATATGATGACGGTAGAACACAGACGCCTTTGGAGTTCTGCTCAAATATTTTTATCCAAATTGGTAGAATCATATGTTTTGAAAATGTTTGTATTACATGATTCTTTAAGCTATCTACAGTAAAAACTTTGAAGAAACTCCTATTGTTTAAACAGTAAATACATAGATCTGTAAGAATTTTTAGATCTGTCAGTTTATCAAAACCTGTTGAATTAATATATTCTAGCTAACAAGATTTAATTTATTTTCCACATTGCAGCTTGTTTCAAAGCATGAACATACTCCTGGGAAACAATATAATATCACAGATCAAAGATTATCTCTGGAAGGCTGATAACTTTCAAGTATTATTAACATTTCTCTATAGGTTACCATACAATTTTGAATTTCGAAACAGCAAAGATTCTGGAAGCTATGGGGGTTAAAAAAATAAATCCTCCTCATATGAGAAGTCTTTAAGTACTTCTATATTAGGTAACAGGATAACGATTTCATTAATATTTTTCTTGCCAAGATGTCAGTCAGTCAGACTAGTACTTAACACTAATTACACTGAAGTCTGAAGATCCATTCCACGCCAGCTTCCTCTGAAAACATCAAATTTTACAGTAGGGACTTCTCCAGACCTTCCCCTGCCTCTGCTTTACTTCCCTCACACCTTTAGATCACTAAGCATGTTGCTGCACCATAACTATCTGGTTGTATTTAGCAAACATTTCCAATGCAACAAAAAATGATCTTTTGGAGTGTCTGGGTTTTTTTAATAATGTTTTTATTACAGGCAAATTTGATTTGAGATTTATATGGCTTAGCGGTAAGATAATGTACATACATACTCAAAGACATGCATGCAAATCATTTCTGGCAGTATCATGCAGATTACAGTTAGCAGCACCGACCTACTAAAAAAAAAACAAAACAGAAAACACCACAGCCTTTTGGATTCAAGCCATGACCTGGAAAACTAAAATCCAAATCTTGAAAGGAGCATGTACCTGTTAAAACTAAGACAAGCATGCTATGTCAAATGTATTAGCACTACCAATCTATGATCCACATTGACTGTAGCTGATGATTTTCAGTTTCTTTAGTGTCCTAAATCCATAGATTAATTAAAAATCTTGTACAAAAGGCTGCATTGGAAAACTAATATCATGAAATCAGGAGAGTTCACTAACACTATCAAATGAACTGATGAAGACAGTTACTTCTAAATGCCCATATTTTCTGTAGCTGCCAAAAACTCTATCACAGAACCTGTCAATTTTTAATCAAGCATCAACTTTTTAAAGAAAACAAAATAGTATATGATTGATCACGTATACAGCCTCACAGATTTAAAAAAGCAACAAATATTCTTTACTGGGTTCAAAATCAAAGAGTTTTCTAAAAACACTTCACACTTGCCTTTATCATAAAGCTGTATTGGAACTACTGGATGAGGTTCATTTCTGCACTGAGAAAACACACTGCAACAAAACTCCACACAATTTACAAGAAGAACTTTGAGTATGCAAAAAATGGTTATAAACCTTGAAATGCAAGGACTTTGGGCTTCTTAAATAAACAATATGGGAACAACATACTGAATTCCTTATGATTAAAAATATTTTAAAAGGATTTCAGAAATAGTGCAGATACAGTCATCATACAAGTTGCTTGCCTTATACACTGTCCCAAAATTGAAAGTGTTATAAGTAAGTATCCTCAGGAAAGCCTTAAAATTCTTATGGGCCTATTTTCTACTCACATGGATCATCCTCATGTGACAGACCAGGGCTGAGAAACTATGAACATCGTAACTGCCATCAAATGCAGCTGTTTGTCAAGGTTTCATACTTGCACAATCATTAATGAACAAAACATTACTTAATCTCAAATGCTTGGCATTTGTTAGAGGTCATCATTCTAAAATCTGAAGTCCTAGAAGTTCTAACAAAACATCTGTTATTTCTCCAGTTTTACACTTCTGCTCCTTCAATACCTCTTTTCCTTCAATACCCTCAAATATCCAATCCTATAAAACCATTTTTTATTCTGCCTTTCTTGGAGTCAGAATAAACCCAAAAGTTAATTTGAAGGGAACCGGAAAAACTACTGGGAGACCGTACAAATTTTTTTTCAAAGTGAAACAGCTGTTGAAACATTAATAAATCCAAGAAAGAATGTCAAAATAATAACTTCACCTGGTAATAATTGCTCATAGAAAAGGAGGAGGGAAACGCAATCTAGTATTAGTAAGAATACCTTATCTAAGAAATTCTGAAGAACAGTTAGCACAATTCACCCTAAAACACTCCACAGCAAAATGCAATCTTATAACCAGTCCCAGACCTGCAGAGCAAACCAAGAACAAGCAGTATTTATTAGTGATCGTTTTTAGATAATTTTATAGCTGTTAATTCAAATCTATAATAATTAAATAATTCAAATCTGTAATAATTAAAATTGTTTGAATGCCTGCAAAAGCACCTTAACATCAATTTCAAGCATGCCTAAACGTTTATTTCTCTGAAGAAATATGCTTATTGGAGAACAAGATCACTTCTCACTGTTCAAATCCTGAAGTCCTCCAGAGCACTTTTTCAAATTTTTCCTATTTTGATGAGGGCCACAGTCCTGCTAGGCAAATTAAGCAGATGATTCAATTGGATAAATACAACAGGCTGTTTTTACTCCCAGTAAGGGTGAAGCAGCAAATCTGGACATGAAGGGTTTCTTTCAATATCCAACTGGAAATGCCCTAGGCAAACTGCTCAAGCCCCACTGCTGATCCTGTCCTGAAGAGGAAGGTATCTCCCTAAAGTACCTTTCCAGTCACATAATCCTATTATCTTTCAGGCAGATAATAACCAGACTCAAACTGAACTTCTGAACTGACAAACCACAGGAACTTGCCTTTGTGCCCCTACACCATTCTCCAGGAAATTCCTTCCCACCAGGCACTAGGGTCTCTCAGGAGACCCTGCTAGTTGTTTGTTCTACTTGCAGTACAGGCATAACTTTGCAAAGAGCACTCACTATCCTACAATATGTAAATCAACATTCAAATGTGTTAGTAAGAGTTTTATTACTTTTTTAAAGTGTCTACAGAAACATTTTCCCCTACAAAAATTACTGATTCAAATAGTCTTTTTTATAATACCACCTGCAATGCAATCCACTATGTCAACCCTGATATTCCAAGAAAACAAAAACTGAACTTACAGTATCGGTAAAACACTTCAAGAAACACGCTTTCATGTATGAATCATTCAGATCTTGAAGTTCATGACAAATTATAAAATTCATTCCCTTCACACATTTATCTTCACTAATTTTCATTAGTTTCCCACAAAATACAACCATTTCAAATGCAAACTTTTCCTGGCATGTCTCACTACAAAACTATTTAATCATTTAGCTTATTCTTGCACAAGTATTATGCCACCAATCCATCTCACTACATGACAGATACTCTTTCTTCCAAACATATTACCCAGGTAGTTCTCTGGGAATACTGCATGTTCATCTCTTTCAAGTGACTATTTTCTTTAATTTTCAAACAGAACTATTTGGGCTATCAATTCCAACTGTTCACCACAAATGCTCTATTTGTTGGAACTGGAAAGAATTCAGTGCAAAAATACATAGAACACAAGTGAAAGTGACCTCCAATCTAGTACAGCATTCTAGGTACGCCTTGTGAGCTACAATATAAATCATAACTTGTTCAGATTATCCATTGTCCAAACTTGTGTTTCAGTTGCAAAACAAACACCTTAAGCAGATCTGTATCTAGACCAGAAGATCGTGACGCACTTTCTCAAAAGAAAGCTAAACTAAATCACATTGCACAGCTCTAGAGTATCAGAAGGACAATTCATTCAAAATGGAAAAGCCCGTGAAGATTTTGCAAAACAAAATTGTGCCTTAAAAAGTTCCTGGAGTTCTCAAAAGCAAATGTATAGATAAGGTAGATCACATGAATAAGCCTTCTGAAAATTCAGTAAACATACTCATGCTCACCAACGTAAACATGCTCACCAAAGAGTCTTAAAGAAAGCACACTCTTCATAGGAATTGAAACAAAAAAAACTAATCCACAACAAAAAAAACCCAAACAAACAAAGACAAATAAGCAAACAAACAAAAACCCACAAAAACCCCCAAAACACACACAAGAAAAACCCCAGGACAACTAAAAGAAAAAAAACAAAAAAACCAAAACCCAAATCTACAATCTGTTCATACAGCACAGCAATGTTACCAGATGACTCCTCCTGCTCTGTCCTATCACCTATGTTGCTCAACACATTCAGAAGTGAGCTGTAAAAAAGGATAGAAGTGACGAAGTTCATTGACAACAAAATGCAGTACACTTTGGAAAAGTTAAAGGGCAATGGTAAAGAACAACAAAAGTTTGTGGAATCCTCAGAACAAATTAAAGGGCAGACTGAAATTAATGTATATTAATTTAAGCAATAAAAACAAAAGAACAAGTTTCATTCCACATATAGGATGATTATGATATACGATTATGATATATAGGAATGTGATCCTGGGAAAAAAAAGAGTTAAATGAAAGAAAAAGGTCTAGCGTTCAGCATTTCAGTTTACTGAAGTGTGTTCAAAAGATACACCCTGTTAGGAAAAAGATTATCACTATATTTCTGCATTAACATGTGATGGGTCTGCCTTGCTCTCCTGATGTTCTGACCATTTTTATTAGATCTACACAAAGATCTTACTCTTAACCCATGACTATTTTGTCCAGAAGCTTTAAGCAATATGCATTGTTGAATAGTCTAGTCTAGTTTCTTTCTGTGGGCCTCTCACAAGAGCCCCACAGAAAGAAAAAGAATACTACCAAAGCTATGGAGGAATGCTCCAGCAGCCTCCTCCAAACTGCAATCAAAATATCTGCAGAAAGATACAAATGGGATTCATTAAACTGGGAGTGACGTGAAGGGTGTTAAGAAAACTTTGTCACTACCTCCTTATATTAAAATACAAGAAAATACAATCTGTTCTTAAGGTCTAAAATGTCTTGCCATATTGTATTTCCTGCTGGGAACACATTTCTGTTTAAGTTTAGACTGGACAAGTTTAGAAGCAGGAATCTTCTAAGGCACGTAAAGCTCGAAGACCATTTCTAGTTCAGTCTTCATGGCTGAGGCCACTGAGGTAGGAAGACCCGCCAAGAAGACAATTGCTATACATCCTGACACATTTGGAAAGCTCTGCTCTAGACAGTATCTCATTGCTTAATTAAACTACTTCATACAGAAATAACATATAGCCAGCACACTACATCACAACAAGTTGGAAGCCAATTTAATTCTAAGTTCTTTGTAAAACTTAGAAATATGTACAACACTGAAAAATTCTTCTTAAAAGCACGGGCTGCTTAGTTAATACACATGCTTCTCCATGGGGCAGATTCAAACTCTTTGCCCAGTAGGCTAGGTTTGGATCTTCATAACTGATTATATAACTATGACTTGATAATTTAGTTTTTATTGCTCTAGCCTACAGTACTTCCCTCAGAAGGCAACATCATCCACACTGATAGAATCTGGAGCATCAGTAACAGTAGACTTCTAACAGCAGAAGAGCCTCCTCAGCACAAATAAAAAAACAGAATGATTTGTTTTTAAACAGAACAGCTAAATATTTCTGATAACAGTTCAGATGTACTGTCAGTTTAACAGGATGGGAAGATTCCGAATGACATTGGCAATCTTGAGAAGGCAATATTGTTAATCTCTAATTATTCAAATTTAACAGGGAAAATATCCTGTGTGGGAGAAAACAGGGCTCCACAATGGACTAAACATCTGTATTGACACATAAACAATGTGTTTACCATCAGCAATACAATTCAAATTCTTTAATTTCTTGAGCAAGAAATTTAAGAAACCAGCTTACTAAATTCAGAGACGTTTCAGTAATGACTCATAACATTAAATCATGCTGCCTTAGTTTTACTGTGCTGTATTTTTTATGGAGTATTAAAAAGAAAAATGCTAACACTAAGGGCAAGAACATTTAATTCTTTGGGTACGAATAGTTGTGCTTCACTGTGTAAAGCAGTTCAAATAATAAAGGCTGGCAAACGTCCGAGATGTACAGTTCAGAACGTTTACATTTTCTTTCCAAAATATATAAAGGTCTTGGGCTTCACAATAGCTGAGACATTTTACAATGTCCAAGAACATGAAACTAACGTCTCATTAATTCTCAATCAGGTACGCCGGAGTGATTTTTCTTTTCATACCCTGTTTAGGACTTCTCCCATAAAAGCACTTTATTTAGACGCTGTATTTTGCTGAAAAAGTTCCTTAGTGTGACATTTTACCGACAACAGGTTGCACAGAAATTAAGTGCATGGCACAAATATTCTGAATGCCATGATAATTTTTTTACTACCAGCATTCATAATTCAGATATAACAAGATTGCACAAGAGCTAACGAAATGTCCCATGGCATCATTTACTTAAATTTCTGAGGCTCACTGAAGTCACACTAATAGAGCCAAGAAAAATTATTTAATTCCACTGGAACTTGGTTAAGCATACTATTGTTCTTATTAATTTTGAGGCAGTAACTCAATTCATAAGAAGTCATTTGTTCAGTATTTGTATTTCAGCTCTTTGATTTAGTGAAGCCAATGCATTCAACAAGGTGAAGTTAGCTACATCAAAAACAGAAGCTTCTTACACCAAGCTGGAGGGGTAAAAGGAGAAAGACTTGCACAACCTGACAGACTTGGTCATACTCTTCCACTTTTTCCTACTGATCTAATGTGAAGAAAGAGTAAAAATAAAAATGAAAAGTTAACACATTCTTCACAGACCAAAGAAGCAGCTCACAAAAAATTCACTCCCGCATTTATTTCTTCAGCAGCAGTCCAAGCAGTGAGTTTCCTCTTCCAAATGCCAGGAATGCACTCCTACTGATATCAAACAGATCTCTGCAACTACATCTAAAGCCATGATCTGGCCCCTCATATTTTACTGTGAATAAGCTCTTTCAACAAAGTCTAGGCAGAGAGAGTTGTAGCAGTATGACAGCCACGTGAGAATCACAGGGAGGTGCAGGAACTGCAATTACAAAACAGACTGTTCAGTCAGGAACAGATGCAGACCCTAACATGATCTTACTGCACTACTGAGATAAGGCTAGAGCCCCATGCTGTTCTGTCTTGTATGAGATGCTTTAGAGGAACACAAAGTCTTCAGAGGGCACAACTAAGAGAGAAGGGACAAAAAATTACTCAATCAAACTTCAGATCATTTCACAAAATCAAGAATTTATGTAATTTTGAAGCTAATTTTTCAAACTTACAGAAGTGTACATATCAAGTACTTCAAAGTATTTTTTTAGCAGTTAATCCAATTTTACCAAACACTGCATTAATTAATTAAAAAACAGGCTAGCGCCTTTGTCAGTTATGGATTTAATTTCCACTTGAGTTTTACTTTCAAAATTAGAAAAAGAAATCAGTTCTTTGATTTTTTTTTAATTTCCCTACGTGTACCTTTCATTTCCTAGCCTCTGTCCATACATCAAAAAATTCAGCTGTTTTTCTTCCATATAGTGAGATCAATCCTCAGTTTATATCACCATACCTTCTGAGCTGATAAAACTGAAACTTCTGTTTCTTAACTAAAACATTAACTTTTCAAAACTCTTCTAGAGATATTTTTGTACTGGGCTACTGCACTTTGTATACACTAGACTCTTTAATGGGAGCTGCTGTACACAAACCTGGAACAGCAATTCTATCATCTAGCAGAATCAGCATTCCTTGAAGAGTCCAACCTGCTTTTTAAAAGGCATAATAATTTCTAAAAGATAACTGAAAGACTCAAATACAGAAGTGACGTACTATAAGAAGTGTGAAGCAGTCATTTTGGAATTAACTTACTTAGAAGAAATTACTTCACTAATGAATCCCATAGAACAACATTCTTCTACATCTTCTCTATGTTAATCATCTACTACCTTAAAATCTTCATCAAATACAAGTAAGGTAGAAAGAATCCATGTGTGTCAAACAGATGGTTTCAAGATGATTTTTTTATATTCTTCCACTCTAGCCATGATATCACATTAATGCTACACTGTTAATGTTCAGCTAAAAATACTTCTTCATGTTCTTATAAAAAAGCACACTATATTCTCTCTGACAGCAGTGATGCTTATCTGTGGGAGGACAGGTAACACACAAAGGAGATGCTGACTCCCTGACACAAACCTATCATTGTTTTATAACTTTTGGCATATGCACTGCTTTCAGCATACCCAACTTTGTGAGTAAACTAACACTAAATTATTCAGGTACACATGAACATAAATATATCCCAAGGAAAGTTATTAACAGCTTGCAATTCAGACTGAAAAAAAAAAATGTTATTTCAACTTGCTGAAAGAGATTTGGTATGGTAAGGCATTGCCTTGTTTTGCACCTGTACACCTTCAAAAACTGCCAGTGCAAGGATCATCTGTTCTATTACTCTGTGTCTTCCCCTTCTACTCCACCTTGACCTCAGGGCTAACTCCAACAAACTGGGATGGGTTATCGCCTCAGCCAGTACCTTCCTGCCTGAAACAAGCCACCTGCCATCCACCGCAGAAAGCTCAAGGGGTGTGATCTCTGATCTGGTTTAAAGGCACCTTGTGAGCACACTGACGTACTGACGGGAAAGCTTAAGCTTTTCTCTTCGCAAAGCAATTACGCACCGCTACCACACTTAAAACTGCAACTTCGCAGCAAGTGCACCGATCACTCCCTTCCAGCTCCTTTTTCTAAACAAGATCTCAGCGCTTAGCGTGAAGAGACGAAACAGAAAGCACAGCAACTCATAAAAACTGCACACCCCGTGGGTCTGGTTCAACAAGGAGCACTTCCAAGAGCTCCTATTGAAAAGGAGCCTCAGATTCATACATTTTAAAAGCAAACTTATTTACAGCCACCTGCTGACAGGTGTGGTTACCCAGGTTACTCCGCCCGGGACAAGCTCGTAACGAACGCACCGGGGCTGTCAGGGACGGGCAGGGCAGGGCAGGCAGGGCCGACCCGAGGAACGCGCCGCACCCCGACTTCCACAGGGCATCCAGGGGCAGGGCGCTCCGGGAAGCACCGAGGGGG
>JAHLSL010013308.1:673612-763713 GCA_025920805.1 Petroica traversi | reverse complement strand
GCCTCGTATAGTCTTTCCTTACACACCTCAGTGACAGTGACTGCACCGCTTGCCTGGGCAGCCCATTCCAATGGTTATTCATCCTTTCTGTGAAGAAATTCCTCCTAATGTCCAACCTAAACCTTTCCTGGCACAGCTTTAGCCTGTGTCCTCTTGTCCTGACACTGGTTGCCAGGGAACGAGGCCGACCGCCACCTCCTTTCAGGTGGTTGTAGAGAGTGATAATGTCCCCCTGAGCCTCCTTTTCTCCAGGCTACACAGCCCCAGCTTGCTCAGCCACTGCTTGTAGGATTTGTGCTCCCGACTCTTCCCTGGCTCTGTTGTCCTTCTCTGGACACGCTCCAACCCTTCAGTGCCCTTGAATTGATGGGCCCAGAGCTGGACGCAGGATTCGAGGTGCGGCATTAGCGGTGCTGAGTGCAGAGGACAGGCATAGCCCTGGTCCCTCTGGACACACTGCTGCTGATCCACAAGGTGAATGTCTTCCAATCTTGCATTTTGTGTGCCTCAGTTAAACCTTTCCGAAGCCCTGTGTCACTGGGCAGATGCCATGGCAAGCTCAGTTTTCTCCCACTGAAGTCCTGCAAGTCTGGCTGGTTGTTGTTAGCAGTGCCCCAGGTTTATCGCTAAAAGCAGAATCGTTACCTCCCATTCCATCTCGATATGCTACTGGAGTCAAGTTGCTGCTTTTCCTGCTTCCTCAGCTGTCCTCTGCTAAGTACCAAGCAGGTGACAGGATCAGAATTTTCAGTTTGCTAGAACAGTAAATGTTAATCTAAAATGCTGCTTGCTGTATGTCTTTTTTGTCAGTGTATAACTATATAACTCCTAAATACAGTGCTTTGTGAAATTTATCTTCTGTGGTTCATTATGTAGTAGTTTAATAAACATTCTTTTCTATCAAAGTAGTGTGCATTGACTTAAAAGCTTTTCTTTATATGAACTTATTATAAAGCTCTACTTTGTTTAAAGACATCGCCATTTTAGGTGAACTAAATGGATACAGCAAATTACCTTTCTTATTATATAGGAATTAGTAAATCAATACATATTCTTCATATCTCCTTGCCAGCTCAAGCCAATTGTGTGTAGAATGTTGTGCTTGTTTTCCACTACTTTTTTTGTTCTTGTAGCCTAGAAACTCTTACAAAATGTTTCATTTCTTCAAGAATAGTCACCATGAAATATATTAATATTTTTCTATCTTCAAGACTTAACCATTTTTCTACTGACTTGAAAGCCAAAGAACTTTATCCTGTACAGTTTTCAGGGTTGGTTTTGTTGTTGGTTTGTTTTGGGTTCCTTCCAAAGGATGAGAATTTTTTAAATTCAACAGATTCCTCAGTCAGAAAGGTATGATTTTTTAAGCTTGATGTGTCAGCCAGAAACCTGTCTAGCATGAAGTTCATGTGAAATGTATTACTTTAATTCATCATTGTATTTTGAAATTTCATCATTAAAATATTTACATATATAACTGAAGTATTTAATCCACTTCTTATACAAACCAATATCAAATGATCAGCTATAATGGCTATTGATTTGGGCCCAACAGACCACTACTTTAGGTCATTGTTGCATAAAGAATTTAAAGTTAGAACAGTTTTGTTCAAATGTTGAGCTACATTTAGGATCCTCATTAGGAACTGGTTATCCAAATAAGTGGAAATAGAGTGAAGGAATAAATAATCCATATACAAAGAGATATTACTAGTACGGTTCCTCTCCGTTCTGTGCTCTATGCTTTTTATTATATTCTAAGAAATATTTTTAAGCTATCTGGAGGGGCCATTTATAATGAAGATACAAAGTTTATTAGATAATGCTATTCAGCTTGATCATAGGTATAAAGAGTCATAAAAATACAATGAACTTGAGTGACTGCTGGAATGTCAGCTGAAAGTGTAAGTAAGTGAAGAGAATTCATCTTGGGGAAAAGAGTTCTAATTAGTCATTGGGTTTGTAGATTTTTAAGTTAGCTATTTCTACTTTAAATAGATACTACTTTCAGTAGAGATAGTTTTCTGAGATAATTCTTATACCTGGCAGTATCTAGTCCCCTGCTGAGACATAATAAAAATGTTCTCTGAAATTTAAAACTGTACTTTATCTCAGCTTAGGTACCTGCCGGTTTTTTTGTATTTTAATCCATTTCTTTGTAGTTAATGGAGTTAAATTTCCTGTTTTATTGAAAAAAAAAAGTATAAAATATTGAAAAAATATTCATGGTAAAAGTATGAACCAGATCTGATTTTTTTTGCATAGTTTAATGTGGTTTTCTTAAGAGTAACTGCCCTGAACAAAATATTTCTAGGCAGAAGAATGAAGTCCAGGATTAACAAACTCATCTGAAGGTGAATCATATGCTCATCTCAATAAAAAATGTCAAAGAGTATCCCAAGGAGCGTGTCCTTGTGATGGGTGGGTGCCTGAGGTGCTGTCCCTACATCTGTCCCTGCCATGCCATGCTGTGCTGTTCTCAGGTGGATACGTTTGGTGCTCAGGGCAGTCATCTCTGGGCTGTGGCACAGTGCTGGCAGCCAGGCACTGCTGCTCTCATGGGCCACAGGTGCCAACAAACACCCTGCACATAGCCCTGAGTGCCCTGCTGAGCAGGGAGCATTGGTGCTGTCATGGCAGGGTGTTAATGCCAAGGTCTGGATGGCACTGAGGGATCTTCCCAGGCAGGGGTAGAGATGGCACATGGCCAGCGTTGGTGTGCGTGATGCTGTTGGCCTGAGCTGGATGCTGCTTTCTGAGACTGCTGGGCCAGGCCTGCCCTTTTTGAGGCAACGCTCAACTCTTGGATGTGGCTGGGTCATCCTTTCTGCCCATGTGACTACCCAGGGCAGCCATGTGCTCTGAGGGCTGCTGATTGCCTCTCTGTGGGCTACTGAACTGAACTGAGGCCACGGGATAATGACTTGAAACATTCCCCATTTGTGGAGACCAAGGACCTTTGTTGAAGCCCAGAAGAGCTGAGATTTTGAGTGTGTAGTGGCTAACTTCTGATGTGATAAGACAGAGAGTGACTTAAAGGCTACGAGTGAGATAGGAGGGTGGCCAGCAGGTGTTATGATTCAATGGATGTTAAAGTCCTCTGCCCAAATTAAGGTGCAAATGAGACCAAATGTTCAACATCATCAGTTCAATAGCAGAGGCTTTATTTTGTAAAATTGCTAGTATAGCAAAAAGAGAGAGAGAGGAGTAAGGAGAAGACAGTGCAAATAGAAGATAGTTGCCACCATAGATGCAGGATCATCCCATCAGTCATTCAGTTCCCTGGACTTCTTCCGGTGCTGGGTACCTACCCCTTGCCTCACTCCCTGAGTAATTTTTATATAGTACCTTATTTGCACAAGAAACGAAGGTAGGAGTGTCTTTCAGTTCCTCGTAAGTAGGAGTAATTATCAGTTCCTCATTAGCATGGGAGGGAGAGGAGGAATGGCTTTGGTTATCACACATGTTCAAATCGTGATTCAATGGTCATTGAGGTCTACTCTGGCAGTTATGTAACATACAACAGTAGAAAGTTGCAGTGAAAAGTATCAGTTTCAGTTCTGCTTAGGCAAAGACAGGATTGAAACTGAAGAGATTGCAGGAGCTGGGCTTGTTTTGTCCACAGAAGACTGAGAAGGTATCTCATTAATGCATACAAATATCTCAAAGGCAGATGTCAGGAGACAGAATACTAGACTTTTAGTGGCAGAACATGGAGCAATGGCCTTAAACAAAAGCACAAAAAGTTTTACCTCATCATGAGGAAAAAATTCTTTACATTGAAGCTTGCAGACCACTTGGAACAAGCTGCCCAAGAACTCACAGTCACCCTCTCTGGAGATATTCCAAATCCACTTGGACATATTCTTCTGTAACCTTCTCTAGGTGGTCCTGCCTTTGCAAGGCTGTTGGACTAGATGACCTCCAAAGGTCAGTTCTGACCCTAACAATTCTGTGATTCTGAATGCTGGAAAGGGTTTGATAATGAAAACAGACATTTTGAAAATATTAGGAATTAGCTAGATGAGAAGGAAGTTGAAAATACTATGGTGTGTAAGGAATCCATGAAGTCTTTATGCTGTTGTAACCCATCTGAAAAAGGAAGTAATTAACAAAACCGTCAGGGAATGGCTTTCATATATGAGAGATAACAGAGGGGAGGGAAAGATACAACAGCCGTTATAAAATCCTGACTGGTATGGAGAAAGTGCTGTCATTGCTTGATATTCTGTTAGACGGGAAAAGGAGGCATTGAATGGGATTATCAGGAAACAAGCTCAAAACCAACAGAAGCAGATGTTTTTCCAGTCAAATTGTAACTAAATCATTAAACTCATTTCAACTGAATATTTTGGTTTCAAAAGTACTGTGGTTTAAAAGATAATTACACAAGGTTTTGGAATAAAACTCTATTAAGAGTTATTAACCAGTATAAAGTCTTCCAAGCTGTTGGCTGCAAGAGGGTGGGGGTGGGGAGTTTGTTAGGAGTCCCTCTGCTGTTGATTTGCATAAGTATACACTAATGTCTTCAAACAAGGATAGGTGGAAGTTTGGTGTAGCTCTACATATCTGCTCAGTTTTAGGTCTCAAGTCTTGGCACTGTTACAGACTCAGAACCTTTGAAACAGAAATCACAATTGCACTGTCTGACCAGCTATCCAAGTATGTAGTGGCTGGTGTGAAAAAAAGTATAACTGCCCCATTTATTTCATTGGATATGCTCTTTTGAAAATTGGTGATAAATTATATGTCAGTGCTGATAACCATTATCGCTGATCAAATAAATACCAAAGATTACAAAATCGTTTGAACACAGAAGATGGTGCTCTTTGGGTCAACAGAGTTTGTGAAAGCTATCCCTGCTGCTTGTGAGAGTGTTCTGTCTTGGCAGGGTGCTGATGAAGATAGCCTTACTCACTGAGCTGTCCATAAAACAACAGGGGAGTTTCTACCAATGGGACAATAGTGAGTGCAAGAGGTGGGCCAGCTTATTCTGCAGCAACGGCACTTGCCGTGGCTTCTGGCTTGAGTCTGAGCTATGTGATACACACATATCACATTATCACAGTTATGTGATGAGCTATAAGTAATAGGAACCAGAAACACCCTCCACTCGCTCCCTTCTCTCTATGTCATTATTCACGGTGAGAAGCGTTTAGAACCAATAAGTCATCTTTACTCCTCAATTTCTTTGTGTCATTAAAGAAAAAAGGAACAAAGCCAGTGGAATATGTTCATACCCCAATTTAGCTGTGTACACTGCAAGAATTCATTCTGCACTGTTTTGCTCAAATTCATCATAGCCTAGTCCCCAACATTCACCCCAGTGCAATTATGTTCTTTTATGCTCTTGGGTCCCCTTGTGGTTTATTCATTTCAGTGAGGGTAGACAAATTTTAAGAAAATTCAACTACTCCAGGGGCCATGGATCAACACTATTTCTACCTTGTACTTTTCTAGTATAATCAAATATCTCATAAACCATATTTTTTCCACATTGTTGCACTAAGTTTTTTTAGAGCTCATCCAGGTAATACAGTAGATAACTTCCTGCATGTGCCAACCCTTTATAATTGATGAGATAATCATAGCACTAGTAAAGATAGAATCCTTTAAGGACATACCTGGTGTAGACAAAACTTGGGAATCTCCCAGTTTCATTTGATGGGCTTTACTAAAACAAAACACTCAGAGTAATGAAAATATCAAATCCTATCAGCTATTAAAAAGAAGTCCCACTAGATGGGGTTGTAGTTTCAAAGGAAGAATATTTTCACATCTGGTTTAAGGAGGAGCAATTTTTTTCATCTTATTTGTTCAAAATGACAACATAATCCTGTGAAATTTGAATATATTTTCTTTTTGTTTTCAGTTCACCAGTAGATTTTTTTGACTATTTCTACATTCAGCACAGATTACTGTAGCTTTATCTGAGTAAATTATTGATGTTTGTGGCAGTGTTGCCAATGCTCATAGATTTCAGTGGCTGAAATTTGGTTTTTTCTTCGCTGTCCCAAGTTCTACTTCAGTACTATTTTATATGCTGCCATAAAGCAGTTATAAAAGAAAAAAACTAGCACAAATCATCTCAATTTGCCATTAGTAACATCACTGGTGCCATAATCTATGAACTGTTTGGAACAGAGGTTTTGTTTGTTTATTAATTTTTGTGAAAGAAAACTGGTTAGCACAGGGATGCTGGGTATAACTGTGTTTGAATTCTCCTGAAGTCAATATTAAATAATTATGGTGAATATAAGTTATAATTATTCTAGTAATTGTTCTTAGATCCTTGTTACTATTCAGTTTTAAAATAAGTTTCTCAAATGAGAATTGATCAAATATAGTAATAACCAAAAGAAAAAATGCATGCACAAAAATACAGTGAAAACAAATAGAGAGTAAAAGTCAAAATTAATTTTTGACATTGCCTAGTTTGTGATTATTTAAAAACTTATATTAATATTCTTTTACCATATTTGTTGTTATGCTTAGTACACTTTAATTCCTACATCAGTTTAATTAATATTTATAGGAATACCTTGCATTTCACACTTTAAGAATGAGGATAGAAATTTCAAGGGTCATCTTTGTTCTAATGAATTTAATTGAATTAGATTAGTACTAAATAACTTCTGTCTACAATTTTTGGTACGAAAGATGACAAATGAAATTTACCTTTAAAAACCTTTGGAAGGAAAAAAAAAGAGGGAAACTGGGCAAGGACAGGAATGCAGGGAAATTAAAAGTAAATTAGTGCTAATATCAAATGTTGAGAACTCCAGTAAGTGGTATTGGAAAACCAAAATAATTATCTAAATTTTTCAAAACTCTATTTTTGGAAGTGATTTAACACCTCTCGTCCATAGCCGTGATATGAGTTTTAATTTAGTTCAAATTCTGAGAGTGGAATTTCTGACTTTATATTGTACCTACCAGTCATTATAATTGGAGGGTAAACAATAGGTGTGACAAATAAGAAGATTATAGGATGAAGGGAAAGAAAAAATAACAGCATTTTTGGGGTTTTTTACTTCATTTTCGGCTCACTGCCTCTCAATATTTATCTTTTTTTCCAGCAAAAGATATTTCTAGTTTGGGAGCTGTCAGGAGTACTGTCAATTACTGTAGGGAACTAAAAAAAAAGCATAATGAATATACAGCAGCAATTTGTTTTCTTCCAAGTTCTTTAGGGGAAATAATTGAGTTCATTAATATCACTCCAAACATTCTTGCTGAACTTAAAAATGCTTTTTTCCCCAGATTATTCAAAGATAGCACTAGTAAGTGGAAATTGGATTATGGACTATTAGAGATTGTTGAATACTGAGATACATTATGTTGATTTATGTGGTGCTTACCAGATATCATCCACTTTCATGTATGCATTGCACTATAATTTAGCTCTGATGAAACTTTCATTTGTGTTGCTAATTTACTTAACACGTGAATAAGAAATTCAGCTTTCGCTTATACAGAATACTTTTTTCTTCCCTGTGTTTGAATCTTAGAATTAACTAAAAGGGCCTTTTGCAGGTTTTTTTTAGATCATGCATTTAATACAGTTATAGCACAATTAAGGAGTTTAGCATTGGGGTTTGTTCAAATTCTAGTTTTGTATCCAAAAAATTTACCTGAATTATTTCATGATACAAATGGTTTTACCATTATTCAATTTCATTTGTATCATGAAATAATGTATATACGCACATCCAGAATAAGCGTATGAGGGGTTTGTATGGTGGTTTCTGTCTTTTTTTGAATGAAGACTCCCATAGCCACATACTACTTTACTTTATTGGTTGCAGCAGGAAAATAGCTTACTGAGTCAGAAAATTTGTGTTTAAAAACTTTTTTTCACTCTGTGAAAGAAAAAAGGATTCTGGAGAGTTTTTTTCTGTCCACAGCTTTTGGGACCTTCCAGCTACCTGTAGAACCATGATGCTATCTGTCACCTGATATTAGATAAGATGTAGATGTTTCTTTATGATTAGGTAAATATGTCCCCAGAAGTTGCAACACTCCTTGGCTGAGTGATGAAGGAAGAAGAGAGCAAAAGATTTGCTCATGGTCCTGTCTAGGGCTTCAGTTTTCAAAGATGGGAGAGCCAGCAACTGAAGCAGCCACTCTCTGATGCTGCCAGCAGCCCACCACTGTGCCCATGGCTCTCCCAGCCTCACACCAAAGCTGTCCATTACCTGCCTCCAAGAGACACCAATCCTGAGGGAGCTGTGCAGGGTGCCACCAGCATTCCACCCACTCTGACATGGCCACTACCTCACCAGAGGTCATGCCAGCAGCTCAGCTGCAGGGTGCCCAGTGAAATAAAGGCACAGAAGCCTCTTTGCCCGAGGATTTAGGGAGCTTCAGCTCCCTGTGAGAACACTACAGGATAGGGGTTGCTGCCTTCTTATCTGTCCTGTAGATTATTGGCAATTGTACAGCTCAGTGGCAGAGGAATGAAGAACAGGAGTGTGCTGAGGTCTGGTGTCTTCCCTAACTGCAGTTAAAAGCAGCCACCCTCCATTACCATGGGCAGCTCCTGCCCCCTTATTCTTCCTTTTCTTATTTCACGTGGAAGCTCCCCTGCCAGGCTGGGCTGGGACAGCCCTTTTCATGCCAGTCCAAATGCACTGCCAATGTTCTGCATGCAATGGCACCACTACATCTCCAGGGCTGGTGCCAGGAGATGGAGACTGCCTTCTGGGACAACACCACAGCAGGCACACTGACAGTTCTGCAACACTGTGACATGCCTGTTACTTCCCCCAGGTCAAGATAGAAGGAACAATTTAATAATTTATTAATTTATAATTTTCTAAGAAATTATACTGCTGGAAGTGGAAAATAATTAGCTGTAGTGGCAATTTGAAGAGCAGCACATTCAACATAGTTTGAAAGAGAATTAAAAGCATCAGGTCCTAATCACAGCACTACATTAAATATTTGTGATACCTGATACTAAGACTTTTGTGTTTGAAGTCTAAATTTTGGAAGAAAAAGGCTTTTTGTTTTGACTAATGGCAATATTTTACACCTTTGGAATTAAAGAGGTATAAAATGACGGCCTCTTCATCAGGAGTTGACACTACTGACAATTTTTCAGTGTGAACCGCAAGGTTCATGACTTTCTTTTTGCAGGAATTCTCCTGAGTTAGATATTTCAACTGGACACTACAACAAAGTGAATATACGAGCTTACATCTGTTTGGTTCTCAGAAGACTATTACCTCCTCTTTAATTGACATGGAAAGAGGCAGTGCATTGAAATTTGAAAGGTTACTCCTGAACATCAGGAAACACTTTTTCATTTTGAAGCTGCATGTGAAAAGTTGCCAAGAGAAGCTGTTCAGCCTTCTTCCTTGAAGCCATCCAAAAGCCATGTGGACATGATCTTGGGCCTGCCTCATTACACAGTTTGGACAAAACAACCTTCTTAAGCTCCAGCTTCAACCATTCTGTGATTCTGAGTTTATTTAAAATTTTAAGCAGTCATTATTTGCTAATCTGCTGTATTCAAATCTGCTTGCAGAAATAGTCTATGTAGCTGGAACAGTTTGCTGTTGCTGCCAGATATAGAACATACAGAGTTTCTTCTTCATGATCCCTTTTAAAACATTTAATTGAGTTTTTGATTTTTATGTGATGATGTTTTAGAGAAGCTTGACATGTTTCAGGAAGGATGTGGAGGAAGGGTAGTGAGCTGGGAACTCAAGAATATTTTCTTTTTGTTTTATAAGTAATGCATACCTCACTAGAAGCATCTACACAAAATGTAACATGCTGTTTTCAAAATAAAAAATAAAAGAATAGTGGAAGTATATAATGTAAATTACTTGGTAAACATTCTTATTTGTCAACAGACCCTTGTACTGAATTTCCTATCCCCATCCATCTGCAACTTCGGGGAAAAAGAGCATATTACTTTTGTCTAGAAAGGACATTCATATTTGTTAGATCATCTCCTTAATTGTATAAACATAAGGTCAAAATTGTTACATCAAGTAGCACAGGCTACTGTTGTGGATGTGTATCATATAAAGACATGTAGCTAAAATTAGTGGCAAAAATTGAAAGATTGGTCCAAGAGATCACCTGCAGCTGCCTTTGTTGTGTAGATGTCTGAGCAGTAACTTGCAACTGTTCAGGTTAACATGCTTATAGGCAATTTTGTGTCATTTTGTCACCCACAGCTGCAGAATACGGGTCATTTCTTACTTTTTGTCAGCAGTTTTGGAAACAAATATGGCAGTTTGTATACAGCCATAAGAGTGATATACATGAATATTAAAAAGCCTTGTAATGGGTTTGCTTTAGATTTCTCAGTGCAATGATGAAGATGTGCTCTCCATCATTTCTATCAATTCTTTTCAAGTAGATTATATGATAGCCAGTTGTCATTCATGATCAAGGTTTTATTCTTTGTGAATTGAAGAAGGTGATATGTACATATTACCCGTGTTTTTTTATAGCCGTACATCAAGGAGTAGACATTCATTTAGGTTTTCTGCTCAGAGTAGTCTTGGGATACTTCTTTACAAAGTTCTTTTTTTTTTTTTTTTTAAGTACATTAAAATATTTGAGCTAATCTAATCAGATTTAGATGAA
Source organism: Petroica traversi (assembly GCA_025920805.1). Lineage (NCBI taxonomy): Eukaryota > Metazoa > Chordata > Aves > Passeriformes > Petroicidae > Petroica > Petroica traversi. The sequence goes on along the minus strand of JAHLSL010013308.1, from coordinate 753,105 downwards.
TGTCACATGGCTGGGTCATGTCCAGCCTCTCACCCACCAATATTCCCAAGTGCTCCCCAGGGCTGCTCTCCATCTCTTCATCCCCAGCCTGTGTTGGTATTGGGGTTGCCCCGAACCAGGTGCAGCACCTTGTACCTGGTCTCGTTAAATCTTGTGCGGTTCTCATGGACCCACTTCTCAAGCTTCTCCATATCCCTCTGGATGCCATCCCATTCCTCAGGAGTGGCAACTGCACCACACAGCTCAGTGTCATCTGCAAATTTGCTGAGGGTACACCTGATCCTTCTGTCTCTGTCACTGAAGGAGACATTATTCTAATAAAATATTCATCATTCCAACCATCCTTTTATTGATTTAATTTAAATAGTAGTTACTTTCTGCAAAGTCACAAATAATTAATTTAGCCATAAAATGCAAGGATTAGCTGAACATTCCTATTATTAATGAACAGATCAGATAAATTAATAAGATTGATTCAGATGATAATATACAGTCTGCCAAGTCTGTGGGACAATACTGAAAATTAGCCCATTATGATAGTCTCAGACTAATCCATCAGGAGGATTAAGGAAACCAGGAAACCTATTTGTATGTCAAAATTGTATGCGCTCTCCATCTGAAGAGGGATGTTGGCATCAAGGAGGATGCAAATATGGGCCATATGGGAAATCTTGCTGGCTCACAGCAAGAAAATTTGGGCCACTATTTAGAGGTTCAGAAGGTCATTTAGGTGATTTCTGATGGGAAATGAGTTAGAAGAAAGATTTTCTTGTTTCTCTGCTTTCTCTACAAGGGAAAAACACATTCAGTGACGTTTCAGGCACGCAGTGAGGTCAATATTGATACCATATTTCAAAGACACTCATAAATCAGCGTGCTACAGTTTAGATCTTGGGATCAGTTGGTAGTCGAAGGACAAGAATTTTTATTAAAATTATCACATTGTTAAAATATGGCTTCATCAAGTGAGGTCCAGTTTGCAACAAATATGGAACATTTTCAATTTTCATTGTTCTATATTTTACAAGTATCTCTACTAAATACATATATGCCTCTCTCTTTAGAGTTGTTTATGATATTTAGTAGTAGAAATAAATTATTAAAAAATGCCACCAGATTGAAATGGTAAAGAATCCTTGTCAGCAGAAAACGGCAGGTTAGTTATGGTGCCAGTGCTAAAAACTTAAATGCAAGACTTCAAACTTAAACAGAAAAACAATGTTTGAACTTTATCAACACTGATCCTACTTCATTTAAGCTAAGTTCAATCATTGAAGGTTAATTTTCTGCCTACATATGGAGGCTGGAAATCAAAGCTGAGCAACAACTCTAGTGAGTGTTGCTTACTCACTTGATATTATAACCATCATTCAACCCTAAATAGCTGCAGTTTAACTGTTTACAGCAGTTTATCTATTTAGAAATAGATAAACTAAAGAATATAGGAGAGTCAATTTGAAGTAAAAGAAAAATGCCAAGGTGGCAGAACATACTTACTACTGAATTTGTTCAAGAAAGAGAAAATGCAAATATCAAAAATTCCAATGTATACAGCTGCATACCAGACATTTTCCCTGTTGACATTTCAGCAGACATTACTCTTAGCCACTTAACTAGATCTTTTGATGGTACTTCTCTTCCTCTGCTTCTTTTGTGTGAAGCAAAAGTTTATTCTACTCTTATAAAGTAGTAGAAAAGCCATTCTTAATATTTTGACTTGTCTATATCCCTGACCTTACATATTGCATATGTCACCAATTAATAGGAAGAAATAAGTTCTCACCTTTCATCGTTTTTACTATAATAATGGAATAATAACTATAACAGACATTTAATTTCTTTGAAAATACCTAGAGGTTGAAGCATTTGGAGCATTCCACTTTGAATGACAGGTTCATATGTCCCCAGGCACTGTAGAGCAGTGTTTGGTAGCTTTCGCAACAGGAACAGTCAGAGCAGTTGCTCTGCTCACCCCTTGACTCCAATTTCCCTGGCAGTGTCCCATTCAGAAAATAACTGGCTCCAGTTTTCAGTTGCTAGTGCATGATCATATAAGTATCTTGCAATAGTACATCTTCACCTTTTTTTTTTTTTAACAGGAATTTTAATACCATTCTTTAAATTACTGATTTTTACAACTTCTCTTTCACTTGGAAGAAAATAGCTCTCAAAATACTTGCCAGACAAAAACCGTCACTAGTAGCTAGTGATTAACAAAGTAGCATTTTAAATAATTAATGTAATTAATGGAAATTAATGGGTAAATTCACAGCATACTTATTAAGTATAGCTATGTAAGTTCCAGGTACAGGGAAATTGTGAATTCTAGTGGTATAAACTATTCTAGCACTTTTTGAGAAACTAGTTGAGAATATGTGCCGCCACTACAGAGAATGTTAAGCTTTAATGGAGTCAATTATTTCCCTTGCAGCTACATTTACACCTGTATCAGATCTTGAATTCCCTCTTGTATGAATATTTGTTTCACATTCTTTTGGAGGTTTTTGATTATTTTGAATGTGCAGTGTTGGATCTTGCCTTCTGAGCTTCAGAAAGGACAAAAACTAAAACAGTTGTAGAACTGCTTAAATATATGTACATTTTAGAATCAATTCAGTAGCATTTTTCCTTCTGCAGAGAATTTGAGCCCTCTCTAATTTTGCACAGATATCATGAAAGAGAAAGAAAAAGCAGACATTTTGCACGTGTTCCCCTTTCCTACTTCCAGTTCACAGAGAGTCATGTAATAAATGCTACAGCTCCTCTCTGCTTCATGCTGCTTCCTTGTCAAATAACAAATGAATAATGATAATGCTCTTTTCCAGGAATAAAACTGATGTTTCAAGGGTTCATTTCAAAGAATTCTTCTTCAGTGTCCTCCAGAGCAAAAAATGCAGGGAAGTAAACAAAACCCAGAATTTGTAACCTTTTCAAAGAAATTAAGAAGTAGTCTGTACCCAAAGTGACAGCACTTAGGACTTCTTTCCTTCCAAAAAGGGAAGCAAAAATAGGGAAAAAATTACAGTATCTGCTTTTATAAATAGAATCAGGGAGTCTGGTACCCATTTGGTACAAAAAATTGCAAAGGATCCTCTTTCCCCATAGAAATTTCAGTGTGTGCTCTCTCAGATAACATGGCGTATGTGCGCTGTATGTCACAAGGTACCCCTTGTGTCCCATTAGACCTGACTTGCCTCCAAGGTCCCCAAGAATCCCAAGAACTGAACATGGCATTTTGTACAAACTAATTTATAGGCTGCAGCCTCAGGAATTCCCTTGAGGACAACTAATTCTTCCTCTTGGTGGAAACACAAGCCAACATGTCCTGAAAACTGTGGAGGCTTAGTGCTGTCAGGTGAACAACTCAGTGACTGCAGGACACCTGTATGGACCCCCGCTTAAGCACACACATACTGTTTACAGTTGCCTCCCTTGCTCCCATCCCTCCAACAGGCTTATATCCCTCTCCTCACTCCCACCTGACTCCAGATGCTATCTGCATTTTCTTTCTATCATGGGAAGCTAATTAGTACATCTGCAGTGTTATTTATCCCATTTCTATAAATCAAAGGTTGATAGTAAGGCGGGAGAAGATAATCCATAAAAGTCTTGCAATTAGAGAAACAGCAAGTGCCCTAGGGGAAAGTTGAGAATTAATGATTGCTGTGGGTATCCTTTGGTACCCTGACCAATTGTCACCTTATGTTTGTTTGTTTGTTCATTTGTTGTTGATGTTGTTGAATTGTACACTTAGCTGTTTCTAGTTTTGAGATAAAACATGCTTTATACAGTAATAACATTTTGTTTACATGCATGACACAAAGCAGTGCTTAGGTCTCTTGCCTGCTTCTTAAGAGTAGACACAGAATGATTGGTCCGCTATGGTCTCCAAGGGGAATCCAGAAGCCCAGCAAGGGTGCGATAGCCCAGCAGGAGCAGGAACACCACATGCCTGAGTTAGTTCCACTAGAAAGGCTTCCTAGGACCTCAGAGATGCAAATCTCAGAGCAGGACAGAGAATTGTCCTGTGTCCAAGAGAAGCAAAACTTGACTGGCGCATCTCTGCCACTGCCTGAAGAGCTTCCAGGGACCTCTGAGATGCAAATCTCAGAGCTGGACAGAGAATTGTCCTGTGTCCCAGAGAAGCAAAACTTGACTGGTACATCTCCGAGCTCCGAGCTCTGAGCTTTGCTGTTCTATCAATTAAAAATGTTGAAGAACAATGATGTAAGGAATAGAAATTTAGATGATGTGGCATGAGGTTTCAGCTATGAGGTACATCTCATGTTTCAGCTATGAGGAAGTTAGAGAGAGTTGCTCTTGTACAATCATGTTGATATATTCCTGAGCAAATTTCTAGTGCAATGTACTGCAGAAGGTGAAGCAGAGCATTTGCTGGTGCAACTGTCTCTAAACTAAATAGAGCTCTGCTCCCAGCATTTGGCTTCTTAGGAAATTCACACCAAGAGAACTGCATATGTCTTTGTGTAGTGCAAAATCTTTGTGCTAAGTGGAAACACACCACAGAAAATATCTTGCAGCAAAAGATCACATTTCCTAACAATTTTGGAATGATTTGTAAAGGTCCTTAACATTACTCTTGATTTATGCCATTGTCTTCAGTGCCTCTTGCGAAGGCTTTTCCCATATGGAGCCAATTAGTCTACTGGAAAGACACACATGCTTGAAGAAAAATAATTGAGTTCTTAATCTTAAAAGAAATAATAACATTTTGTCACTTATAAGAACACTTAAACTCCTTAGCATATCAGGTAACCAAAACTTGCAGTATTCCTAAGAAGTTACTTAGTATTACTTCCTTTTAAAAGACAGGAGAGTGAGAAACAAAACTGGTTTAGTGTTTTTGCAAGTTTATTTTTATATAAGGCCCAGAAACTTTGACCCTTGATTCTCAGAACTCCCTTCTGGACTCTGCATTTATTTGTCATTGTAATATGTTTTTCTGTAAATAGCAGAGTTGTAGTAAGAACATAAAACTCATGACTGTTTTTTGCTTGGAATTGATTTTGTGTGGTGCAGCCACAAAAACAAATGGAAAACAGGAGAGCCAAATAGTTTCATGGCAGGGAATCCTTAACCATGAGAGACATACAAAAGGACTGTCAGGAAGGCAGATGACATCACTCTATTTTGAAATAATCTCTTTCTGAAGCACACATAAATTCTGAAGTATTTATAATCTCTATAACCACTATACCAGAGACCCACTTGGCTTGTAGTATTTAAGAGTTTCATTCCTTGCACAGACTTCAGATTTCTTTTGGGTATAGAAAAGGTATATGAAATTACTCTCATAGATTAAACCTTCTGTTCTTAAAAGAAGTAAATGTCTGGATTTTTTGTCTCTCTACTGGTGCATCATTATTTTAGAGATAGATGCTTTAGTCAGAAAACTGTATCAAATATTATACCTTGCATTTTCAAAAGCAATATGAAGAATATTAACATTAGTATATTAAAATGACATATGCAGCTTTTAAGCTATACACCTATATGGAAGTCTGCAATGTTTAATCAGGAGAAAAAATATCCGATGCTTAGATATGTGTAATACTTAACATAGAAGAGTAGCATAAACTTCCAAAGTAAGAAAAGCTATCTCCATTAATGTACTTAAATGTATTGATTGCTTCAAAGCACCAAATATAAAATCTTGGTGCCAGGAGGATGGTGTAAAACATTCATATATGTATCCATTCAAAAATGAAAAATGTTGAAATCAATATGAAAATTAAACTAGAACAAAATCTGGGGAAACACAGCTAGAATTGAAATCTCCACATTAGTTCAAATGAAGGAAAAACAGCACAGCTGCATTTCAACAGCAGTGATCAGTTGCAGTTGAAGAAGTTTTCATTGATGTACTTTGATTTTCAGGTTTTTAGTTTATACTAATTTTCTTCATATACGCTGACTGATTTATAGGTTTTGAGATAAGAGGCAGTGCTTCTACTTTCTTTGATATAGGAATACTTTTCATTTTTTGCAGTGCTTTTTTGGAAACTTGCCAAGAAAATGCACTTTGTTTCTTTCCTTACAGACGCTGTCATGTGTACACTGGGGATGCACATTGCTTAAAGATATTTCAAAACAACACTTTCTTTTTAGTTACTCAATAATGACTTCTAAAAAATCAAACTAAACAATTTTCTGTAAAACTTCTAAAGCTTGTAAAACTTTCTGAGGTCCTTTTAATACAATGAAGAATAAACTGAAGCTTTAGATTGAAGAATTGTTTGAATTAGAATTTTCACCAGATTATTATACCTGAATCCAATACATGTTCTACATATTTGACTTATGATAAAGAAAAAATCAGAAAACATGCTAGATTTTATAGTTATTGTACTTAGTAACTCAGGAACTGCACCATTAGTCAGTCATTCTAACCTCCCACCAAGTTCTCTCATTCCCCCTACTCCACAGGACAGGTGAACAAAATACCAAGAAAAAGACAATGGGTTGACATAAGGACACCAATTACCAGCACAGCCAAAACTGAATCAACCTGTGGAAAAATAATTCAATGTATTGCCAATTGAGACTAGGGAAACAAGAAATAGAAACAAGACTACAGCCACCTTCCCCCCTCCCCTCCCTCTTCTTTGGGGGCTCATCTCCATTCCTTCTTTCCTGATTCCTCTACTCCTACACATGCACACACACACACACACACACACACACACGCACACACACACACACACACAAAAGCCATGTAGGGAATGGGGAACAGGGGCTGTGGTCGGCTCATTATAATTTGTCTCTGCCACTTCTTTCTCATCATCCTCTTCTCTTGCTACAAGAAGTGGTCCCTTCCATGGGGTACATCTTTCACCAACTTCTCCAAGGTGGATCAAAGACTGGTGAAAGGGACATTCCATACCATAGAAAATCATGCCCAGTACGTCTGCTGGGGGGGAGTTGGCTGGGGTCATTCAATCCTTATTTTACTTTTCAGTGTAGTAGAAGAAAAGTTACGTTTATTTGCAGGTTGTTCAGTGCAGGATGGTGAGGGTTGTCAGGAATCCACAGCTATGATCTGAGCAAATAAAATTTCAAAGTGAACAATGCTTAGCAGAGGTAGTATCAAAATGGAAAGGGTGGGCCTCTTTTTCTTTTCTTTGTAAAGATATTGGGGTTTTTTTTCAGTGCTGATTTTGTAATGTAAGCTGGTGATGAAGATATCATCTATTCAGCTTGTTCCCTAGTAGAACTTCCTATATCCTTTTCGCCATCACACTCATCAAAGGTCTATTATGAATATTATATTGGTACATATTAGAATATTGTATATAAAATAAAATATTAAATACTTAAAATGCTTGTTATACTATTGCCTTAGAATATCATTGCTTTACAAATATGAATATTTAAAAAAATCCATTTGGGTTCTGAAAATATGGCACTTGCTGCAATTTTTTTTCCATAGAAAGAATGCTTTCAGGGAAGTTAGCTATCAGAATCTAGACAGGTCTACAGAGATAATGTGTTTCTTGGTGTTTTAATTGAGTGTAGATGGATATCCTAAGTTAGCTTTCTTTACAAGTGTAGCTGCTTCTTTAATTCTGGAGTTTATTTCTCAAGAAGCATAGAGACCTACCTGAAATACATCTTACTTAGGAATGCCTCTTTTACCTATCTCCTTACTTCATTCTCTGAAGGCAGCTTGGCTCAGTTGTTGAGGTTCCTTGTTGTAAACTTTATAAATAAGCAACTAATTCTGTCCCAAATTTAGTTATTGGTGTACAGCATTTCAGGTTCCACTTCAGACTTGCTAGCTCCATAGAGGAACATAGCTTGAAAAAGTATGCAAAATGAGGGCTCAACATTTTTCCTTCTGTGTCATTCTCAGGTCATATGAGAATATGAATTTCAATAAATACAATTGAAAAGTGTTTCCATAAGTTGTTTATAGATATTGGTAGAATAAATACCTCTATAATTTCCTCAGCATCGGGGGAACAATATATTTTGTAGTTTCCTTACCTTCAGCAGATCCCCTGAAAAAAATCCCAACAACCTGGGAAACTAAGACTATGTGATCTTATAATTATTTTCATGAGATATCCTGGGAGAACAAGCCTGTGAATCTAAGTGATCCATAGCTGAGGTAGCCACTCACCCATCCACTAGAGTTTTATTCACTCTTTTTCTAATTCTCTGTGTGTAGGTTTGGGTCAACTACTGTAAATGGAACAACTCTGGTAGGAAAGATGAAGAGATCTATCCTAGATCTGTCCTAGAGATCTATCTTTCTGTATGAGAAACCAAACAAAACCAAACACAAAAAACCTGACACTTTTTTGTATTTCCTGATATAGTGGGAAACAGAAAGGCAAAACAACTCCAGCAGTGTCTTTTCAGACAAGATATCTTCTTGTCTGAAAAGATGTAAATACATTTTGCACTGCTTCATCCATGGGGCAATTATGGGTAAGATGCAGCTCCTAGAAATGCTTCAGCAGCCCCCATGGGTTTGGCTTGAGACAGGAAGAGAAAGGTCACTGCAGATGGGTGCTGCTGAGTGGGCAGTCACGGGACAGGCAGTGGGATCGTCACCACTGAAGCAACTGTGAAAAAGAAATGGCAAGAGAAGGGCCAGAGGGCAAAATCAGGACTGCCACATGATTACTTTTGTAAATGAGTGGGGTGAAGCACGGGAACTTTGGAACAAATCTAAGGCTAACCTCCAAAAGAACCCTTTTTCTTTTCATCTTTCCTGATTTCTTAAAAGATGAATGACTTATTATACATATCAGGATAAGACCTACTAAGTCTAGGTTACTTCCTGTTACCATGGCTATTGAAGATGCTGGTTGTGTTTACTCCCCTGATTATGAGCAGCATTAAATTTTTCCATCTTCTCATGGCATTTGTTTTATACTACATGAGCAGTGTGAGAATGCATTTTTCACCAAAAGAACAGCATGGATGCTTAGGATGACAGAAAACCTCTCATATATTGGCAAATTTTATGACATTGTGAATGCAACTTAGAAGTTTCTGACATTGCAGAAAGGCTGTGCAAATGCTTTTGCTCACCATGTTTGTGATTTCTAATGGGACGAACAATCCACACACAGAGTGTTCAGCCAGCAACTTAATTGGGTTGCTTGGAACTCGCTGGAAATTTTGTTTTCTCTAATTATGAGTCAGATTAGAATTGGTTCTTCAGACTGATGAGAGAGAATGTATTGGCTCACTTTGCTTTTGGGGAAAGTGAGGGGGTAGAACATGTGTGTAAATTTGGGGGCTTGTATTTTCTTGCTACTACTTCAACTATAACTGCTTTCAGGTTTTTACATCAGACTTTGAGCATAGGAATTTCATTAGCTTTGTTCATGCAAGGTAATATTTTTAGCATTTTTTTATATCCTTTGTTTTGTTGTCCTTGATTTTTTTAATTAATTACTATTCTGAGATGAAACAACAAGTATCAAACCATCCACTTCCAAAGAGATGACATAAAATTATGAGGCTTGATAAACTTGATGCATGAGGTGTCCTTCCCAGTTGTTTATTGAGAAGAAATATGTGATTAAATTAGTATCTCAGTCCCTTTAGACATACATGCAAAAATATGCATTTCTGGAGAAGGAAAGAAAGACAGGTCAGTACTCTACAGTCATTTGCTGGGATCTCAAAAATGTCATTCTTGTGCAAATGTCACACACTCTGCCTGGCCAGATGGAATACAGGCTCATTATTTTTAGTTTGTGTCCAATTAAATGTTTCTGTCTGATGTTTGTGTCTGATGAAATAAAAATGAATTGTGCCTTTTTTTTTTTTTTATGAACTGTGGTATTTAAAAATAAGTGGTAGGCATAAGGGAATTCACTGACTTTGTGTGGTACAAGCTTATTGACTGCCCTGTTTAAGAGCACTGCATGGTCTCTCCCCATCTTTCTTGCAGGCTCCCTTCTGGTACCAAAAGGCCACAGGGTACAAAGGTCACCCTGAAGCCTTCTCTTTTCCAGGCTGAACAATCCCAATTTTCTTAGCCTTTCCTCACTGGATAGCTTTAGGCATATTTTTTGCTCTTAGGATTATGTTGTATATTGCTTTCTTAAAGCAGCTAAAGTAATGAATGATAATACTTTTTGGGTCTTTAGGATCCTTTCTTTACTGTTTATATGGAGTTCTTGTTCTTCAGTATAATTTGTAACTCCTGTAGAGAGTACAAGTTATAATCAATAACCCTGGTGTTACTATGACTTCCAGTTTAAAATTCCACACTGTATTTCACAATCTTCTAATTAGACCCCTACTAAAACCTCTACTTCAGCACATGAGAGCAGATTAATTATGAATTTTTGTTTTAGGACTACCATAGGGGAGAATCAAGGATTATTTGATTCAAAGATTTGAAGTGAAGTGAGCTCACGAATGAAGGATTTTCCAGCTTCAAGTTGAAATTCAAGCCCTGAGCAGCATGCATATTTCTATACAATTCTATACTTTTTTTGAAGTTGCCTCTGGAAAAATGTAACTTTTATAATATGTAAGCACCCAGAAACAATGCATTCTTATTTTTAGACTGAGACATGATACTGCAAGATGCACAATTAAGAAGCATTTCTTTGGAAACAAGTAGGATACATCTGTGTTATTAAAATGTTTTTTCTTTGAAAAGTCAGTTAACTGGCTTGAGGAGTTTATTTTCCAGACAATATTTTATTTGTATTCCAGACAATAAGATGAAACAAACAGAAGACAAAACAGCAATTTCTTTGAGAGAACTATTACACTGGTGCATAGGACATAACATAAGGAAAATAATCTTCTGAAAGTATTTATTCTAGAAGCAGAATATATTTCTTGCCCTCAAAAGAAATGTAATATTTGAAGTCAGAACTCTAAATGAAGAAATTTTCATGCTGCTTTAAATGTAAATCTGTGCTGTCTCCATAAGGATGTTCATACATATTATTTTGGAGAGCTCCAAAATTTTTTATTCTCATAGAATAAGAAATATGTAAGTGTGAAATGTGCAGTCAGTGCAATAACCATTAAAAGAGACAGTACAACAAAGCACAAATTAAAGGTTACTGTGTTACTGTTTTTCAAAGGCTAAAAATCTTCATTGATTCCTCAAACATCATCATTGTTTGTTTACTTTCAGAGTGAGGCTTTTATATAATTTAAAATTAAAGACTAAATGCTGTTAAGCATGTCAAAAGATATGTACAATTTAATGCTGCCAACCCTGCAATTCAGTTGGTGAAATGCCGGAAAAGCTATCTTTTATCACCTACTGCCATGGGAAAATGCCTGAAGACCAGAGCAAGATCTAAAATAAATTTGAAATAACATGGAATTTGCAGTTTTTGTTAGTGTCTTTTCAAAGACACTAACATCACGATCTTTTGAGTTTTGGTTTGAGTATTTTGGTGTGCCAATAACTGTAGGAACATATATGACAACAATTTTTGAAGTTTCACCAGACATAAGTCTTTTAAGTTTTGTTTAATGGGAAAGTAATGTGATTTTCTCATTTTTCTAGCATGTGGGTAGTATTTGAACATTAGCATAGGTAAGTTTTCCTTTAGTGGTTAAACTCTTCTCAAGCTCTGTCCTTGGCACAATCTACAAACCCATGCTTGGAACATGGCTTGTCCAGAACAGGGTATTGTAAAAAGGTGAATAACTGTCAGGGAATGATTGATAGACATGAAAAATGGGAAAAACTGACTGATTGCCAGTAATGAAGGGCAAGTCTGTGGCTGAAAAATGCTTGCTATAGATCACTATGGTCTTTTCTCACTTTCCCACCTTAAACAAGCTGATCTTCTGGATACCTCACAGGCACTTAAACTGCTCCTTCTGCTGCTTTCTGTTCCCTACCCCCTTAAACCTCATTACTTGCCTGAAGGTCTTGACCTGTCATTTGAGGATTGTGGCTCTACAGAAACAACTTCAGAATCATGGTAATGATTAAATCCATGATATCTAAAATGTTTGTTTCTTTCAGTGAGTCATACAAATTTTAAAACATTTACACACACATACACATGCATAAATATTTCAGGCAGATCAAGTAGTGTTAGATCAATTATCACTTCTCAGTCTAACATGTCTTACAACTCAGACAAGCAAAAACATTGTTACTTCAGTTTTACAAGTCTTATGTCTCTCCACTGATGCAGGCTGTTTTGTTTTGTCCAAGGTTCAAAATTCTGCAAAAGTCTAGCAAACATTCTTTTTAGAAGGCCTTGGTTTAGAATATATCTGGACATTTTGGGAAGAGTCCTGCCCTTGGGTGACAACAACCCCATGCAAAACTACAGGGTTGGGGCAGAGAGCCTGGAAAGGTGCCTGGTGGGAAAGAACCTGCAAGTCCTTGTTGATGTGCTGAACATGAGCCAGCTATGCCCAGGTGGCCCATGGCATCCAGGCCTGTATCAGCAATAGTGTGGCCAGGAGGAGCAGGGCAGGGGTTGTCCCCCTGCACTGGGCACTGGTGAGGCTGCACCAAACAGCTGCTGCTGTTTGAATCCTGAGTGCAGTTCAAGAAGGACACTGAAGTGCTGGAACATGTCCAGAGAAGGGAAACAGGAGCTGGTGAAAGGCCTGAACTACAAGTCATATGAGGAGCAGCTGAAGCAGCTGATGCTGTTTAGCCTGGAGAAAAGGAGGCTCATGGTGACTTTATTGCTCCCTTCTGCCTGACAGGAGGGTGTAGCCAGGTGGGGGTCAGAATCCAGTCCCAGGTGACAAGCTAAAGGACATGTCAAAATGGCCTCAAGACATACCAGGGGAGGTTTTGACTGGATAGTAGGAAAAATTTCTTCACCATAAGGCTTGTATAACATTGGAACAGGCTCACCAGAGAAGTGGTTGAGTAACCATCCCTAGAGGTATTTAAATGTCATGCAGATGTGGCACTTAGGCACATGTTTAGGGGTGGACTTGGTATGGTTAGGCTTACAATTGGACTCAGTGATCTTAGGGGTCTTTTCCAGCACAAATGAGTCTATGATTTAATGTTTATGTATCTGTGTTCTCAGTCTCCCATTTCACAGCATTTTGAGTTGTGAAGGAAAAAGGCACCTTAAGGTAAATCTGTTTCTGCAAGTTTGGTATTTACTTGACACTGAAAGCCACAGGAGTGGCTTCCTTTAGGGCTTGTCCAAACAGGCTGGCAAAATGTCTCAGTGTCCCTGTATTAGTTCCAGCATGAAGGTCTGTGCAGAAGAATTTTCTCATTACCTCAGTAGATTACATTACGGTTTTGTGCAATGGTATTTCTGGTTTCCCTTTTTTTTTTCCTTCACCATGAGCTGTGTAATGTTTATTCTGTGCACTGAAAGAAGCAAAGATCTAGAGAAGAAAAAAATAGGCAAACATGAAGTTACAGACTACATCAAAGTATGCACTCAAGAGTGATGAATAATCCATTTGTTTTCTGACTTTGCAACTAGGGTGGCAATAGGGAAAATATTTACCTTCACCTCAGTTTCTGAAGGCAGTAACAGGTAGATTTACAATGATTTGACAGTTTGGGGATGGGCATGTTAACAATTTTCTTCAATCTTTTTCCTTTTTGTAGTTTCTCCAAAGATTCAAAATCAGACACATGAAAAATCTCTGAGCTGCTCTCAGCCCAAATAAACTTTTATTTTGCTTTCCTTTCTATATAATATGTTACCTTGTGGGGAACTAGCAAGATCACATGAGTTGAAACAGAATATCTGACTTATACTTCTGCTTTCCTGTCTCATGTTAGCAGTGACCACAGTATATTTTATAACACAATTATGGGGAACATATTAGAGGGTTTCTGTTCTTTTCTCAGCAGACAAAAAAAACCACCTTTCTTAATGGTCTTCTGGCAGAAACCAAAATCCGTGGGGAAATACTGACTGACCAATTTTCTCCTCCAAGTCCACATTTCCTGTCACATGTCCAAGATTCTGGTAAGGCCTTTTGGTGTAATAATGCACGACACAGCCATGTACCTACGTGTAACAAAGCTGTCGGGGTGCTGGTTGATTGAGTGTATTAGGGTCTAGTTTGCAGAATGAACAATTCAGCGTTTAATAAACATAACGTCATACTTAAGAAAAAGCATTTAGGCTTAGCCAGCTTAGCAGCAAGCTGCTGCTGCCCCCCGGTGTCCATCAGACACATGAGCTGTCTGCAACCGCAGGAGCTTTGACGACAGGCTGAGACAAAACATGTAATCTGGCAGTGAGATAACGTGACTATCTGGCCGAATCCTTATCTCCACATCACAAAAAAACCAGCATGACTTTCTCACTCAGTTAACTCCCTAGGATGGATAGTCATTATTTAACCCAGTCCCTCGATTCCCTTTAAAAGTTGTCTGAGTTGATTGCCTCTTCCAGTCTTACCAATTAAAAAGGTATAGCAACTATAAGAGTGTCTTCAAATACAAATGGGATACAAAATCTCAATTAGTTTTTGTAATGACATTTAAAGGGTTCTTTTGTTCCATTGTTTGAATTATTCTTGCTTACACAGGTGCTAAATGATGACTCATTTCTTGTTCCTTATAATCCATTACTCAGTTTATTTCTTTATAAGTAAATTCTGAAAAATTAATTCAGAGTTTAATTTTAAAGTGCTAAACATCTGGGGAAGACGTTGAATTTCCCATATGTAAGGCAGAAATTAAATCTCAGCTTTATAAAAAAACTCTGAACTCAACTGAGGCTTCACCAATTGAGTCTTATAATAGATTATGCCCTAAAGAACAAATTTGTTTCTGCATAGCTCCCAACAAAGAAATACAATTGTTTAGAGATCTTATAGGACCTATAGGAATGTTAAGATGTATCTTCATCCCAAACTGATTCAGTAGGACACGATTTACATCACGATGGCTAAAATCTGCAAACTCAGATCACAAATTCCTATCTCTCATTAGAAAGAAAAAATAGGAACAAATAAAAATGTTATAATAAATAGCCTGACTTTTAAAATCCTAAAATTTTTCATAGAAATAAAATTCTCTCTGAGGTGGATAATAGGATAATTCATCTAGGCAAGCTTTCTAAATGTTTAGACAGTTTGGAAAATACTACAGACAATTAGCAGTGCAGTATTTTCTTACTAAAAATAAATGTTTTAATGTTTCCTAGCATTTGCAAGTTTAATTTTTATGCAGGTCATCTTAGCCATGAAAGAAACAAATGGGGGTGCAGGCGAAGAAAAGTCCTTTTTTTGTCTCACCAAGAATCTATGAGAAATACTCATATTAAGAAATATTACATCAAGAGGTCTTTACGGGAAGCTCTGTACTCCTTGAAAAATAAAGGTCACTGAAACTCCTTGAGGTTGGAAAAGCAAATACCTTTGGTGCTCCAAAAAAACATTCTGGTTGAGGATATTTTTTAATGAAGTGTTTTCTAGTGCAAATGAAGGTGCACAAAGATGATTTGAAGTGTGGATATCTCTCTTTCCTTGCCTTTTTGCTTGTAGATTCAAGGGAGTTTAGTCATGAAATTATTTTCATAACCATCTGTCATCCTCTGCCCTTTGCCTCTGTATTAAGTTAAATGTGCTTTTAAGAGTTGTCAGAACCATAGAAATTTTAGAAAGATGAAGCACTATTTATAGTATACAAAGATTTTTTTCTTAGCCATCTTCCTTTTACATTTCAGTTTAATTCATTATCTGATTAACAGGGCATGAATATGTTTATACTATCATGATTTATAAAAGAAGCAACATGATTGTTAAAAACAGGAATAATTACACTTTATTTATAAATTGCAGATAATAGCTTTAGGTCATATTTACATCTGTCAGCAACAGAACAGTTCTTGCAGGACTTACACCACAAAAGAATTTCAACACTTTGCACTTGTATTACTGAAGAAATTTGAATTCATATGGAATGCAGAATTTAAGAACATTATGACTAGAGTTGTTCATGGCTATGATTCTAGCTGTCTAATCAAAACAATAATTAGCTATGCTGTTTTCTGCAGTTTATCAGAGCTGTAATTGTCACAGAAAAATATTTCTCATGCCTCCACCTTTACCATAAAAAGCTTCTCAACAAAAATCACAAGGTCTGGGTTATGAAGAAATACACAAAGAACAGGTTGTCCTAAAGAGTGCGTTCTGACCTTGGCTGCAGATTTACATTTCCATTATAAAGTACTACTCACTACAAATAAAACACAGCTGGTATGTAGCTTTAAATCCTCTCACCTTGATTAAATAGAGTTTGAAGAAATGAGTTGCAGTGAACAGCATCCTACTCTGAAAGTACAATGCAGTTACATCAGAGCTTTTCCAGAGCTGTTGCTGGTGTTTGGGGATCAGGCAGGTGAGACAGCTGGATGCACGCATTTACTTACTCTACACAAGAGAGGGGAGTTAGTGAACCTGCCATGCCGTAGACTGCAATACTCAGGGATAAGGATTGTCTTTTCTTAATGTGTTATGCACCATAACGTGGTCTTGGTTTATAACAAACATCTTGGTGATAACCCACCATACAAAGGAGAAGTAACCATTTTGATAGTACCATAATGGATTCTCCCAGTTCCATTATGGAGGTGAAAAGACACACACTTCTGACTAATAGATTTGTTATAAAAACAGATATAGGACAGATCTTCAGATAATTTAGTAAATTTTGTTGGAAAACTAGAGCCTTAGGTTATTAATAAAAGGTCCTTCATGGTGCTATTATTTTCTTACCTCCGACTTGAGAAGTTCTTTTGAAGTCCTACAGCTGTTAAATAGATATTCAAATAGATGAGTGGCCTGCGTATTTTATAAAATGTGCTTTCTTCTGGGTTTTTTAATGTTATGTGGGTATTGAGTTAATTCAGATCATTCAAAGGAGTATGCCTTCATACTCATACTTCATACAAAGGAGTAGAGCTTTGTGTTTGATTCAATGTGACCTCTTGCAATATCAATCAGAGCATGAATCACAATACTTTCTACCCTCAAAGCATAACCATTTTGCATATCTGGAAATTTATTCTTCACAGACACAGAAATGTGGATTAAGGAAACTCCATGGTAAAAAGAATTAGTACTTCAGTAATAATTGAACAAACTAGAAATAGGAAAATAAGATTTGGAACCTCTTCAGAAAAGGGAAAAAAAACTCCTACTGACAACCGTACAAACAGAATATATTTTCTGCTGTATTATTCTCAATTGCATCTAACATTACTCTGATTTCCTTGTATTTAATAATTATGTTAATTTAATTAATTCTACAAACATTCTTGGATTCAGCAGTAATTTCATTCTTTTCCGATTGTAGCTTTACTACAGTGGGATAAACTATGTTTCAGGGCTTTTCTGATGAAAGACATATTCTACTGAGTTGTATGTATTGAATTTGGGTACTTTGCATTACCACAAAATATTCCCTTCATATGTCCTTACATTTTTATCAGGTTAAAGAAGTTTCTTGACAAGTCCTAATTATAAAATCATTAAGGCTGGAAAAGACCTCCAAGACCATCCTTTGAGTTCAACTTTTGACCGAACAAAACCCTATCAACCAAACCTAAGCACTAAGTGCCACATCCAGTCATTTCTTGAACAGCTGGGCCCAATCTCCTGGCTGTCCTGTGTGCTCTCTAATGTCACTCAAGATAATCTATTACATAAACCTCCCCAGCACTGAGGCCAGGCTGACAGGCCTGTATTCCCTGGATCCTCCTTCCAATGCTTCCTGTAGGTGGACTGGCCAGCCTCCAGTTGTCTGGGGCCTCCCTGCTTAACCAGGGCTGATGATAAATTATGGAGAGTGGCTTGGTGAGCTCTTTCTCCCCTTCCTCTGTATGCTTGGGTGAATTCCCTTCCAGTCCCTTACAATTGTGATTGTCCAAGGGGCACAGCAGGTCACTAACTACTTCCTCCTGGATTGCAGGACGTCTATCCTGCTCCCCATCCTTGTCTATCAGCTCAGGGGGCTGGCTGCCCTGAGGATAACTGGGCTTTCTCTTAATAACTGAGGCAAAGATAGAACCAAGTAACTCACCTCTTCCTCATCAATTGGAGACAATTTTCTCCCTTTCATCCAATAAGTGACTGAGGTTTTCCTTGGCGTCCTTTTGTTGTTAATATATTCATAAAGGCACCTTTATTATCTTTCACAGCTGTGGTCAGATCAAATTCTAGCTGAGATTTTGCCTTACTAATATTCTCTCTACATGACCTATTGACATCCTTGCACTTTTCTTGAGTAGCCTGCCCCTTCTTCCAAAGGTGGCAGACTCCTTTTTAATCTGAGTTCCAGGAAACACTCCCTGTTCAGCCAGGCCATGTTTTAGCAAATAGGGACAGCAACCTCCTGTGTCTTTAAGAATTCCGTCTTAATTATGTCCAGCCTTCCTGAATCCCTTTGTTATTAAGGGCTGTTTTCCAAGTGACTGTCTGAACTGGTGCCTTGAACAAAGTCTGCCCCCAGCACACTCAAGACAGAGTTTTGCTGGCTCCCTTCCTTATTTCACCAATAATTGGAAACCATCATCTCTGCCCAGGATGGCCTCTGAGCACCACATGTTCCTCGGCCCTTCTCTGTTTGCAAACAGCAGGTCTGGCAGGGCATGCCCTGGTGGGCTCCCTTACCAGCTGTGTCTGGAGTCACCTTCCACACCCTCCAGGATCCTCCCAGACTCTCTCCTCCTCTCTGTGTTGGGTTTCCAGCAGGCATTTGGCAAGTTAAAGTCTCCCACAAGAACAAGGGCTAGTGGTCATGAAACATCCTCTGATAGAATATTTCACTTCATCCTGGCTGGTCAGTGACACTCCCAGCAGGATCTCTGCCTTGTTGGCCATCCCTGATTGTCACCCACAGGCACTCAGCCTTGTCCCCACTGTCCCTGAGCTCTGCACAGTTAGAACCCTCCTCAGTGCACAGAGCCACCCAGCGCCTCTCTTTCCTCACCTGTCCCTCTGAAGAGCTTGTGGCCATCCCCTGCAGCCCTCCAGCCATCCCACCACATGGGAACATGGTGGTAACTGCATCACAGCTTCCTGCTGCCAGTGGCTTCCATTGTTTGTTACCTGAGCTGGGTGCATTGGTGCAGATGCACTTCAGCTGGGCTGTCAATGCCATCCACAACACTGCCTGTCACTCCAGCCTCATCTCTAGTGAGAATTGCCTTACTCCCTTTCCCCTTCAAACCTGGCTTAAAGCCATCTAATTCAACCATTCTAACTCAGCAACCCATGATATGCAGAAGAATTTTGCAGGCAACACTGATCCTACAGTGTGCTATGCTCCCATGATATATTTGTCCTTTGAGATTATTACTGAAATATTCTTTTTATGCCCACTTTTCCTGCTCTTGCCCTGGCTTTCATTTCAAGTGGTTCATCTGGAAATTAGTCATTTTTGCTGAGATGTTGACATTTTTACAGTGAAACAAGCTTGCTCTGACAAAAATAAAATTGTCTGTTGCCCTTTTGGGTGCCTGTCAAAGGGTCACAATAGAATCACAATGTGTTCCATGCAGTTCAGAGAGCCTGTCTTAATCTTTCTCAAAAGGCAGGAGTCTAAGAAAGAAGTAGAGGGAGATTATTCTCTATTTTTCATCAATCCCTAGACTTGGAGATAGTACCATTTCTTATTTATGGTTATCTTTCTCTTGATAGCTGCATTTCAAAGAATTGAGATTTTCTGGGGAGAAGGAAGAATTTTAAACACAGTTTTCAGACAGGGAAGGAAGTAATGGAAATTACATACTTATTCTAAGCCATTTCCCCTCAGGTGATATGGCAGCATTGCAAAGTCAAAGGAGAAACACCCATTGCAAGGACACATCATTACATTCACAGCACACCGGGACAAGGTAATGACTGATTTCATCTCTCTGTTCAAAATTATTTTCCTTATGGTGTGTAAAATAAAGCATTAGCAATCCATTTGCAGAGTTCTAACCTAGACATCATCAATGAGGGTGTCTATACAGTTTTCCATTCTGTGGCTGGCTGAACAGCAGTGTGTTCCAGCAGCCTGAGGACACCATGTCCTGCACTCTGACCCTGACTCTGACATCCCTGAGCTATACTGCAACCCCAGGTGCAGCTCCTGGACCTAGATTTCCAACAGGGCTCTCCAAACTCTGTCATTCACAGAACTTCAAGAGAATGATGACTGAGTAGCATTACTTTTTAGTGGCTCTTTGGCTTTAAAAAATGATCAGCAAAGTGAGCTGTTGCCCACACAAATAAATAACCAGCAGTTGGAAGTCTTATCAATGCCTCTAAGTAGAATTCTCTGTATTTTAATTAGAATGCTCTGTATTTTTAAGCTCTGCTCTTTAAGCAGAATTCACAGTCTGTCCCTTCTTTGATCTCAGTTGCAAATGGAACCAGATAGTATCACTCTCACCTTTAACCTCTCTGCTGAATGCAAAAAGATGCTATCAGGAGTATTAAGCAGATGTTGCTCAATGTTTATGGAAAGCTTTTGTATTTTATGACCTGTTTTGCAATTGTCTGAGAAGAAGTGGTGCGGAGTTACAGATCACGTCTTTGGCACTCAACCTGAAGCTCTGCGCTTACTGAACTGAATATTGCTCAAAACTGAGTAGGGGGCACGTCCCCAAACCAGATACCACCAGAGACACCTTCAGAGGCCCACACAGGCACAGAGACTCATATTTCATAAAGTGGCCCAAGCTAAACAATTATGCAATATGTAGGTATAATAATGTACTAGTCAGATGGGTTTACATAGATTTCAATGTATAAATTCTCTTGCTTTCTACTCCTTGACATGCACACTCTGTGGAAAATGACCACCTTGCACTCTGCACAGAATAAAAAATATCTCCTTTCTGATTAGGGAGTTCCTAAAATCAGCCACATTATAGGACATCCAGAAGAGATAGCAGAAAAACTTAGGACTGTTTTCATCCACACAGCAGTACATTTCCACACTAAGGTGATGGCCACAAGCAACACAACATGGTTATTTCTTGAAGTTCACTACTTTTCTGGGCTGTATAAGTGAGAGATTAATTTCCAAGAGTGCATTGTTGCAAGCACTAAGTTCACATCAGAAGAAAAGAAGCCATGAATTGCTCATTTGTTCATTTTGTGTGTTATTCTTTTGCCAAACCTTCAGTCATCTAGCAGAAGTGTTTCTGAGAATTCTGACTGGCAGGTGTGTTCCTTTGAAAATACAGACATGCTGTTGTCATGAGGTAATCCTTGTGCCAAAACAGAATCATATTTTTAGCTGCAGTTCCAAATGCTCCTCACTTCCCAAGAGCTTCTTTCTCTATGACATGAGAAATATGAGAAACATCTAGGATGCCTAAAGATGTACTGAAATTGACTTGGAATATTAGATTGCACCAAAAGAGTTCCCTAGTCAATGAGATCTACTTAAAGAGTTCATAGTAGATTTCATAATTGACCTTATCCTTAATAAGAGGTAATAACTGAAGAGTTCCTTCATTCTTTCACCATTTTTTTCTTCTTTCCTCCATATATGAAAGGTAAATTTTATGATGCTACAAGTACTTGTTTCTATTAGACTTTGCATAAGACACTGATCTCTGTGCGTGGACATGCCTATTTTATATAGTCTAAATATATAGGTCCAAAGATTCAATTTAGTAGCAGGGAATTATGTAAGAAATCTGAATCTAGATGACTAAAATTGCAATGATGGATTAGTCAGAAAGCATGGGTTTTAATAACTGGATAGAATGACACACCCCTCAGAAGTATCCTAGATAAACATCCACTCAGGCAACAAAACAAGGTCGTACTCCTTTCTGCATCTGCTTGGAACTATATCAAAGAACATCCAAACAACACTAGCAATTTGTGAAACTTCATTTATGAGTTAGTTTCAAATCTAAGACGTAACAACAACCAGGCTTTTGATTTAGTGGCATTATCACTACTTCTGAAATTTTGCAGTCAGGTTCCAAACATTCCATCTTTTACATCTGCAGACAGAAACTGAGCACTTGGAAGGGTCTGCAATGCAAAGACTGTGTTTGATCTTCTCTCCAATCCCAGCAACGTCTATTTTTAATGCATGTCTACCTAGTGGAAGAGATTTTTAATAATGGTATTCAAGACTACATTATCTTTTCCACTCATCTCTGGTGCCGTTTTTAGATTACAAAAATATTTTGCCAGGGCACTTCTACACATTTTTCCAGTACTTTATCTGTACTTTTTCTGTACTCCAGGTCTTTTTCTGTACTGTTTAACTTTTGTTTGCTCTGATTGCTTGATGCCTTGTACTGCCCAGAGAATGCAAAACTTGATGTAGGTGCTTGCTTTTTCACAGTGCAACCTTTGAACTTTGATCACTTTTCATTAGCTGTATGGCTGTCACTTTCCTTGGAACTGATATTCATTTTGTTACTTAATTGTTACTTTAGTTTTTCACTGCTCTGAACATACGGAGTACTAGAGGTGCACTTTCACATATAAATCTACTTTTAACCTTCAGGTTGAGTACCAGAGTAGTGTATGACCAAATTTGACACGAGGTAGAGAGACTGGACACACCTTCCACACCTTCATTTACACTTCCCAGACAGGATATACATTGTGTTGGTTCTCAGTTCTGAGTCTGTAGCATAAGCAGGCCTTGAATAATTTTTGTATTCATCCTAAAACTTTCAAGTGATACCATATCAGAAGGGCACAATGAATACAGAGGTTGTTAACGGACTCTAACTCACATGTTTTTTGTACTTAGGTACTCAACATATGCTGATTTTATTAGGTACTCTTCATATGCTCTTATTCAATTTCCCACCTTTAAGTTCTGCCTCCATATTTGAGATTTGATATAAAAGAGCTGAAAGAAGCACCACTGAGTCTCTCAGTAAAACTTGGCAGGTCCTCCAAAGGTTGTGAACGAAACTTAGGAAGTGTGACTTTGCCTTGACATACTCAACATACTAAGTCAAGGGAACCTTAAGAATATCCCACTTTCTCTGCAGAACACTAAAACTGGCAGTATAACAATATTTAAGTCTAGTGAAAAACAACTTGTTCATTTTTGTCCCCAGTCTTCCAGTGAGGGCCCGAAGAGGTTGTGAAGTGAATAGAAACAGAGGATTACTTAGACACTGCCAACAATGAGAAGTACTACATCAAATGTGTCAGGGTTTCAGGCATTCTGTCACCTTTGCAACATTCAGTTCCAAACTGCATCATTAGTTTGGGGCCCTAACAAGAGTAGGTCATCACCACTAATGATATAAACCATCTCAAATTTAAACTAGTGTGGGCATTGACCCTGTGTTAAAGCAGTAGCACCACAGAAACTCTGGCTATGCCTAAGGCTCTCAGTCAGCCAGGGGCAAATGAAGAATCCTCTACGTACTGCAGCCCATCCAGCAGCATATAGAAATGTTGGAAAGTTGAATGCTTTGTCTTCTGCCTGTCATTTTCTTCTGCTTTAAACATCTTTGTCTTTTCAGTGCTCCAGGAAGCCAAAAGCTTACTGACAACCCTCCTTCCATGTGGCAAACTTTATGAACATGTGCTTTGGCCATACTGTAAGGCTTAACAGGACTGATAAATTTAAGGTCAGTGTTTACATTTGAAAGAATTCTGATGAGATCTGGCCTATGAGAGCCATGGCATGTGGTCTTACTGAATACAGTGGTTACTTTTGGGGAGAAGATTCTTCCTGCATACAGAAAATTCATTGTAGTAAAACATGATTGATTTCACCTTTTAGAATAGCATAACAATTTAACAAGACACAATTATTTTTAATTTGTCAAGCAGTTTCAGTAAAGGAAAAATAGCAAAAATTAGTTCTTCTTGAGTATCATGCTGAGAAAAAGCCTGTTTACCTCCAAATACAGGAAATATCAAAAAAGGCCTATAAAAATGCCTCTGTAATATTAAGCTTTTAAAAACACTAGATTCTTTTAAAGATCAAGCTGTGACCACTGTAATCTCTTTGTTTTCAAATCTTTTTCTATTGCTGAGCTTCAAGTCTGTACAAGTAGAGTTTTACTTCAATTAAAAGTACTGCACTAATAAATCAGTTTCTCCTCACTCCTCAGACAGATACTGACTGTCACTGATCTACACAGTACAGCATGTATTTAATGCAAATGTTACCACCATTAAAAGCCACTCTCTTTTCATTGAAATAATGCCCAGGTTGCACACAATATTAGTATTTACATCTGTAAACACACAGAAACACACACATAAAACTAGTGGGTTTGGCTCTCTTGAAATGGTGGAATGATTCTAACTCACTAGAAATACCTCTACAGTTCCTTAGAGAGTAAGTTCTGTGTCTCATCCACAGAAGGTTGAATGGATCATAACAGTACATCTCCCTTTTTGTGAATTACAGATCTTAATCACCAACACCTCAGGAATACAGTAGATACAATATCTACTCTACTTCTAGCCTGAAACTGCATATTAAGGAGTGAGCAATTTTCCCAAATGCAATGGAATGTCATCACATGATGCCACTCCACACAGAAACACGCTCCAGCTGCCCTTGCCCTCTGCTTTTATAGGCCATTTTACTGGCAGGCACTCCACAATTCTGCTTTAGAATCAGCAAAAACATTAGCAAGTACATCAGCACTGTGTGAGCTGAAACTCTGAGCTCGGGTCCACTCATAACTGATCACCACTTTCCTCTGAACTGTTCTGCTTTCTCTTGCCACAAATCTCTGTCTCCCATTGGACTTGTGCTCTTTTATCTAGGTGTGACAGCGTTTTCCCAGTGATGTGACCAACTCTCCTATTTTGGTGGCAGATTTTTTTTTTTTTTGAGGACAAGGATACCTGGACATCAGTGCTTTGTTCTGAGGGTTTTTCTTGTAACAGTCTTGTTATCTTTAGAGATGTATAAGCCCTAATTTAAGAACCCTGCAACTCAAAAGTGGAAACAACTAGATAGATCTTAAGGTGTGCATAATAATCTTCAACCCCATGATATTTCCTCTGCTTTTCATCCTACATTTCATATTTTCATCCTGTATTTTCATATATCTTTCTGAAGTTAGGTATCAAGTGCAATCTCATATTTGATGCATTCTGAGACTCAAAGGGGTGTGAGTCCCATCATGGTTGTGTGTTTAGTCCTGCAGCTGGAGAGAAGAATGTTAGCCTTTTCTACAGGCAAGCTGTCAAGCTGAAGTGCAGAGAGGGCAGCAACAAAATGTTTGGATCAAGAGTGATTTCATTACTGTCTGTCTTCTTTTTCAAACTGGGTTTTGGAAACAAGAGCTTGAACCCAGGTACATGTAGCAGGTAAATTCAGCTAATCTTTGTTAATCCTTCATACACAAAAAGAAGCTTGCTTAAAACCATGAGATATGTATTGAGCTTTTAAAGAGTGGGGTTAATTCTATCATGTAAAGTAACTATGATGCTTTCAAAACAGATGGAAAATAACTGAAAACTAGCAGTTGCCCAGATCAAGAGAGTAAATATTTTTCTTTGTCACAGAAGTCAATGTGAGTGCACAAATGGATCATGTGTGTTTTCCAGCGGCAAAGTAGCATTGAAGTGAATAGAAGGATTTTGTTCAATGCAAACAGAGGGAACTACAAACCACAAGCAGAATGGCGACATAATATCTGTTACAAAAACACTCTCGTTATGCTTCATTTACACATTGTTCAACTTCTAAATGGAAACTCAGCAAAACACTCACAAATGTGAGAACTTAAACTTAGCTTAGGTGTTCCTAGGTATTACACACTTAAATAGGACCAAATCACGTTTACAAAATTTACCTAATTGAAGAACTCTGTTTTTCTGCCCAAGAGATCTCTATCTGTAGCAAGGTAACTTCTCAGCTGTTCATATTTTAAGTCAATTCTGATTGTGTATTAAGACAAACCAATACTTTGGTGTGTTTATGTGGCAGACTGTGTGGCAGCCGCTCATTTATTTGTCCTGTCAGACTTAGATGCAGCAGCCAAATTGATGACTTCAGTCAGAAATCTCCTCAGAAGTCTCAGGTGAATTCTATGAACAGGGATCATATAGCAAAACATTACTCCCCTGGCTGGAATACTAAATCAGACAAGCAAAAAAAAGCTGATGTTCTACTCCTAGGTCCACTGAAATGTTTTTAAGGTGTTATCACATATTTAAATGTTTACATGTTTTTTCTTCACTTTTAAAGCAGAATAATTGTTTTCTCTTAATTATTAAAATATGGACCCATAATAGATATTTTTATGTATCCAGATATATTAATACAACCAATTTATATTGATACTACAAAGTTCCATAACTTGAAAGTACGGTCAATCTTCTGGGACAGTTAGTTTTCAAATTTCCAAAGTTTTCAGTACTTGGGAACTTAGAATATAATTAATAAATCTTGTTTTCCTGGCTATAGCCTCTTCTGATGCAATGTGAGTAGTAAGCTGAAATAAGCGGGGTTTGACCCAATGGTAGTATCTACAGGTATTAGTAATTAAGGATAAAATGATGACAAAAAATACAAATCAGGAACATTGAATTTGATGTAATTAGAAAATATAATTGAATGCTGTATGTTAAGGTTCTCAAAAAGCATTGCTAATTTCTTGAAAAGAAGCAGGCTGAAGTCCTGTAGACAAGCATCAATGCTAGGTTAGTGTCTTTATTCATTTTTATCCTCACATAGCAAATCTTTCTGTTGAAATGAACAGTTTGGCTTCCATTCACTAAACCAAATTTCCAGATGAAATGAAGGGAAATCAGCATTCATTTACTGCAGAGAATTTTCTCTTTCTTTGAAATCTGTCCAATTGCAGATTGTGTTTGTGTTTGAGGAGGTTTACTCCTTCTAAAATCCCCAAACAAAAATACAAATGAACAGAATTACCACTCCACAACAGGATGGACAACTTCCTGCAGAACAATAAGCATCTCAATTTTTTTATTAGCAAAGTTAGATTCTCCATTTCCTTCTCTTAGCAGCCCTATAGGTTTCTTAGATACATTGAGGAAGTGCACATTTACCTGAAAGTAAAGAAGGAAGAGGTGAAATATTGCATCTATTTCATTCTCTATTATATTAACCCTAAGGTTTATAGGAAGGAGATGTCCTGAATCCACTGTCATTGCATCTTATGCCTCTGGGCAAATGGGAAATGGCTTCTTTACAGAAACACTTGACTATTTGTTTATATTTTCAGAGCTGGGTTTTAGGTTCTGTTTTTTAAGTGAATGTTTTATATCAACATCTCTTCCTGAGAGAGAAAGAATCACAGGAGAAACACTCCTGCCTCTGGACTTGCATGCCACTCAGAGAGCACAGGAGGGAAGGTGATTCTTCTTTACAATAAATTTATTGAGAACCAGAGGTGTCCTGCAGGAATGGATGTTCCTAACTGCTTCCCCACCTTTAGCAACATGACTTCCAGAGGACTTGAGCTATTAGTGGCTGATGCCCATCTATGCTGTTCAGTAGCAGCTCAGAGGTGACTCTGAGTCAGTTATTATATCTGTATTTGCCCTCAGATAGACAGATAAATATCTTCTAGGCAGACCTGAGGCTGGCAAAGCTCTGTGGCTCCCACTCCTCTTTGCACAATGAGCTGGACAGAGCTGGATGAGAAGCAGACTGGAGTCCCACAGACAAGCACCTATGATCAGCAAGGAAGGGTTAATGTTGCAAAGGGAAAAAATTATTCTTTTTGTCCCAGAAAGTGCCATATGTCAAAACTGGTAATATTAAATATAGAAGTGACTCTGTATACATCCCTGGTGAGGCGAATGACTTCAGAAAGCTGGAAAAAACCCCAGTGTTCCTATTTGAAACACTTCCATGTCTACGTCTGAATCTGTGTGCTGTATAGATCCATCAGCATTTGATTAATCCAGAACCAATCACAAGAAAAGGACAGCCCATGCTAAGACAGAAAATGTGCTTAGGCTGAACCCAGCATTGAGGTACGACTCTGTTTTAGCATAAACTTGTTTACAAAGCATAGAATAGACACACAGACACATAGATATCTTTCTAAGACTCAGGCATTCCCCAACAGTGCCAGGATATGTTTTTGACTGAGGTAAAACATGGGTAGTCTCCACTCTCCACGAAACAAAGAGTAACATTCAGATTACTTGTCTTTAAGACAAGTTTCAAGATCTGCTGGTTAAGATCCCAGTTCTACAAAGCATTCACTCAGCTTCAGAATGGCTTTTTTACTGGATAGCAAAGGACAGCAAAAATGGATCCTGTGATATTTTTCCATCACTTCTGTCAAATGCACGGAAATTTGAGCAATAACTTCAAATTGTGAACTAATAAACTCCTTATTTGGTAAAAAACATTTAGGCCAATATATATTTTTATGGCATCTCAAGAAAATTTGAGTTTGCAGGCTCTGTGTACAACCTGCATATGGTCTGCTGGGAATATAATTTCAAAGCTTTTGCTACAGTATAATTACTATATAAATTATTTGCCAGAGGGAACAATTTAAAATGGGTCATGTGTTCCTTCAGTTACTTCCTTGGGGAGATTTTCCAGATTATCCAGTAAAAGGAATAGAGAATAGGTAAACTACCAAGTACTTAATTTACTTAGTAAAAAATATAATAGGCATTCAGGTATTAAATAAAGATATTGCTCAGTAAAGAAATTGATTAATCCTGCGTGATTTGAAATTACTAAAAAAATCCTCAATGAAGTACTAGCAGAATGGGTGCATTATTATATTACTATTGACAATTTAAATTAAAAGGGTCCTCCCCTTTTGGAAAGACTGCAGATGATTCAAATCTGAACTTGAGCAGAACTGCAACCCTTACCTCCAGGACCAATAGTAGATGCCTGCTCTACTTGGGACACTGGAATTTAAGAATGAAATCTGTAAAAGGGAATAAGCAAGGAAAATCCATGTTACAATAAATCTCTTTGGGGGAGAGAGAAAGTAAAGTGCCTGTGCAGTGAGATGAGGTGAAAAAGCTTGAAAGTAATTGATTTGAATAAGGTACAGGTCCTGAGGCAGCTGGCTGTTGTGGAATAATGACCAACACAGGTCAGTGCTGCTGCCAAACCTGCCTCCACTTGTCACCAAAAGGTAAAAATGGGTTATCTAAACAGTGGATTTGCCAAGAAAATTTGGATTGATATTGACATACCATAGTATGAGATAAGCAGAAGCTCACAGTAATTAAATTATTTCTCCTCCTCTGTGGTAGCACAAGCTGTGTTTACTAAGGTTTTTCTACACAGGCAAAACAATTTTTTTTCTACACAAGCAAATCTGGCCAGTTCTAGTCACAGCTGCTGTGCCAGAGGTTGAAGAAGCGCTGAAAGAATTCCATAGAAGTCCTGAGAAAGGAAGGATTTTGCCTGACTCATCTTAAGGAGCTTTATATCATGAGTGAAGATAATGTAATTGCTCCTTCAGTAGAAATGATTGAGGAACTGAGCTGGGGTGCCATGTGCTCCATCATGTCACAACTTTTGCTAAATAATGCTGGCAGCTACAAGTGGAAGAATGTGCTTCATTCTGTCCAAAGATAGCTGCCCAGCATCCAAGCATCTTCTTTGTATGGCCTCTCCAGACACCTTATTCCGTGGGAGTTTTTTTTCCTGTCAAAATTTACTTACATTTTCTACCTTTTGGTATTTACTTTGTTTGACCGACTTCTCTCTGCATCCAAACTCCAGGATGGGCCATGGCTTTAGAAATTAATCCCAGCAGTGTTAGTTGATGTGGTGTCAGGAGACTCTGATGTGCTTGGAACCACAGACCAAAAGGACTTTGGAAAGATGTGTTGAGGAATACACCTTGTGCAGGTAGCTGGGTTTGCAAGACTCAGGCTGAGATGCAGATTGAGCGCTGGGTAGGAACTCCAGACAAGAGGCTGTGAACTGCTACTCCTTTGCACAAGAAAGGGCACAAAGTCTGGTGTTGGGCTGCCAGGGGGAAGGGGAGCTGTGAAGTGAGAATCTTCTGGATAACAAAGGACAGGGTGACCGGTTCTGCCAGCCAGGTGAATGGACACTGGGAGACACAGCAGGAGCTGAGGACTCAGGAGAAAGAGGGAGAGTTGAGCTCACTTGCACTGTGAGGGTATAAAAGCCCAGAGGTTCCTTTGCTCAGGATCCTCCTCGGAGGCACCAGCTCGGGCTGTTCCTGTGTCACTGCGCCGTGTATAAATTGTTCTGGGCAATCAGACATCTGAGACTTTCCCCTGGGAAGCCTCCTCTGACTGTGAGAGGAGGGTGAGTAGGGACTCAAGCAAGGGTCCCAGTGTGTCACTGGAGCCACCTGCAAGGAGGCTCTGTCCCAGCAGTGACAGTCTCTAGTGGTGGGAATGTGACTGCCAGAGTCTCATGAATGGTCAGATTGAGAAATCTCCTTAATAGGGGTTTTGAAAGCCCCAAATTTTGGAAAATTCACGTCTGTATATCACATTATACTAATTATGTAATTAAGCATACTCTTCTAAATTTGTTAAAAATGTATGAATTCATTGGCTGAGGATATGCTATGCATCATCATGGTCCCTTACATCCATCCTGAAGTACACTTTTACAACCAGGCTATGCTGCTTGAGTCTGCTTCAGGTACATCCTCAGCACTATGAAAAAATGTTGTGTTGCAACAGCACTTCTATGTACCCACTTTTTAGAAAGAAAAGAAGTGGGTTATGGTTATTGCATTCTCAAAAAAATTAGAACAGGCTGTAAGCTGAGCATGTTTCAAGATGTCTTACCCGATTTTACGTTGCTCCACCCGGCATGTGCACCCACAAGAAACACTGATCATCATGATGTGGGAACATCAGATTTCTGAAAATAGATTTCCACTTCAAATGATAATGTGTTTTTTGTTACAGAAAATTAAAAACATTAGCATCTTTGCATTAGGACTTTAAAAACTTAAATAGAAGACGTATTCTGGTTTTTCACTCCTTAGAATTTTTAGGAAGAAAATCTGAAAGGTTACATCCTGCTGTTACTTCTCAATAGGAAAAAGAAGCTTTGAGATTGCTGAGAAAAGAGCAGCAGGTAGGTTTCTAGACAAGGTTAATGTAATGAATAATGGTCCCATATTCACAGACTATTTCCTCTTTGGCTCATTGCCTTATGGAGAACAGGAATCTCCCATGGTGTGTGAGACTCGTGTCTACAGTTCCCCCTCCTGGTCATGACTGAGGAAAACTTTTGGGATATGAGAATCCTGGAAGTACCATCATATGCTACCATGTGAATTGTATGGCCACAGCTTTCTTTCTCAGCACTTACCACGCTCTCTGTATGAAGGAATGATCTTCCTGGTGTGATTCTGTATATTTATGTGCCTCCAGTGTGTTTTCTGCATTACCTCACAAATTGAAAATGCTGCCTTTAAATAACGACTACATGAAGGAGGTTTCTTGGGCAACAGACATCTGGATGCAATTTTTCTTTCTTCTCAACTGTTATGCATGGGAACTACCCCTCTGGGATAAAAAACGAAATACGATAGGCAAAGTATTAACAAATTCAGTTGAGAATTAAATTTACATGGACTGCACTCCTCATTTTCCCAGCTGAAATAAATAAATTACTATACAACGAAACAAATAAATAAATAAATTGCACGTGGATACTGTGTAAGCTTTTATTTCAAGACAATTAATAATAATACAATGACAAATTTAACACATGCCTCTTGATCCAGAGTCTTGAGGTTGCATATAACAATCTGTCATGAGTCTTCAAGAGGAAACAGTCACAACCCAGGAAGGAATAGAAATAAATCAACTGAAATTTGAACATACACATAATTTATCCTGTGCATATCTAAATACTCTTTTACAGAAAATTCTGTAGCAAGCTCTTCTTTAGCAAGCTCCTTTGAGAACTTTTTCTTGGTTCTATTGTGCCAGAGCTTGTTTTCTTTGTTTTTTCCTTAGAACAAGAACACCTGCTCTTTGCTGTACCTTTTGCTGAATAGGGTGAAATGATCCCTTGCTCTGAATATGCATTTACCACTGCCAAAGGCAAGATGGAAAACATAGCAACCCTTTCCCAAGGTGTGTTGAGGATCATTTCTAACCCTAACAAACACTGTAATATGTCACTACATAACTTAACCAGCTGTTATGTTCCTTGGTTACCCAGGTTCCAAGGCAACCTGATGTTCTGAAAAATTAAACTTGTGGGTTTCTTTCTGTAATATACAACCTCTTTTCACCAGCTTTTTATTCTCTAGTAGCAACCTGGAGGTAGCAGAGTTGGCTCTGTATGTTTTGTACTTATCTTTCTTAAAGAATATACTTTTTTTTATTATTTAAATGAACCATTAATTGTGTAGCCTTCCAAAAATGCTTTTACCAATAAAAGTTTTGGAACTAGGCTTCAAGTGCTATTACATTGTAGGCCTTCAGTAGTATCACCTTTTCTGAAGATTAGCTCGTACTGAAAGAAATCCCACAAAATATTAATTACATCTTAACAACTTAAGTGTTTATGAATTTCCTTATCTCTCAAATAAATAGCGATCACTCACTTGCCATTTTCATGCTCTGAAATTTTTTTCTTTTCTGGTGCTATGATAGATAGCCACAGTGCATTTGAAATTGAGTTTCAACTACTTTACTTTCTCAGTTTTCACTGTTCAAGTTGTCAGTTCCATATAATATTACAATATTTTTGCCTGACACCTTTTGTGTCCTGCACTGAGCTGACTTAAATTTGGGTGTAGGAGCAGGGGAAGGAAAAATCTTTGTGAAGATAACCTTAAATAGCAAGGTTATTTCTGTATAATCATCTCTTTCTTTCTGAGCTCCGAGTTGAGCAGCTCAGAAAGAAAGCTATTGATATTGAATTAATAACCTTGTCAGCAAAACAATTCTCTCTCTCAAAAATCTTGCAAATCTCAATGATCTAGCTGTTTTTCCTACAGACTGCCTAAGCAATTCATTAAAAAAGTTAAGGTAGTAACTAATTCACAGTACACTACTTGTGGTTTGAACAAGACTAATGCACACAATTTTATTGTCCCTGATGACGTATTTTTCATTTTTCATCTCTACCACATTATGTTTTTTCTTAATGGTCGTGACTTTGTAATGGTTTTTATGTTATTATAAAGACATTCAGAGGTGCTTACAGTGGAAGGAGTTATTTTCTTCAACAAGAATAACAGCAACACATGGTAAGGTTTTCTCATCCTGGGGTATGATTTCCCAATTCTTTACTTCCCTTTGCTTGGTCTTTTCCTTTCATCATACTCTCTTGAAAAACACTTGAGGATTCTGCTTGGGTCTAACCAAATAGAATCCTTTTAAATTTCATTTTAACATAAAAAAAATAGCCTGGCAATACTCTTGATCTCAATAGCTTCTTCTCTTTTCACCAGTGTCAGTCAGGATGAATTTTTTTTAACCTGGCTCACCACGGCTGTAAATTTCACATACAGCTGACTGTGGATCCAAACCCAGTGTACAAAGTCTCTGCACTATGTTTCATCTGGTCTTTCTTCTCTTTTCCTTTTTTGAGATCTGGTTTCATTCCTTAAACACATCTTTTGTTTTTGTTATCACGTTCATTGGCCCATCTATGTTCAAAACCATCTTAGAACAGCTATTGTGTAATAGCTATTTTCTACAAGGTTTTCACTAGGGTCTTTCCATTCTTATTTCTGTTTTCCTGCACCTAAAGCACTGATATAAAGACATAGAAGCTGAAAACATCCTACTCATCCAATGACTACTCCACCCCTTAGCCAGAAATAAATCCCTCTACAGAGGGAAGAATAGAGGCATCTGTGGAAGCTATGGGGGATTGTGTTAAATTCATCATGATAGTGAGATGGGTAGGCTTCCAGACTTCATCCTGAACAGCAGAAACAGATCCCTTTTCTGGTTTTGCAGCCTCTACTCTGAATATGTGTACACTGGTAAACCTAAAATAAAGTGATTGGACCAAACTGTAAAAGCTTGAATAGCCACAGTTGTTTTGCAATGCCAAGAGAAGGAGTCCTACTCATCCCTTCTGCACAAGTGTTTGTGCAGCCATGCAGTGAAGTCAGCTGTGGAACTAGGTGACAGGAAGACATGAGTAAAACTGTTATTTTTGGTCTGCACAAGTTCTTTATTTAGCTTACCCTGTATCCACGCAGACAGCAGTGATGGAACAAGGGAGTGGGTGCAAGTAGTGGGTAACTGAGAGTGGCACAGATTCTTCTGACAGAAGGGCTGGCTGACAGCAGCTTAAGGTGCAACGAATTAACTTAAGTGAATGAACTGACTCAGCCCTTTTTGGAAGAGTCTTTAGCTGAATTACAGGTAAGTATAAAATAAGTGTGTGACTTGAGCAGGAATATTGAAGAAATTAGCATGGTAAAATCAGTTGATAAAGCATGTATTCCTTATGCAAACAGTTCTTGAGTGGGAGCTGAAGAGATTTCCTGTTAAAGGCTTAGTGATATTCTATAAGTCTCATCCAAATGGGTTGTTGCAACTCTTGAGAATAGGTTGTCTGAATTTCCACTGAGAGATTTCTGCTGTTTACAGAAGAATTTTAAAAGTTTTTTACTCTAAATTATTCCTCTCCTAATTGCCTTGATTCTAATAATGTGTTGCCAGATACATTCAGTGTTTCACCACTCCAGTGAAATACTGTGTTTTGCAGCACTTATTCTCTTAATCACTTATTCACTTATTTCAACAATAGCTGGAATGAAATATCACCACTAGAATCAACCAAGCTTTTGTACAAAACATTGCCCACCGAGTATGGAAACTTAAAAGCCAATCCTTTTTCCTCCATTCTTTTGAGTTCAGTTGTTTAACCTCTTCTCTAGTGCTCTTACATGTTTCTTATCTATTCTCTCTTTGCTTCAGACAAACCACAGCCAAGTATAGGATGGGCCTTCATACTTTTGCCTGCATGACTTCACTAACAAATGCCAAAGAAAAATGCATACAGAGTTTGTAAGAAGAAGAAAGAAAAAATGATCTTTCACCAGCTGCAGGGTGACAATAAATAACCACAGATTTAACTGTATTTGTACATAGATCACAGTCAAATTTAGCTTAGCTACTCTTAGCCGCATTATGTCAGTAAAACTTATAAGAATAAGTAGTAGAGGGCCTGGTTACATGGACAAGCTAAAAGCTCTTTTTACTACTAGAAGAGGGTATCCAATTAGAAGTTTAATCTACTTTTACTTAAATTCTTTGACTACTTACCTTTAGTTCATTCTTCTGCTGCTCCTGACCTTTTCAGCTTGGAGGTGTGTCATAGTGAATGTAGCATGTTACACACATTTTCTGAGTTGTCATTTTCTATAACTGCTTGATGATTAATTGCTCAACAGACATCTAAGATTCCAAATTGCCCCCCAGTGGTCAGAAAAAACCCTAATTTTAAGATCAGAAAATAAATCCTTGTAATAGTCTATTCATGTCTCCCTAACAAACAGCTGTTTCGGAATAGCAAATTCAGTGACTTTCAGGGTAAAGACAGACTTCAGCTCCAATGCAGAGATTTCAATAATATTAAAATTTATATTTTTAGCGCTTGGACTATTTAAAGATAGTAATATCAATAGCCATATATTTGTGATGTTATATAGTTCACAGATTATGTCTGTATGGTTCATTAGCTTAACCTCAGCAAGTAAAATAGTATCATTTCCATGGCTCTATACTCTTCTTGTGAGTTTTTTTGTACCCATAATTGCTGTATAATTTCTAACTACTTTTCCCATATCCCAGCTTGCTAGTTGGGGACGTTTTAAGTTCTCATTTACAATTTTTATATTAATTTGTGAACAACTTCTTTCAAGCAACATTGTTAGGCCATTAGCTATACACTCATCAATGCTGGAGTTCAATTTTCAGGCCCAATTTACAAAAATAGTCCTTACTGTGCAGCTTCAGGCTTGCACTGGATCTGGGAATCCCCTGCCAATGATCTTATATGTGGTTATGTCCCTTCCTTGGAATATTAAAAGACATTCAGTGTAGGTATAGAAGAAAGAAATTTTAGATTTCACTCACAAGTTCAACCCTTCAGGTACAAATGTTCACTGATTACCATACATCACACAAGCAAAACTTAGCCAAATGAATGTGGACTGGGGTTCATAGGACCAGACACTCAAATAGAAAATGCCTGCACTTTGCAGTGTTTCTTGTCGCCTATTTGACAGAAAAATAAGTGAAGTACAATGTAGAGAAAGACATCAAGTTGAATGGGAATGTGCATCCAAGGAATTTTATCAGAAAAGTGACATCTCTCAGACACTGGATTATGTTTTCATCTGCTAAATCATGGACAGATCTATTAAACTAAATAGATACTAAGCTCTTTATTCATTTTTGCAATCTTTTATTTTTAAAACATGAACTTCACAGGATCCTCAGAGAAAAAAAACCCAAAACAAAGGCTGGCTCAAAGCCAGGTTTGAGAATGACAAGGAAAGAAGAGAGAGAGATCCATAAACCAAGAGTAAACTTTTTCCAAATGAAAAAATGCACAGCTGTGGGTATAACTGCACATTCCCCTTGAATCCTTTTTATATGTGTTTTGAACACAATTCTTACTGCAAAACAATTTTCTTTTTTTCTTAAATACTGCATGCCAACATGACACACAGACTCTATTATCTAAATACTCCAGGGAACGGTTAGAACAATTTACTGACTGCTTGTTCTGAGTAACGGTTTTAATTGTTTTCAAATATTATACTTGGGTTTTTATTCAACTTCTTAGTTATGTTTTGTGGACATGGAGAAATGGAACAGTTGCATAAATACTAAGCACATTTTTTTCACCACAGCTCTATTTGAGCCCTAATTTATTATTATGAAACTCCCACATTAGGAACTGAACCAAAAGAAAGTTTGTTTTGTAGGAAGATAACAAAACCCTTTTTCCTCTATTTCTTTATTTGATGCATATAATTAAAATAAATTAAATTGGTCCATATGAAGTGAGGCTTCTTTTCTTTTGTCACAGTAAAGGCAGACACAGCCTTCTGTAGCTATAGTGAGGAGAGGCTCCTCAGGATGAGACTTGGGTGGTTCTCCTTCTCACAAGGTCAGCAAATAAAGACATGAATTTGGGTGTTTCTTTCAGACAGAAGCAGAACTTGGGCCTGAGAAGGGGGTTGCCAGTGCCATCATACCTGCTGTCCCTCACCACTCCCAGATGGGTCTCAGATGCCACACCACCCACCTGCAGCTTTCTGCAAACCCTTCTTCAGCCTTTAGGGTTTTGGCATGAGAGGTATGTGGTGATAGAAAAAGCTGCCTGGGAGTCAGGAGCATTCTGAAGGAGCATCCTTTCTTTGGCAGTGTGTTTACACACAGGAACTTAAACTGAGACAGCACCGTTCCCATCACCAGGACATCATGCTGATCCATTAATAAGTTCGTTTCCTTCTGAGTTTCTTCAGATATGACTGACTTATGGGACCTGTGATTAAACAGAAAACAAGGACAAAATACACAGGCTGACATCTTAGAAGGAAAGGAGAGTCACACATTACAAACTCACATTCCAGCATACAAAAAGAGAGTCTTCAGGTCAGCTGCTTTATGGCCCTGAGTTATAAGAACGGTGTATGGGACAAACAACCACATACTTACTGCCTTGAACTCTTCCCAGCCTCCGTCACTCACTCTTTCAACACTGGGAAATTATGACCCTCCCCTAGGAGACAGCAGTGGAGGAGTAAAGGATTGGCCGTATTTGAGTGCACGACCTGACATGTGTCTTTACTTTCTGACAACAGGGGACAGGATTGTTCCCATCCTGCAACCACAGCCATCTCTTTATGGTGTTGCATCCTCTACTTCTGAAGATGAGGAAGGGCTCTTTCTTGGCAAGGCTGAATGCATCTGTGGTGTTGAGTGGGGCTGGACAGAAGAGGAGCTGTCTGTACACTTTTTGTCCTGTTGATGCCTTTTTCCTGGTGTTAGGAAAATGAAGTTAGACACAGTTAGAGGGGGTCATTACCTTGGTATTTTAATCAGTATCCTGTTGTTGCATCACTTCACCCAGGTGACAGCGTCACAATGCACACCCACCATCAATCACATACACAAATTATAGACCTTACACATTAGTATATCTAACAAGGGAGCCCAATAATGGGGCTGGGGTGGGCTGACCTCTAGTTTACAGAATCTGTCCTGCTAGGAGACCTTGGGTTCCTGAGATAGTTGGATGTTTGGTCTCCCTGGCTCTGCAGTTCTGGGGTGTTTAGTCTCAGGGCCTGCAGAACACTTACAAAACTAGATAAGTGAAGGGTTACAAGTATGCATGCTATACTTGTGGATACACAGAACTGTGTAAAAGGTATATAAAAGAAAAGGGAAAAAATCATTCCGGCATCACTGTTACAGTATGTGACCTGGAACACTGGGCAGTTCTAGTAGGGAAAGAAAAAACTGCAATCTTCTCAGCTCCTGGTAAATCCACTCTCAGTCCTGATAATCACCCTGAGGTAAACATTTTCTGTCTAGTAAAGGCATCACATGAGCAAAGACTGCTGCCCTGCAAAACCAGAAATGAATTATCCATTCTTTTGTGTTTCTTTGCACAGGACATGCTCAGCTTTACTCTGCCACTTGACTGTGTAGTTCAATTTTGTGAAGTTCTGTCTTTGGGTATTTTTGTGTTGTTTTTTTTTTTCTTTGAGTTTGTTGCAGTGAAGGGGGCATTCTCCATGCAATTCAGCTTACCGGAGCAACAGCTCCCTAGAGCTTGTAAGGATAGGGTGGGGGATGACTGGCTAGTGAGTTATAAGTCAGTCTCCACATTAATTGCTCTATCTGCATGCTTCATCTAATGTTTCACAACAAGTTTCCCTGCAGGAACAGATTCTCCACACTGAGGAGAGGCTAGAAGAAGATCAGCAGAGTATTCAGCAGCATGTTCAGCAACTGCTTTCTATTATGCAAGAGTTTAAAGGAATGTGAACAGCCTGCTGAAATCCTCCTCATGTGACCAAGATCACAGCAACAACCCGGAGCCAAATGAACAACCGAGCTCTTATGTGTTAGCACAAAGACCCAGCAAGAAGACCATGGTGGAAGTCGAGTTTCAAACACGGTGAATAGGAGTTTAATCTCAGCAGGTTCCTCAGATGGCTGCTTTTCAACCACGGAACTGTACTTTAATTAAATTTCCACATCACCATATTTAGCACATTTTCCCTTTTCACTCAGGATTTTTCATCAGATCCTTGAAAATTCATCTCTCTGCCCTCTGTGAGCTTTATAAAGCAGAAAGTTAAAAAAAACCCACTTATCTGCCCTATGAAGTTTGTGACTGTTGGTTGTTACTTGTATGTTAGTTCTGTGATTTATTGTTGCAGGGTTAGGATAGGAATGGGTCCCATACACAAGAAAACAGGAGGCTATTTGAGCTGAATCTTCATAAAAATAAAAAACAGAGCAATTGCCTGCAATGCTGAGATTTTGGAAAGGCTAAGGACGTAATTATAGCTTCATATAGAAGGGTCCAGATATACATTATGTTTCAATATTTCGGTAACAGGTGAATAATTTCTATTTCTTTTGTGGAGAAGTGGTATCCTATTTCAAGGCCTCTTAGTTTTTCACTAATTGATAAGGACAGGCATTTCAGTCATCTGTTTCCCTACATTAAGCTATGTGTCCCTTTTGGATATAAATAGGTTGCTTTTTACCATCAGGTGTCAAGCCAATTCACTACTATTTTAAATTTGGCCTTGAAAATAAATGGTGTGTGTTGTATCCCTATTAATTAAAAAATAGTTTTTAGTAGACAGTTTCCAATGTTTGTAATGGGGAAGTTATTTATTATGTTATGTGGTTGTTATCTGTCATGACGAGGGAAGCCTTGTTTATGAATTAAACATTTTGACTGTTCTTTTAAGTTTTTAATATGTGTTTTTTATGCTACCATTTATTTGTAATAATATTCTATTCTATTCTATAATATGTATAATATGATGTATAATTTTATACCTAACCATGGTAGATATGCAAAAATAGAACAAAAATCTTCTCTGCTAGGCATAATTGAAAATAAAACTATACCTAATAGTCTGAAGATCACAAGGACTTAAGGGGACTATATCTGCCTGCCTTCTTCTACCAAGTGCATAATTGCAATGCAACAGCTCCCCTTTGAGAATTAAAAGCTTGTTGCTGATACCCCCACCATCTGGTCAGTAGGAATAATGAGCAAAACCAGTAAGCAATATCCTTAAATAAGATAGATAAAGTGCTTGCAAATTCTTAAAGTA
Organism: Petroica traversi; assembly: GCA_025920805.1. NCBI lineage: Eukaryota > Metazoa > Chordata > Aves > Passeriformes > Petroicidae > Petroica > Petroica traversi. Next base: position 712,912 of record JAHLSL010013308.1, on the reverse strand, counting down.
AAAGGCACCATTTTCAAAGAAAATCTTCTTTACACTTTACAGTTTGTTGCAACTGAAATGACGTGTTTCTCTAAGCCAGGGAAAGACTCCGTTTCACTTAGTTGCAAGCAGAAAGGATTTCCTGAACTTTTAACGCAATGCATGCCAGTACAGGATAGCTAGGAGTTTCCTGGGCAAGGATAGAACACAGTTATCTGGGAACAGGAAGATCAAATCTCCAAAAGTGTCTTTTGGTGCTGGCTGGTTGCCTTTGGAATTCAGATCTTATCTGTCCTCAGTCTGTGCTGTGTTCAACAAGGCAGAAACAAAACACAAAAGAGGAGAGCTCAAAGAAATCAAATAATAGATACTTAAATTAAGATTGTAAGTGTTATCTTGCTGCAGAAAAAGTGAATTATTTAGTTCCTTTTAGGAAAAGGGCTATACCTTAGTCTGAGATAGTAAATGAATTCAAATGTCTGTCAGCAACTGATTACAAAACAGTAAAATATAATCCTAACAGCATAGTTAGGATTATATAGTTAGCTATTTAAAGAACTGCTTACCATTTCATACAAATTGCTCTGTAAAACAGTGTTAGTGGTGAGATAAGACTATACAAAACCTTATTATAGCATTGGGTTTTTTTCCAACAAACATGGATTTTTAATAAAATATTGCTCTTTGTGTGTGTTAAAGTATATTCATTTTTGGACTGAGCAAGCGAGAAGGCCAGCCTCCCAAGTATGAGTCAGACCACAGCAATTTTAAAAGTTATCACAGGTTCAACTAGGAAAATTTTCAGATGACTATGATTTTCAGACACTTGTTTATGCTGCTTATAAAGGCAATTTTAAAGTTTAACTGCCTTTTGTAAGGTGGTGGTTTTAAAATTATTATTATTCTTATTATTATTATTGTTGTTGTTGTTGTTGTTGTTGTTGTTGTTGTTGTTGTTGTTCCCTTGGACAAAGTATAATGGTAGATGAAAACTGGAGGCTACCTGATGTGTAGGGTTCCTCTTAAATCTGGCCTGGTGTCCACTAAGTTTTGCTTCATGTCTGTACAGTCACACTGATCATTTCTTGACCCTTGTTTTGTGGGTTTGATGAGGCTGATGATTCAGAAACTAACAAACACACACCCATGCTTCACCTCCTTTCTCACTATGAAAGGTTTTTCGAAAGCTTCCTGCTTCCTGGACAGTCATACAAGAGGATTTTAAGCATCTGTACATGACTGTGAAAAGGTGGGTTTTTATATCAGAAAAAATTAACTTGGAATGGGGTGAAGGGTGGTGGGGTGGGGAGGTTTGATATTCTGAATCTTGTGGTTAAGGGTGTACTTACTACTATGTGAATTAGCACTATGTCCCAGCAGTTGGACCTAACCTCAATTAACTACAGTAACTACAGCATCTGTTTACTAGAATTGTGTGTTGCAATAGCTGCTTTCATGACAGTGCAAGCTTTTAAAAATTAATTTGCAGCTACAAACTGTTTTCTTCTCAGCAAATGAGTGGATTCATAGCTAGGCTACTTCTGTTTTCTACAGAAAACTTGTATTTCTAAAATGCCTAACCTGCATTGTAATTGGCTTCCTATTGTGCTGGAAGTGCTGTGGTTCCACTGGTGTTAGTAAGAATAAGGCTGTGTGAGACAATGTGATAGGCTGACCTTGACTGCCAGCCTCCCACCCAACTCTCTCATTCCCCCTACTCAACAGGACAGGTGAACAAAATACCAAGAAAAAGACAATGGGTTGACATAAGGACACCAATTACCAGCACAGCCAAAACTGAATCAACATGGGGAAAATTAATTCAATGTATTGCCAATTGAGACTAGGGTAACAAGAAATAGAAGCAAGACTACAGCCACCTTCCCCCCTCCCCTCCCTCTTCTTTGGGGGCTCATCTCCCTTCCTTCATTCCTGACTCCTCTACTCCTACACATGCACACACACACACACACACAAAACAAAAAACAACAACAACAAAAAAAAAAACCAAACAAAAAAAAAAACAACAAAAAACCAAACAAAAAACAAAACAAAAACAAACAAAAACAAACAAACAAAACAAAACAAAACAAAAAACCACCATGTAGAGAATGGGGAACAGGGGCTGTGGTCTGCTCATTATGATTTGTCTCTGCCACTTCTTTCTCATCATCCCCTTCTCTTGCTTCCATGGATATAATACTTCACAAACTTCTCCAAAGACTGGTGAAAGGGATATTCCATACCATAGAGCATCATGCCCAGTATATGCGGGGTGCTGGCTGGAGGTGCTGATTCTTCTGGGGGACAATCTGGGCATAGCTAAATATGATTTTGTTTCAATCATTAAACAGTTTTTATCTAAACCCACGAGTTTTAGTGTTCTCCTGATTCTCCCCTCCATGCCACAGAGGGTGGTGTAGGGGAGGAGGAAGTGAGGAAGCACCTGCACACTGTTAGCTGGCAGCAAGGTTAAACAATGCCAGGTGTCCCCCAGGGCAGCAGCAGGAATTTCTGCTCCAGCATGTTCCTCAGTGAGCTGCAGGGGGAGAACCTGCACCAGCCCTATGCTTCAGGGGAACAATCTGCACCACCACTGTCTTCACCATGGGCTGCAGTCCCTGGAGTGCCTCCTGCCCTCCTTCTTACCTGACCTTGGTATCTGCAGAGTCTCACGTTTTTCTCAATTCTCTCTCTAAGCTGTTGTGTGTAATTTTAACTCTGTAACCACCAGTGTTGCTGACTGTCTCAGCTTTGGGCTGCCCTGGGTCTATTCAGGAGCCAGCTGGTGACTGCTCTGTCCAGCTCCTGCTCTACAGATCACTCCTGAAGTCTCCCTGCTGCCAGCACCTTGCCATGAAAACCCAATACAGATCAACTCTTCTGGTTTTAGCCACTGAAACCACCAGGTGCCAGCAAAGTTACTCCAGGAAAGCTCTTGAAAACTATCAGAATAGGTAAGGACTTTAACTCCCTACATAAAAAGTAGTAGCATGTTTCTTAATTTCTCTGATAATAGTGAGAACAATAAGCCTTGCAATAGCAATCACTAGAGGGATATTCTTTACTTTTAAGGCAAAAATAACAAAAAATCAATGTAATTGCACAGCAAGGGAGTTAATCTGATTTTTAAAATCAGTATTTTTTACCCAAATGTTTGTATACAGTCTACCAGCTATGTGAGACTCCTCCAGCTCTTAGCTTTCCTTTATAGTCTACCTTTCTTCCTTTCTTTCTTCCTCTCTCCGATGTATAGGGGATCAGTAAATTAGGCCAGTTTTGGTCTTCAAAACAAAACTATAATAAATCGACACTGACTAAAAATACACTTTGCCGATGGCTAGGTTTTATTTGCCCTCCATCAATACCACTGCATTTTCAAAGTTAGTTCTTAATAATCTTGCCTGAAATCAGCTGTAAATGAAGAGTAGATGCCACGCTGATAGCAGTGATTGCTATGGTTCTCCACTGTGTCAGTAATTAAGGTTCAGCTGCTCTGGCTTGAAAGCCCTTTGATGAAGAAGAGAGAAGATGAAATCAAAAGAAGACAATATGCTTCATCCTTATTTCAACACCTTTGGTGGCATTGTGCTCATTGATCCTTCCAGTACAATAATGAAAAGGTAAGGAATCCCATCTTCACACAGGATTGTTGTATCTGATTTGGGAGGTCTCACTAGGCAGCTTTCCTCTCTGTTCTACAGAGTTTTTCTGCTTTCCCTGTGTTTGGTGTCCAGGTGCTCATCTCCCAAGTTTTCTACCTGAACTACTACTGTTCAGGTATATTCCTGCATCTTCACATGTAACTCCATTGCAAGTCTCTGTGTTGCTCAGTACTATTTATGTTTTGATGCTTCATGGCATTATAAGATGCTTTCAGGTTGGTACCAGTTACGTCACCAGCAGTACTACAGTGCTAGAAAGTGCTTACATGTTGCTATAAGTTACCCTGGTTTGATGTGTTTATGACTAGGTTCAAGGCATGCAAATACCAATCGCACTCTTTTGAGTGTAATTCTACTTTGTGGGAATCAGCAGCCTTCTGCTTTCACTAAAATTTATTTCATATTAAAAATCTGGCTTTCTTGCACTTAAAAATCAGCAAAGGCAAAAGAACTGTTTGCTGATTTCCATGTGAATTTAACACCCAAGGATAATGAATCCTTGAATCTACTATCTGTCAGAGAAATGCTGTCAGGCAATTGCACTCTAACTGTTAACTGGGGATCTTTAACTGCAAGAGCATAATTGCTGTGTTGAAGCCCTTGCTCATGCCTAAAGGCCACCCAAAGATGTAGCATTCAATTTACTGGCTCTTAGTGTAAAGGAATGCAAACAGCAAACCCAAAGTGGTACCACACAGGACAGTGTTTCTATCTACACTGCCTCCTCCAGCAATGCTTTTCCAATTCCCTTTATTTTAAAATATGATTTGTATTCTCTTGGGTTTCCTACCGTGAGGAAAATTAATCCACAAACACCAGAGGTTTACATCCAAAAAGGAGGCAGAGGAGTCCTGTCACATTATTCGAATAAAGGGAGAGGCCATGGGGCATTTCCCCTGGGGTCTCTCAGATTTTGGGGGATGCAGCCTCCTTTTTACCCTAATTACCTGGCCGCATGTCCCTCTCTCTTTCCCCATTGCCTGAGGGATTTGAGAGGTACAGACTTTCCGAAAACGCCTGGTACCTGAGACCCCCCTCTAAGGTATAATCCCTGCCTTTTGTCCTTCCCTTGGATCACTCAGTGGAATTCCTTATGGAATTTATGGATCTTCTCAGTGTTCTTCTCATTTCTCAATATTCAATTTTATGTATCTGCAGACCTTTGGTTTATTTGTAAATGCAAATTTCCCTCATTCCATTTATCAATCCGTGGAATCCTCCCCATTGTTTCTTTTAACTTTTACTGCTGATTTTATCTACTGGAAAGACCCACAGTTTTGTTTGTAAAGACAAATTCCTTATTCCTTTCACTACCACGCATGTTTGTTTTAACAGCACCTCGAGTACTCTCTGTGATTACCAGGACATTTAAACCCAAAGTATTTTACTGAAAGAAGTTTCATACCATCTATCAGTTACGTGATGTTCCTTCAGCCTTCAGATTTCCTTTAAATTTTCTTTATACTATTAGGTTGTATAGGAAACTGACTAGCTTCAGAGTTTTCACCCATAGAATAGACCTGACTTCCAAACATGAAAGATACCTTATTTATTTATCTATTTATTTGTATAACCAGCATCTTGTCTTGAAAATCTTCAAAGTTCTTGGCAACAGCTTTGTTGTACATTTCATAGTAGGCAAAGCATGTAATTTTTTATGTCTGTTTATCAATTGCGAGCTATTCCAGAGCAGCTGAAATTTTTTATTGAGACCAAAGAGCCTCTCCTTTTAAAGCATTAAGCATTGACACAGAATCACAAAACACGCTGAGTTGGAATGGACACAAAAGGACCATCAAGTCCAACTCCTGGCCCTGCACAGGACAACTCCAAGAGTCACACTGTCACCGGAACAGCGAGAAAAACAAACTCTCCAAGAACATCTTTCAGTGTTAGAGAATTTATGGCACTATTTTATGTTACCATGGCCAAGATGTACAGTAGAAATTATTTAATCCCCACATGCCTGGGTTGTGCAGAAAATCACTCCATCACATAGGGGTTTTTTACCTGATTTTACACTTATTTGCATACAAAACTCAAGGCAATTCTCATCCATTGTTGCAAATTACAATTCTTAGAATTCGATCTTCCATTGGTTATTGATCCCTTCCGCTTTGACGCTAATTTGGTCCTCATTCTTTAGTTCTCTTATCAGTCTTTTCCCAGACCAGGTGACCGCTCCAGGGGCAATGTTCACTAATGTTCGCTTGACTCCTGTGTATCTGGCTACACCCAATCTGTTGATTTTTAAACTCCTCAGACCTCGCCCAGGCTCGTTGAGCAAAGTCTTTAAAAGAGAAACTTCAATTTCCTTCCCTCCGGGCAGAGGCGAGCAAAACCCTGAATAAAGTTACGTAACACATTTAGAAAGTTATATAATTTCCAACAACGCTGTGTGTCTGACAGCAGTGTCCCAACACTTACTGAGTTCTGCCAGGCTGGGGCTGTGACCACCTCCCCACATTATGGTTGACATCTAACATCACAAACTGCGAGATTACCACAATACACCAGGTGAACAGTGGGCTGACAGGCCAGATTCACAGAAATTTAGTGAATGGGGTTACACCAGGCTGGTGCTCACACACCAGTGTGGGTCTACGAGGCTCAGCATTAGGATCAGTGTTTTTCAGAGCTTTTATAAATAATTTGGAAGCAGAAGGTAAATGTACATACGTAAACGCCAGTGATGCTAAAATAGGAGGAGCCACAGACTTCCTCCAGGGCAGAGAGGCTGTACGGAGAGATTTGGAGAGCTGGGCAATCACCAACCACTTGAAATTTAACAGGAGCTAGTGCCAGATTCTCCTCCTGGGGCAAGGTAATCCTTCTTATACATACAAATTAGGGGATGGGATCCTGGAGGGCAGCCCTGCGGAAAGGGATGGGAGGTGTTGGGCTGAAATCGAATCTGGGTCAGCAGCGCCCTGGCAGCCAGGAGGGCCACCCCTGTCCTGGGGGCATCAGGCACAACATCACCAGCCAGGCAAAGGAGGGGATTGTCCCGCCTCAGATGGAGTGCCGTGGGCAGTTTTGGGTGCCACAAGATGAGGAGATAAAGCTGTTAAGGAGTGCAGAGAAGGGTAACCAAGGTGGCGGGAGGTCCCAAGGGCAAGATTTACAAGGAGCAGCTGAGATCACTTGGTTTAATTAGCCGGGAGAAGAGCAGGCTGAGGGGCGATCCCAGTACAGTCTACAGCTTCCATGAGGTGGGCAGTGCAGGGGATGTGCTGATCTCCCCTCCCTGGTGAGCAGCAGGAGAACGCAAGGAAATGGAATAAAGCTGCATATATGATTTAGGGTTAGATAATCCTGCAGGGAGCAGGACTCCATGAGCTTTATGGGTTCATTCTAAGTTGAGATTCTCTGTGATTCTAAGGTTCCATAAGCTTCTCGCAGGTTGCTTGAATTTAAGCCTTGGAAGACTAACAATTCTTTCTAAACTCAGAGTCAGTTTTGAAAACCAAGGATGTGCCTTGACTCTTACCCCTTAAAATTGGCCTCATGTTTATCACTGCTGTAATCAGCACAGTTTCAGAAAAGACACCAGTCTGATAAACCATGCTGCCACATTTAAACATGTTTCTATGTTTCTACCCACACAGCAAAAGCTTCTTACAGAAAGTCTGAGAAAGCTGATCCAGGCGATAACAGCCACAAAAAAAAGCAAGTGACGAATCTTTTGAACTGAGAGGTGAGAAGTAAGTATCAAGTAATTATTATCAAGTAATCACCTGTTTCTCAGCCAAAGATCTATTGTTTCTCAAAGAAGAACTCTTCAATGTTAAGAAACACATTTGAACACAATTGAATAATTGTAATTTCACAGCAGTCAAATGATTCAACTAATTTATCTTGTGAATTTTGTCCCCACACCAAGTCTGAGGGATATAGCAAGGGCTGGCTGACTCCTTTTTTCAGAAGAATATTTCTCCAAAAATTAACTTTTTTCAGCTGGAATATTTTTTTTTTTCCCCACAGGAAAAAAAGAGATCTCCTGAGGTGATTTTTTTAATGATTATCTGCAGAATCTACACTTATCAACTAATCTGTATGCTTTTTTACAAGCCCATCTATCTTGTTATCTCAAACAACTTTTGGACCTGCTGTCTTATTCAAATTAAATTATTATTTAAATTTTAAAAACTAAATTTCTAACAATTTGGTGAAAGCAATGATTGAAAACAGCAGAAGCAGCAGAAAAGGTTTACTACTACTCCTTGGCCCAGATAAGACTCTTCCATGATAAAGAGAAAGAATCTCAACGACCCAGCTTTCCTTCTCTTCTGACAATGAGAAAAACTTGAATCAGAGCTTCTGATTATCTGCAAATAAAATCCAGTCATACATTCATCAGATGCAATTCTTCTAAGCAGTAAAAAAAACCCTGCTGCTTTTTCTTTTTTTTTTTTTGGGGGGGGGGGGGTGTTTGCTTTGTTTTTTCTTTTTTAGGCTGGTTTTCATTTTTGTAGGAAAAAAAGATCAAACTTTTCCCTTTTGTTAAAAATAAAGAGAAAAAATGTTGTATAGGATGTAAATAGGATGTAAAAGACTACGGGGTTTGTTTCTAATGTTTTTATTTTTAAAAAGTATTTTTTAACTAGATAGTTTTTATTTCTACTTTCAGAATTGTACTTGGAAATCTTATTTCTGTATTCCTTATGAACACTGAGACATATAATGAGCTTATGATTTTGCCAGTTAACAAGGGGCCTTAATACAGTCAACATAAAAACTAATTTCATTCCCACAGGATTAATTAAGCTGATTTGAAGGAGCAGAAAATTTTGTTTTGTTTAAATTAGATTGCTAAAATATGCTAATAATTTAAATGAAGATTCTCCTCACTCTTTAATTAGTTTATTTTCTTATGAAAGGGAAAAATTTAAAAAATACAGAAAAGGGGAAAATGAAGTTCAGAACTACAGCCACTTTATCAAATGGTGGAGCATTTATGTTGCAAATATATATGAATTCAGTATAGTGAAGAACCACCAGCTATGTGTCGTGAAGTTATGCAGCAATTTTGTTTCTGTCACATTACTGTATGTTTCATTCCCCTGGTTCAGCAGCCTACTGATTTATTCAATTTTGTTTGCACGGATCAAACATTTTGCTTAAAATAAAACGATAAAGAGAAAAAAATGGAGACGAAAAGGAAGAACAAAACAAAAGCAAAGTACAACATGGAAGAAGAGGAAATAGAGCAAAGGTGCTCTATTTCTGCAGGAGAGACCACAAGTCTCAAATTTGGATGAGGTGCTTGTTCCCTAGAAGGAACTTACCACTTTGGCTGTAAGTCAGCCAAATAAACTCCACCGATCTTTTGTCCCTAAAACTGATAGAATCCTCCAATCTACACCTTTAGCTACAATTACTGCTTGAAACAACAACACTCTTGGTATCTTGAAAGTTTCTGAAATGGCTGATAACCTCACAAAGCGCAATTCTAGAAAGCTATCTTTAAGATGTTATTTACTGTTAGAGTAATCCTTCCATCTGTGTCTAGTCAAATAGGCTCAACTGTTTTGATCAAAAGTTGGTCCTCCAAGCCTTACCTCTGCTCCTCCTTATGCCCCTCCTCTTTGCTGAATGCTCCTCCTTACCTTAATCTACCTTTTGTATGTTGGTTGCTCAGACTGCTGTGGACTGCTTACACCCACAAACCACCCTCACAGAGTATCAAGATATGGCAAAAAATAAGAGAAATAAATGAGGTGTGGGAAGGGGAAGTTTCTGGGAGATTGGAAGTTGATTTACTATTTTTTAAATTTGATCAAAAGGATTGCAAAGAAACGGAAAAAAAAAATTCCACCAGATAATATCTGCACTTGTATCTTTGTGTAAAATTATTGTTCAAGTTGAAATTACAAGAGGTCTCAAACAAAGTCTCCCGTCCCAAAAACCCAAATCTGTTGCAGAGCTAGAAGTGCATAGACAACAAATTTCACTGGTCAGTGGTTACAGATTCAGATGAAACACAATCTCAAGGAAAAAAAATCTTTCAGAGTGATCGGATCAGCCGGTAAGTTTAATTAGCATTGGCAAATAATTAATTTTGTACCAAAGATACCTTACTGTGTCTTCAGTCTCTCATATAATTTTCCCCAAAACTTGAGAAGATTTGAATATCTGACCAGCTGTTTAAGTCAAAATGGATCATAGAGTGGTTAGGATTACTGTACATTTCCAGCTTCTGAGCAATAGCAATTTTCTTCTTTTTCTATTTACACTGACATGCTTTGAAATCAATCACATTCCATGTATTGTTTCTCAAAACTTCAAGGCAAATGTTTACTCATCTTAAAAATTTAGGCATATATCAGTTTCCAAATTCTGCACCTAGTATCTGCAATATATTTGGAGAAACTTTTGATTAAGATAGTTACTACAGTCTCTGAGTCTACAGTCCCAGACTGATGACAATGATGGGATTGATAAATCTCCCATTGATTATGGTGCTGCAGGACTTGGTACTATCTGAAGATGTTAGATTGGTTTAATTTTGTTAAGTGTGAAATTTTGTTATGTATAATTTCAAAACTCTCTTTAATCCTTGAAATGTATGACAAACTGCTATAATACTCCTATATTACTTATGTATCAGTAGTTGTCAGCTGTATTTAGCTCTTTTTACTTCTGTTCACACTGATCCTTACAGTCACATTTTATCCATGAATTAGAAGATAAAGAGAAGGAATATATGTGCATTTGCACAGGAGCATACACTGTTATCCCTTGTCAGAGAACAGCCATGAACTCCCTTTGTTTCACAAATGAAAAAGCAGGAGACCCTTCCCTGGTTTGGAGTGTGACTAATCAGGGAAGAATTCTCAAGAATTAAGTGGGATTATGTTGGCCTGTCATTTCCCCCATCCCCCTGAAGAAAATGATCATAAAACAAAACATCCTTTCCAAAAGTCTTTAGCCTTCTTTTTCTCAGACATTTCCATTTTAAAATATAAATCCTTCAGATCACCCTACTTGACCACTCCTTCTCAAGAAATGTTCTTGGTTTGGGACAGGGAGTTAGTACAAAGTAGAGCTATGTACTTTGAAAACCCCAAACTCATATTTCGGGGTTCATGGTAATAACTTCACTGGAATTCCATTTTCCTTGAAAGCCAAATTTTTCAGAATCTGATTAAAATCTTCTGTTTAGTGCCAAAATTTCTCTATTTCCTCTAATTTAAATTAATTTGTTCCAGAAACATTTCCAAACTAGAGTGGCCAGTGTATGGTCCATGAAGTCCTCTTCCTTGGGTCACAGTGACAGAAAGCTGTCTCAGCTGTGGTCAAGATGCAAAGCTCAGTATGGCCCATGAATCAGCCATCCTCAAAACAAACCAACCAATCAACCAATCCACTGAGGGCTACAGGAATTACTCACTAACTTTGGAATCTCAGCTTCCCTGGTGGTCTCCACTTAGTTCACATTTCTCTTTCTGAGGTTCACCAATGTCTGACAGAGAGGCAGAGTGCAGGCAGACAGGATTCAGCTCCTTGAACTACATGTTTTGAGCAAACATTTTTCTGCAGGCTCCACTGTAGTTGAGTTATCTTTCCTTTTTTTTTCCTTATTTTTTTTTTATGTACCAAAGAGCAACAGTACACTCACTTAAAAGATCAGAATTAATTAATCAGCAATTAGGCTGACTCACTGAATAAAGCAAGCCACAGCCTTCACATAGTGAGCCCTGCATCTAATCTTGAAATGAGCTATTATGTCTTCAGTATGTGTGTTGTCTCATATTTGTTCCAATGTTTAATTACATGTCCCGTTAAAACAGCAGTTCCTGCATGAACTTTCCAGAAACCGACTGATAGCCACTGTATCTCATTACACCTTCACCTCCAAGGCAAAAGTGGCACAGCTGTAGCTGTGAGAGTCAGCAGTATCACCATGAATTCACGCTCTTTCTCCTCTCAGAAGGCTTCTTTTGTTCATTGCACTGCAGCATTCCTGCAAAGGCATTTGTTGTTGAATGTTTCTTCCATGCTCTTGCAAAAGCAGCACGATATTTCCTCCTATTTGCATGACTCATTTTGCAGAGTCATTAAATTTGCACACTGAAGACCTGTAGGAAGTGGAAAAATATCTGTTATGTGGAAGTAACTTTGCCTAATGAGAGCACTTTTCTATTAGATATGCTCCTCAAGTCTTTGGGTGCCTGGTGCCATTATATCCACTTGTAACTTCACCTTTTAAGATTGCAATTTTTCCTACTGTTGCTGTAATGAGACACAGTCTTTACTGCTTCTATGTATAAAGAGGCCCTTCCACAGAGGTTTGCTGATGACTAACACTACACACTTGCTTTTCCTTGCAGAATTCTCCTCTAAATGTTTCTGTACCCGGCAACTCAGAACAATAAGTTACTGGTATAGCTTTGTCTGTCCCTCAGTTCTATTCTGATTTTCTCCAGCACCCTGTTCCAGTATTTGAGCTTTATCAATGTGATAATGCCTCACAAAAATCATATACTTTTTTAATACTGCAAAGTGGTTTCCAGGCTACTTTCCAAACACTGCTGTTCCTTAACTTCTAAAAGTCACAGACTCTTTATAAATGAAAGAGATGAGAAAAATATGTAAATTGGAAATTTAAAATTAACAAATCTATGTATTTATTCAATACACTAATAAACTGTCTGAGTTAAGGATCAGGCTTGTTTTATAAGCAATTTTTACTTCTCTTTAGGTTTTTCCTCGTAACTAAAACATGGAACACATGAAATAATTTTCCAGCCAACAAATGACTACTACTACTAAGACCTTATAATAAATGTAACCAGCAGACAAAAGAAACATTTAAACAGAATTCTCCTGAGTTTGGACAGTTCCTTACATGCTAATGACTTATTATCCACATTTAATGTCATGATTTCTAGAATAAGATAACTTTTTAAAAAAATACTCATTCATTTTGTATGACATAATGAACACTGCATATCTATGTTCCACCTGGGAACTCAAGGCTTCCTTTCTTTTCTTTCCCCAAGATTTTCCTTTTTTATTCAAGTCTTTTCTTGTTTGTTTGTTTTGTTTTGTTTCCAGTTGTGCTGGTGCTCAAGGGACTAAAGATCCAGTCTAACATGAAGAATCATTAGTCCTGATGGTTCTCTGGTGGAAGAAGTGTGCTGGTTGTCCTTCAGCTGGGAGAATTGATTTAAAAGCAAGACAGACAAACAGCTGGGTGATGGTATAAATGCCAAGTAAAATGAAGGTAGTCTGCGGATCTCAGGTGTCTCTCCACAGCACATCCAGGAGGGAACATGAGCCAGAGCAAGGGAGCCTTCAGTTTACTGGGTGTCTCACCAGTAATCTCTGTTTGACTGCTCCCAATATTGTAAGAAAAATGCAGTTGTCATTGTAAAGCTCTGGTAAGCCTACTTCAGTGATGGGGACTATATCTGTTCTTGGCATGGAAAGAAAAGAATGGAAATAATATTTAAATTGGTGGAATACTAAACTGACATCCACTCCTAATCCAGCACCTGAAATGATGCTAGAAGGCATGATATGAGAATGCTGTCTAGCTCTGCCGAGGGGAAACCGCCCTGTGTTAGGCTCACAAGTTTCTAACAAGCAGAAAGCAAGTAAACCACTTACAACAACACATTCTCATTCTAGAGTTTCTGCCTGGGGGTCCGTGCTGCCACTGTACTGCTCAGGAAGCTGGTCAAACTGGAGCTGGCACCTCCCTTTCCTCTTTTACAGGCCTCACACATATTGTGGCTTCCATCTCTTTAGTCTCCTGTCCTGACAAAGCAGTGGATGGGGGTCTCCTTTTCCTCCTAGCTCATTGGAAGCTTCTGGAGTTGAAGTTGTTCCAGGAAGCTAAATTCTTTTCTTTTTCTTTGCCACAGACTAAACAACATTTTTAAAGGACCACCGGATCATCGTGAATACAAATAAATCATGTTGAAGGATATCATGTTGTCTTTATGTTGAAGGATAATGGCATACTGTCAAAACAATAGCAGATTAAAAAAATAAACTCTTGGAGAAGGAACAATGCATCTAGGAAGAAATTTTTTGTGTTCCGATCATGCTGTCATCATCCAGCAGCTACTAAACTAGTAGCCATTTGTGCGTCATGTACAGGGACTAAGGAACTCTATTCACATTGAAAATTTCTTAAAATGGGCAGGTTATTTAAATAATTTTCCAGGGCTTGATAGAACCATGTTCAAGCACAAATATTCATCCACTTAGACAAAAATTACTTACTATGACATTCTATTCACATATGCACAGGTATTCCTTACCAATGGCATTCTTGAATACAAAGGGTGATTACTGGAATTCCTGCAATATTTCCTTTCAATATAAATCCTTGTTCAATCTCCAGACTCTCACATCACATTGAAACAACCTGCTGCCACAGAAAGTCATCCACCCAAGTTTGCTTTGATTTTACCCCCAAATACAGGTATAAAATAGAATTATATATATATAAATCTACAGCTTCATTAAAATTTTAAAATTATGTTGATAAATAATAAAAATTGTCATGCATTAAATCCATAGCCATGTGAGTTTACAAGTGAGCTGAATATATGTATGAGTTTTCTTCCCCTTCTTTCTTTATATTTAATCTTATTTCTCTCTATCACAGAATGAATAGTGAAATTCTCAACTTATTAAATTTTTTGGCAAAATTCCCAAGTCTGACATGGAGCCAGGATTTTACTCAGTAAATCTGATTGACTACTTTCTTCATTTTAATACTATTACACTGGGATATTTTTCCCTGTGTTATTTTCATGCTATATACTTTTGTGAAAGCTTGTATTTTAATTAGATAGCATGCAGCTGTGAGTACCTGTATATAGAAAAAAAGAAATTGCCAAGTTGAAAATAGGAGACATGAGCTCCAGTTGTCCTTTGTGCTCCTCTGATTGATATTCAAAAGTATCTGAAACCTCTTTTGATTTCTCACAACAATGTGAAATGTGTGTCTATTACTTTCAGCATATTTCATGCAAAATGTCCTCAGCATCTTCCACCTAAATCCTGAGCCATACTGTCATTTATAAGGATGCTTCTTCTTGCTAGGTCTTTTCAATTTCTCTACAATCCCAAGACATGCTTTGATAACTTTGGAGTTCGTGGCAAGGTACACTTGAACTCATGTCAAAGAATGGGCAAAGCTATAACTAGAGATAAAGAACAGTCAGCACAAAAGCATTGATGAGTTATTCTGCTCAGCAGCATGTATAGACCACATAAAAGGCTGAACAGTAGCAGGGCCTGTGAAACAAATAGGAGTATTTTAAGATTCTAAACATTTTTGAAAGTGAAAGATGTCATTGGATCAGAGAGTGGGTAATTCAGATCAGCATATACATATATGAATCTGCAACTCTTTGTGTCTCTGAGGTATTTTCAGATTTAATGACTAAATGACTATACACTAAAAATAACATTTGAATGGAGGATTGATAGTTTGATCCTTATGCTGTATGTTTTTTCACTACAAATCTGGCTTTAAGTGGTAAATGTTACTTCTCCTCCAATCTATAATGGAAGTTGAATATTAGGGTTCTTCTGTTTTCTGATGTTTGTGCAAAAACTTACAAGGATTTAATTTCTATACTAGGTCCTCCTTTTTTTTAAACAGCTACCTGTCTTTCCAGCATAGATATAGATACAAATATATATATACACACACACACAAACACACACACACATATATATGGAAATTATATATATATATATATAAAACATAATTTTATTTGGCATTCGGGACCACTGTTGTATCTATTCCTAATAAGGTCAATTACTTCAGTTATGTAAAATAAAACTTGCTGGAAAAGCTTTACCATGGAGTTCCTCAATACTTCTGCTGTCAAACCGTAATACCTGTAGATATTTTCGAGTGAATCATGGTAAAGGCAGTCAAAGACTTAGACAAACAAAACTCCTCTGAACATTTCAGGGAGGGTCACAGAAGTTATCTTCAGTGACTAACAGTGGAAATCTGTTTGACAACCACCTAAAGAGGAGACCAGCCGGCTCTCCCTGGAGCTACCCTTTACTACTCCATTCATGCCATTTCAGAATAGTCTAAAATACACCGCAGTGACATTTCGTTGGCAGTTTAAATCACTTGCATCACTTTTCTGTTATGTTACACCACTAACATTTTTCTCTATTTTTCCAAGTGTTTTTCACTGAAATGTTGAAAAATTTTCTGGGAAAAACCATTATGCTGTACCTAGTTTGTTCTTGGCAGATGCATTTCTTTTTGCAGCTTTCTTCAGTGTTTATGTAATTTGACCATCTTATTAATCAAGTTATTTCTGTTCTTATCTACATCCGAGTTTTAATACTCCCCAAATAATACCTCATCTGCTGCAATCTGAGTAAATTGCATCTTGATTTCTCCCTTGTTTCTTACACAGTGGCACTTGGGCCTTTTGGCCCTGTGTGAGACCATTCAAGCAGGAATTTGCATTCATACGTCTGCTTAAGCATTAAATATATCCACCACCCTAAGCAGCACTTAGTTATGCCTGTAGCTTTTGCTAGATTTCTTACTTGGCTTCACAAGTGGTGGAAATGGAATGAAGCAAAACTTTGTTTACAACATGTTTGACAGGAAAAGCAGAAGGTGGCACAAAGAATGTGCAGTATGAATAGATGAATTTTGCAAATTAATTTTCAGATGTGGGTAACCATTTTCATGGAAAGGTGAATACATTGATAACAGTGTAGGAGAGGAAGTCTGCCATACCAGTGGAGGAAAAAAATGACGAGTTTTAGCCCTGACTAAGAGAGTATTATGTTCAAAAAATCAGTCAGGATTCCATGGATATCTTACTGTCTGACACTAGAAATTATATCATTTGTTTTTCATTTTTGCTGTCAGTCCGTTTAATAAAATCAAATTTTGCTGCAAAGCTAATTTCTCAATACTGATACATAAGTAAACTGCTGATATAAACATATCCTATCCAGAATAAATTCGCATGGTAGGTAGTCTTATTGTTTGGGAAAAATTGTCCCTTCAGCTGGAAAAGGGACTGGGAAGTTGAGACTTCTGAGATTGTCTATACTTCTGAATATAACTTATTTAATTAAGCTGGATTTTTCATCTCACTTTTGATGTCACACATTTCTCAGTAATACCAAAATACTTCAAACTTTGCACATCTGTGAGCAGTATTTATGCACTATTCAAAACACATAATTTCTCAAATATACTACACAAAATTATGTACACTGAATAAAAAAAATTTGTATTTCAAATCAAACTTGGTCTATGTAGACACTTAAAATATAGGACAGAAGAGAAAGGAAGAGTATGGATGTACAATGTCTGGCTGGGACAGACCTCAGAGCCGCCCTTGCTGGACTAGGATTTGCATTTGTGGTTAGAACAGTATTGAAAACACAACACATCAAGGTTGTCTCTCGTACACCCTTCACCTACCGCTAAAGGAGGGTAGGGTGCAGCTGGGCAAGAATTTGCAAGGGACAGCAGTCTCCTACTGATGGAAGAGATACCCTGTGTCGTGTGAAGTTCTACGCAGCAGTAAAACTGTGGAAAAGGAGAAGCAGCAACCCTACCTAAGTTGAGGCCTAGTTTCCAACACAATGCACAGGCATCTGCCTGACAATGGGAAGTAGTGGATATTCCTCTTTTTTGCTTTGTTTCTGTGTGCAGCTTTTTCTTTTCTGGTTAAACTGCCTTTATTTCAGACAACGAACTTTTCCATCTTGTTTCCTCCTGCTGTCTTGTTGAGGAGTGAGAGAGCAGCTGAGAGAGCCTCTGGCAGTCATACAAGACAAAGTACAATGTATTACCACTTGATCTCATTTATCCTTTTTCTGCAGTTCTTGGAAAAGACATTATATTTGTAACTCTTAAAACTGATGTACGAAAAAGAAATTGTACCATGCTGAATACAGCACAGTGCCATTAGGATGAAGGAGCAAGAGATTTGATACATTGCTTATCACATCACCTGAACTGGTATTTATTTTCTGGGTCATTAAAGTAATCACACACCAGAAGCAGTCCTGACAGGTTTCAAGGTAGGATGGTGGTAATCCAATATAATTGAATTTATTTGCAAGTTTCTAAATCATTCACTTTTAGCACTAATTAATTTGAACAGGCAAAGTATAAACATAAGTTGTGCAGTACATGAAAATCGTACTATCTTGATAGGTTTCTGGTGCAGTTATAAAATCTGTTCCCAGGTGTGGTAAATAATCAGAATTATACAGCATTGCTTTGAAACAGAGAAAAAAATGA
This sequence comes from Petroica traversi, assembly GCA_025920805.1. Taxonomy (NCBI): domain Eukaryota; kingdom Metazoa; phylum Chordata; class Aves; order Passeriformes; family Petroicidae; genus Petroica; species Petroica traversi. Next base: position 694,996 of record JAHLSL010013308.1, on the reverse strand, counting down.
TTAGGCTGGCTGAGGAAAACATGAGCTGTGCCATTTGCTTATCTTGCATCTGGCTCAAGCAAGGCTTAACAACACAATGATGTCTGGAGTGGAGACGCCGATGTTGTTTCAGTGAGGCACAGAAAAATACTGCACCCCTGTACCAGCCTCCCAGTCACACTCCCTTCACCAGGAAAAAAAAAAGCCTTGGCTCATTAAGCAGATAAAGATGAGCAAAAAGGCCCTCTGAAGAAGGTTAGGCAACCTTTTCTGCAGCTTCAGTTTGTGGAGGACCACCAAAGTGTTTATTCTACCTCTCTTTATCAACTATAAATGCTGACTAAAAGTAACTGTGACCCTCATGAGGCCCCATTAACAAATTAATGTAAGCACCCTTTGGGATGCAAATGAAGAACACATGTTGTGCAATGCAATGTACTACCAAAGCCATACATTGACCAAACACCACCCATAACATGTGACTGTTCCAGTCCCTTGGGAAGGGCCAAAATTTATAGCATAAAAGGTGGCTTCAGGGCAGAAAAGGCTGGAGTGGGGAAAACACACGTGGAGGGGAAAACACCTCTGGAGGAGGGAAACATTATTGGAGGGGAAAAATATATCTGCCTGCTTGGCATCGACTGATGCCCTGTGTCTCTCCTCTCCTGAAGGGATGCCCTTAGGTGAGCTTTACACCTCCAGCTGCATTGCAGCACACCTGAGAAAATCCATTTCCATGTATATACACCACTGTTAGAATATCTCTTACAATACCTTCTGATGTGACACATATTAACACTCCGTATTTTTAGTGTATTTATCACTGGCAATTCTGAACGTGCTCTTCTGTTGCTTCAATAAACCTCATTATTGTGAACACAGATTGTGCACAGCACTTTTTGAGTGCAAACAGACCTACAGTGCTGGACTGGTAAACAGCACCTGTGCTTTAAGTTCTTCTTTTGAACTTTTCCAGACTTACAGTGCTAAATTAGTTATAATCATGGCATACCCAGGCCCTCTGATTTCTGAAGGCCAGCTGGAACTCAAGGAGTCTCATTTTCTGCTGAATTCCCATACCCTTAACATGAGACCAGATAATTTGGTGTGTGGGGTCCTAATTTACTGTTTCTGAAATACATGTAAGTCAACCTAAGCATAATTACAAAACTGAAATAGTGTTTAGATTAGATTAGACCGTGCTGAATTGATCTGCTTTGTAAGTTAAATATCTAAGTAAATAAATATTTTAAAATAGTGTATTTTTCCTTTATATTGTGTTTTTCCAAGTACAACAGTAGAAAACATCAAAATCAGGTATTTTTTAATTCAGAAATATGTAATTCTTTTGAATATTGTCCGAAGAAACTAATTCTAGATATATTTTTATCCTATTATGTATGACACTAAAAAGCACTAGGGACCTCCACAATAAGATTGTCCATTATTTCCAAAACAGATGTAATTGCACCTAAGCAGAGATGACTATGTCTTGGAGCAAATATTCACGAATATTCTTCACAATTAGGTTAAATGTCTAAGAGCTAATTAACAATCCTGTACAGATAAACAAGCCTAATCCAATCCAAGAAAAACATATGTCTCATTTTTCACCATCTTGATTCATCTCTTGGATTTCTTACCAGGGTGGACTGATCATAATTAGGTCAAGTTACTTGTATGTTTTTCTGCAGCACTACATGTTGTTACAAATATTCGTTCTGGGATACAAGTTTTTTTTCTTTCCTTTAAATTCAGCATAGAGTAATAAGGCACACATTGGTGTGTTTTATTTATTGGTATATTTATTTAAAATATTGACCAAAAAGATCCTTTTTTCCTTCTTCTCTTCACACAGTTTTGGAGTTAAATGAACCAGATACATAGCTGACATCAAAAGGAGCAGTCCAACCACTTGCTTTTCTTCTTATCTCCTCCCCACCTTTCCCAGTATGGTAATCTCAATAAAAAATCCCATTTTGTATTTTGGACAGATATGTTTTCAGTGAAAAGGCAGCTCCCACTCTCCACACAACTTCACTGGCACTAGATCCAACACAGGCTAATCAGTAGGAGTGCACATCAAAAGGGTAAAAAAGGCAGGACCAGTTGGCAACAGCACTGCTTCAGCTTAATTTGAACCAGTTGTGAAGCATCTTCTGGAAATGAAAGACTTGAATAGGGTATTTCCCCTTCTTTAAAAATTTTCTTTCCAGTTCAGATTAAGTTTTGACTGCCTGGCAAAGTGACAGCCTGTAGATTTGCCAGATTTACTGAGTTTACCAATAGTCTGTGGACAGCCTGAGTGCAGACATTCACAGAAAGTGGTTATAAACTTCTGTTGTTGTGCAAGCACTTTATAGGCCTTTAGGCTCTTCTTGGGAAAATGGAGTAGGAGCTGAGTCCAAACACTTGTCCTGTCCTTCTCACTGCATATTTACTGAATAATTTACTGAAATTGTAACTGTTCTTTATCATGTTACCATCAAACAACTGCTGAATACAAAAATGGAATCAAGTAGCAGTATTGAGACCTTGTTTTTCAAATACACAAAACTTCTCAGATATCTCCATATTATAGATAGGCTGTTTTTTACTTGAATCTTGATGATTGATTCAAGTAATTAACTCTCCATAATTCAATAACAGTGCAAGACCCTACAATTATCTCTACAGTTCTTTTACTTTTTAAAAAGAGGCACAAAAAATAACGGTGAACTGACACAATTTTTCTCATTAATACAATTATAAGAGTAGTTCTCTATTCTAGGGGTAAGAAGATTACTTTCCTGCAAAATATTACTTGTTTGCCACATTACTCAGCTTGCAGATTGAAAATTATTAATTATTAAAAGACACATTGATATAAAAATTGCATTAGTTTGGAAAGTGGGTAGAGGTTCACTATGTCAGCCATTGAAACAGTACATCTTCTACTGCTGGGGTGAAGATCAAATAAACCTAGCCAGACACTTCTTCATAAATTTGATCTGGGAAACAATGAGATTATGAGGATGTGTTTGCAGTGAGTACTCTTACACAACACAAATAATGATGCTATCTCATGCCAACATGTACTTTACAAAACCAAAATTTTTGCAAGATGAAGCTTTGATCTGCTACTAGTGGAAGGGATTGGATACTATTGTTAACTCATAAAGTATCCTGTTTACTACATAGTATAGATTACAAAAGATATGTAAATGAAGGTAAGTTTAGGAGATAGAGGTGTATTTGAAGATTTTGTTTTTAAAGCTGTCACCAAAGATATGATCTCTCATCTATAATTTAGAATCATAGAATCAGAAAAGACCACATCTCTGTGACACTAACAAGTCCACCACAAAACCACGTCCTTAACTGCCATATCTACACATCTTTTATATTTCTCCAGAGATGGTGACTCAACCATTTTCCTGGGCAGCCTGCACCAGTGACTGGTAACTCTTTCAATGAAGAAATTTTTTCTAATATCCAACCTAAACATCCCCTGGCACATCTTGAGGCCATTTCCTCCTGTTTTGTTACTCCTTACCTGGTAGAAAAGACCAATCCTCACTTAATTACACCTCCTTTCAGAGAGCAGAAAGATCTCCCCTGAGCCTCCTTTCCTCCAGCGTGACAAGCTCCCTCAGCTGCCCTCAGACCACCTGTGGTCCAGACCCTTCACCAGCTCCATTACCCTTCTCTGGACATGCTCCGGCACCTCAGTGCTTTTCTTGGATTGAGGGGCCCAGAACTGAACACAAGATTCAAGGTGTGGCCAAGTTCAGGGGGACAATCCTTGCCCTGGTCCTGCTAGCCACACTACTGCTGACATAGTCCAGGATGGCATTGGCCTTCTTGGCCACCTTGGCACAGCTGGCTCCTGTTCAGCCACTGTTGACCAGCACTCATAGATCCTTCTCCACTGAGCTGCTTTCCAGCCACTCTGTCCCCAGCCAGTAGCATTGCCTGCAGTTTTTGTGACCCAAGGGCAGGACCCATCACTTCACCTTGTTGAACCTCACACCACTGGCCTCAGCCCGTCAATCCAGCCTGCTCAGATCCATCTGCAGAGTCTTCCTACCCTCCAGCAGAACAACATTCCCACCCAACTTAGTGACGTCTGCAAACTGACCTGATCCACTTGGTTCAGATCATCAGTAAAAATGTTAAACACATCTGGCTCCAGCTGACAGTGGCTGCTTGTGACTTGACACCAAATGTAATGGATGTAACTCCATTCACCATTCACCACTCAGGCCACCCTACCAGTTTTCTATCTAGCAAAGAGCATATCCATCCAAACCATGAACAGGACATTTCCTACTGAAATGGAGAATGCTCTGAGAAAAAATGTCAAAGACTTTTCTAAATCCCAGGCAGGCAACATCCACAGACTTTCTCCCTCATCCGCTAAGCAGGTCATCTTGTTATGGAACAACATTAGCTTAACCATCCACTTTGTTCCTATTCATTCAAAGTTCTCTTCTGCTATAACTGTGGCTTCTAGAATGCATAAACTACCTACTAAGTCACCTGAGCTTATTACACAGGCATTAGTATATTAGTTATGTACGTGTAAATTACAGAGCTGTGATACAAATATTATATACTAATAAATGTACCAGCTAGATAATACATCTATTTCCAATGTGTGGAGAGGTTCAGCAAAGCATTATATTGTATGGCCATAGTTTGTCTTTTTTAGACTAACTGGAAGTAAGACAACCAGAAGACACTGGGAGAGTATCTGAGAAATAAGCTAAGATTTTCTGAAAGCAAGAGTCAGAAGATAGCTTAAAAGCAAAAATGAAAAAAAAAATTGTTTGCCTCACACATATTGTTAACTTGCTATTAACTATGTACAAATAGAGGTTTGGTAATTGTGTGTAAATAAAATGCAGATAAAAGGTATTGGGATGATGTTTCTCTGTCACTAAATTCTGTTTTTCAGAGGTACTGACCTGCAAGTGCTCCAAGTTTTCCCTAGAATTCATTCTTGCAATTTAAATATACTCAGTGAAACTACCTCCCCAACAGGCTGACTTACTGTCACAAAACCATAGACTAATTCAGACAGGAAAAGAATTCAAGGTAAGTTCCCAGACTTAACAGTACAATTTTCAGTATTGAATTTATATATTTATTTTACATTGTATGCAGTACGACAATGTCTATTGCTGTTATATGTGACTTTCATATCTTTTCTTGGCTGTTAATGAATCTTTACTTACATACCGTTCCTCAGAAGTCCCAGAAAAAAACTGTTTCTGGGACATAAAATCTTGCTTATGTAGAATAGCTTTCTTAAACTGCTATAGGTCTCATCCTATGTCCAAGAATCAGTAAGAAATTGCTAAAACTTTTTTTTTAGTTAGCTTAAGATACTACAAAGAAAGAAAGAAATGTTAATTTCAAATTTTATTTCTGATGCACAAATATATGATATTCATAATGTGACTAACTGGTAAATGAAAAATCAACATATTTCATAGTATCTCAAAATTAGATTAATGGCAGTGAATCAACTTTAGATCGCCAGATAATATGAATTTGAATTGAACAGAGATAAGATTTTTAAATTTTTTCACCTGAAATCACTTCAAGAATAATTTAAACCAGCCCATTATCCATGATTTCTTAAAATAAATCTTGACTTAATATTTGCCAAGTAACTTCAGCTTCTTACTCTATGGAGAAAACCACTTATTGCAAATCAAAACTTATTTACTTTTTATTTTCCTACCAGTAATATGGTAATAGCAGGAAAAGAAAATAACAAACAAATAAACAAAGCTGCAACATCCCCTCCCGAACCCAAAATCCAGAAGTTTAATCAAAAATAATGATCTCCACAGAGCGCATTCATTCACAAATCATCTGATCCACTTGGTTACAGAAGACTCAAAGGAAAATTATTTTTGCTTCAGATTTTCAAACTGGGCTTCTGATTGGAAAAGGAAATGTGATATTGAGTGACTTGTTCAGGTATTCCTGGAACTTATTCACTACTGATGCAAATTAGATTGACACATACACATTTTAACAGCCGTGTGTAAAACATCAGTATGTATCTTCTTTTGAAATGCATAGTACTTTATATTCTTAATGCCACTTTTAACTATTGTATCACTTAAATGTATATATCATATGTGCCAAACCACTTGTGACTCACTGAAAACTGAAGATTTCTGTAGGCCCTCCTGAAATTAAATGCAAAGACTTCCATCATTTTCTTTACAGTTCATCCCATAACACCATGAGTTTTCTGTCCTCCTCTTTCTTCTAACACCATCATAGCTATTTTTAAGATTAAGTGAATTCAAAACAATTTTTCTTACAGTATCACAAACTTGCTTTATCCAACACACAATTTTTTAATAGTGTAATATTCATTTAACACTCTTAACTGGGTTACATATTTTAATTCTGGCATGCTCTGGTTGTATAAACAAAAAGGTGGAGGGCACAAACATTCAGACTCTCTGCTTTAAAAGAGTTTTCAAATTTGGTGAGGGGTAGACAGGAAAACTGTGGCACTCACTTTTTGCACCTGATGAGTAAATTCTCCATTTAAATTTGTCATACATATCCTAAACCACTTTCTATTGGATGGTTCTTGTTTTTATATTAATCTTTTATTATAATAATACCACACACAAAATAGCTCTTCTTTTACTTCTCTTTCTGAATCACTTTCAGTAGCAGTCTGGTTCTCAAGATGGCAAACCCATGTGAATATCCATTTATTCATATATTTCCAAAGGTGATGCTCTATGCTCCTCAATTTACCTTTTTTATACAGAAAATCATATGACTTTTCCACGTAAATATAAACATTAATAATTTCTATGTATTACCATGTGGCCTAATTTTCTCAAAATACAACCAAAATTATAAGACACAGCCAACAGACAGGACTTAGTAGAGCAGAACAGTAGAGCTATAGTAGTTTTTAATCCATGGACAACATTTTGCTTTAATGAAGACCTTGGCTTAATTGTTTCCATATGCCCCTCACCCCTGGCCTTTTTTCCCCCCTCATCTATTCAACCAGCAATACAAACAGCTACCATTTAATATGTACCATGTCCCACCACTATGTATAAAGGGTAAATCTTAACACTGCGAATCAATGTATAATATAGACACAAAACTTAGTCATGAAAGACTTTACTAAAAAACACAAGGAAATTTTATGTGGTTTGATCTCCAGTAAAAACCTCTAAACTGTACTATCTCTAACTTAATACTGTCAGTTTGGTAATTTGATAACCAAGCTTTTAAATGTCCAACATTGTGGTAAAGATTATGTCTTTTGCCGGCTTTGTTTTTAATAAGGGAGAGGAAGGAAGGGAGAGCCACAGTTCTCCATCAAGAACTATTAAGGACACAGTAAGCTACCACCCCTAATAAATAATACAGGTTCATGAAATTGGTTCTCTGTACATGGAACATGAGACGGCAGTCAAGAGGAGGCTATAGAATGTTTTTGTCCTGCCCTTAAGCTGCCAGACAGTGCACAGACAAAATCAGTAATTCGGAATGTCAAGGTATGGAAGAACACAATGACAGCCACATCTCCAAAGTAGTTTTTTTTTTTTCCTTAAAGATCTCTGCACACAAAAATCCATCCACCCCAGATCTGTAAAAGCAGGAGTACTTTCAAGGTAAGCCACTTGAAAAGACTGGAAAGGCATTGTGCATGGCCATAGTAGATTTGTTTACAGTGTTTAAACACACGACAGATGCTCTTTGTAGGCAATTCTACAGTTCTCGTGCCCTAGCCATCCAGACTTCAGGAGACAGAAAGCTGTAGCTGGCTTCCTCCTCCTTGACTACACATATTTTGCACTGCAAAACAATCCAGGGTACACAGAAGGACACTCTCAGGTCTCATTCAACTGGGATATAATCTGGATCCAGAGAAATGTTTTTAGGGTTTCCCCACCTGGATGTACTCAGTGCTCTTCAAATCTATCCAGTCAAGTCTCATAATACCCTTCTCCGGTATTAGTCAGACCTGCTGATCTGATGTTTGAAAGCTCTTTATCCATTAACCAACCCTGTGAGTGTATGTGCGTCTGTCTGTGAAAAGGGTTCATTTTCAAGTTGATACTCTAGAGGCATTACAATCCAGTCTTACTACCAGCATACATCCTTCTTTTCTGTAAGGCAATAGGTATATCATATTATACTGAAAGTATCCACGTAGTCTTTCAGTCAGACTAAAGGTCTCCACTGCACCCTATAAATATAGTTCAATCCATTTCTTCCATCCCATGTTCACTGCTGAGTCACATTAATTAAATAATTATAAATACTGAACACTATACACATACAGAACTGTCAATTTACCAGTGGTTTTCTGCCCTTTTTTATTTAGAGATGTCTGGCCAATCCACATTTCTTTCACTGAACCTTCAGCAATGTAGAAGCACTTTCAAAAATGTTAAACTTTTCTGCACTGATGGCAACCAGTATGTAATAAAAATCTGAAATTATTCAGGCCTGCATGAGAATTCTCTGACTTCAGGCATTTACTAAAACCTGTTTATCACAGGATTATGATGATTTTGGAGTCAAGGATTTGAGGAAAATTTAATTCCTTATATTCTGTAAGTTAATAACAGATTCTGGACAAAATTCACAAATATTTACAATGTCTAATTTAGATACTGTGTCTTCAATAAGCTTGTACAGCAACTTGAAATTATATGCTATCAGAAACAAAATAATTACTTAACATATGCAAATTAATTGCATTAGCACTGTATCTTTGAAAATTGCATTACTTCTTATTTGCCTCTGTTTCTTTATCCGTTGAGGTGACCCAAGCCTGTAGTTTCAAGCAGCTCACAGCTGAAGGATGGAACTGGTTCCCACATTTATAATTAAAGAGTTACTACATACAACTTTTCAACTAATGTGGTTGCCTATAGTTGAATCCCTCCTCCTGCTTGCTCCTGGAGTCTGCTGCTGGTGTGAACACTTTCCTAGATGGATGCAGAAGAAAGGTACAGCTGTCTACAGAGCAAAAGTTACATCTTACTTGAATTTATGGGAGACACCAGTTTAAAAATTTGAAATATTTCTGAACAATATTTGTTTTCCTGTCCTTTTATACTGTTGTTGTTTTAACATTAGTACTGCTTTGACTTTACTAGAAATTTTAGGGGACACTTCCCTGATCTTTCTTATTTATAGGAAAATAATATTTTTGCCTCAAGCATTTATATGAGCAGTTTTCAGAAGCTGTTTAAGAAAGCTCAGAATTGCCTCAACAGAGAAGGATGCTCAGCCCCGAAGCAGACGGAAGACATTAAATAACTAGAAATTTCTTAAGAGGATCTTAGAGAAATTCTTAACATGTTCATAGAGAAAATTATGTGGGAGGGGATCTCTGAAGTACTCAAAGCAGAGTTAACTTCAGACTCAGACAGGGCTGTTCAGGGACTTGTCCAGTTTTGAAAATCTCTGAAGATAGAAATTCCACAGTTTCTGGGTGGCCCATTCTAGGGTCTTATCCCCTTATAAGAAACAAGCTGTTGTTTACATTGAGTCAGAATTTTCACTACTGTAATTTATGACTGCTGTCTCTTGTCCTTTTGCTGTGTGCCTCTGAGAAGTGTTTGGGTGTTAAAACTACCAAACACCCAATCACCCTGAAGATTTACTATTAACACACCCATTCACCTTGAAGATTTACTATTACCACACCCAATCATCTTGAAAAAACTGCTTATGAGCACAAGTTTAGATATGACATAATTAAAACAATGCACATATTCTGATGCCGGAATGGTTTTTCCCTTTTCTTTTATACACCTTTTACACAGTTCTGTGTATCCACAAGTATCAGCATGCATACTTGTAACCCTTCACTTATCTAGTGCTTGGTGTTTTGTAAATGTTCTGCAGGCCCTGAGACTGAACACCCCAGAGCTGCAGAGCCAGGGAGACCAAACATTCCTACTATCTCAGGAACCCAAGGTCTCCTAACAGGACAGATTCTGTAAACTAGATCTTAGTCCACCCCAGCCCCATTATTGGGCTCCCTTGTTAGATCTGCTGATGTGTAAAGTCTGTAGCTGGTGTGTGTGATTGACGGGGGGTGTGCATTGCAACACGTATCACCTGGGTGAAGTGGATGCATCCAACAGGATCCTGATTAAAATACTGAGGTAAAGACCCCCAACCCTCTAACCCGTGTCTAGCTTCATTTTCCTAACACCAGGAAAAAGGCACCAATAGATGGCAAAAAAAGACTTCATTTGTGAAGGAAAACAACAGGCTCCCTGTAAATCATGTTGAATTTACCTCACCTGCCAAAAGTAACTCTCCACAGCCAATGCAAATTTTCCAGAAGGTGGTGACACTGCAATAGGCATACACTAGCATAAATAATCTGACAACAGGCCTTATCTGAGTAAATAGGTATCTTGGAGATAGATTATGGGATCTGCCTCTGTCTCTGGTGAAATGAGAGACTTTAGCCTCAACTTCCCTTTTGTGCTCATTCAGCATCCCCATTTTATACACCACCACTGTTGGTTAGACAAGTTGGTTGATTATGCTAGAACATGTATTTGTGTTTCAACTACACTTTCACTGCAATTCAGACTTAATGGAGGAGCCTTAAGGGAGCTGTGTTCCAGTCGAGTGAAGTAACAGATATTCTCATAAGAGGCCTCAGTTTATTTATTTGCAATCTCATTTCCTCTTATATTTTTTCCTTTTTCAACATTCCCTTTCCTACATAGATCTCTATATTTGAAATAATATTGCAACCCTGTCAGCAAAGCTCAAGATGAGACCTCATATGAAGGTCTATTTATTTTACAATAAAATCAATTTCACCGACACTGCCATATCCACACTCCCAAACCCCCCAAGAACGGTGTATCCATGAGCTGTGTCAACTGTCAAACACCAGGTGCCACTTAATGTGCTGCTGGCAGTTTTTACAGGATTCAGATGATGATGCAAAGGGCAAGGTACGCAGACTATCTAGCCTTCTTTGCCACAAAAGCCACTATATTCCTCATGATCTGTTTATCCACTGGTTCTAGCTATGTTTAGCATCTGTGTGTCTACTTTTAAATTACTTTATCTATTTTTCCAGTTACTCTTTAAGCACTCTTTAGCAATTGCAAGGGAATTGAAAATTTATATTCTCTGTATTTTCTGTGTTGTGTCAGCATGAAGACAGAGGTAGCTTCAGCCCCACTACTGACACATGCAGCTGCAGTCTAAATCCTCAGCTGTCATCCCCACCTCCCAAATAGGGTGTTGATGATGCTACTGGACAATCCATGTTACTTGTTTTCTCTGATTCGCAAGTTGTCTACGCAAGTAAGAAAGATTTATTTTCTACCTACCTGATTAAAAAAGGTATCTTTGGATTCTCTGGAACCACAGTTAAAAACACTTCAAGTATTACCTTCCCCAATCCTGCTACAGTACATATAATTATGTCTTAAATCCCAAGATATTCAGATACTATCCTGCTGCAAAGATTGATGATTTCTGAAAGCAGTTAAGACTTCATCAAATGGTAAGCTTTTTTGGGAGTTAACTCTGAACATCTCCTAACAGCAGGAGCTTTTAAATTATTTTTCTTTCTTAATGAAAGCAAATCCACTCCAGATCAAAACGACAAAAACTTAACCTCAGTATTTTTCAAACAATGTTCTTTCTGTAGAGTCTTCGCTGTTAGGCTGGCTAGTTTATTTCAGATCCATTAGATTCATTAACACCTCTAGCCAGAACTGTTTGAATCAACTTTCTCATATTTTTCAATATTGATTTAATTTCTGTGGCATTTAATTTATTCTTCTCAATGATTTTATATAGTATATTTTTTATAACTGTGAGTGAGAGTTAAAGGAAAAAAATCAAAACAACTGGTAAGACAGGAACATGTTTTCGACAGTAAAATATTTGAATAACAATCCTCTGTGTTTGTTAAAAACAGACGGATTGCTTTGTAGCCATCTGTATTATAGGTTCTGCAGGATGTAGAAAATAGTATAAAGAGTAAACTAATCAACTTTGATATCAAGAGATCCCAGATCACAAATTCACTGATGTTGGATCTGTAACAGCACAGTGAAATCTTGTCAATCATTGCACAGCATATTCCAAAAGTGCATATTCAGAGAAGGCTGAAAGAAAATGCATTTTAAAGCTATCTAGTCACCTGAGAGATGCTCATGTGAATTTTGATTTTAAATGTATACAATACATGGAAACATTCAAGATGTTTAAAAGGTACAGGTAAGCCACAGAAAATAAATGGAAGAAACTGTTCTGCAATTATAATGACCACTAAATACTATCACTTGGAGATTTTGATGATCATTTACTATCCACTTTCTGGAATTAACTAGATGTTACGTTTTGACAATTTCCTTTCGAGTTAAGAAGGAAGCAAAATATTTAACATAAAGGTGCTGAGAATCTCTGTAAGTTGATGAGCTCCTTTAAATCTTTACAAGATTTACAAAGGGATCTTTATTCTCCATATTAACAGTGTACTAGCAATACGTTGTCTTACTGCTCCACATTGGCTCCAGAAAATGGGAGAGTGCTCAGGCTGACAGCTCCAATAATACTATTCAATATAAACAGACTGAAAATTATTTTTAGACTGTAGGCTACAGAATTTCATTACATGAACAGTCAGTATATGCCATAGTTTGGTTAAGTCTGGCACAAGAAGCACAGGAAAGCCTCAAAAATCTTTATCTAGGCACTTGTGCCCACAATAAGAATGTTCATTCACAGTACCACTAACAGATATTTATACACCTTTTTTATTTTAATGCATCTACCAGTGCAAGAGGAAGCTGTGGGAGAAATCAAACCAGATTAAGATCTTTTGAGCAATCAAACAAAAATTGCAAATATCAAGCTAAGAACATTTACACTAAATTTAACCGAATGTACACATCAACACAAAAACCTAGAGAAAAAACAATGGTCTGCACCAAAAGTCTAGCAAAAAATAGCCAGTAATAGAGGAAATTAAGTACTTGCAGGGAGTATTTAAAGTGAAATTTTAGATTATGTATACAGACAGAAACATATTAGGAGTAATTTCTTCACTAGAAGGGTTGTCAGGAGGCACTGGAACAGGCTGCCCAGGGAAGTGGTGAAGTCACTATAACTAGGTGTATTAGAAGACATGTGGGTGTGTCAACAGAGAGACATAGTCAGTGGTGGACTTGGCTGTGCTAGGCTAGTGGCTAGACTTGATCTTAAAGGTCTTTTCCAACCAAAATAATTCCATGATACTATGTCAAAATCCAGTATTTTTACTAAATTCAGTAGGAACTTTCAGTCCCCTTATATGAATGATTGCTCCCAAGAGTAGTTTAGAAGGTATTTTATTTTAATCTCCCCAGAAGAAAAATATTAAGGCACAAAGGACAGTTATTTTGTTAAAGAACTACTACTACTACTAAATGGATATCTCTATCCTTTATCAACTGGTTCAATGCTGATGAGCAGTGTTTGTTCAGCACAACACCACATTGTTTCCATGAAGACACATGATAGATGCACTGGAGTGCATCACATTCTGCTTAGTACATATATAGAATTATTATGTCTTGATGTTTCTGTGGTGGGAGGTACCTTCTGAAATAGCTGTGAAGTTCTGCGGGTTAGTCTCCTACCCATTGTTCTAGTGCAATTTGGTTCCATTTGCTGTGTGGTCTCCAGGAAGCCTGACCCCAATGAGTCTTAGAGGACTGTGGGGAAATGAAGTGCTTGCTTTTAATACAATTTATGAATTCTTACGGAGTTTTCAAAACAGAGTGATATAAAATAACTGTCTGAGTTATCACTTCATATTGCACTAATTGTACACAGGGGTTTTTTCCCTTAAATTTTTCTCAACATGCTGAGCCTTTCATACTACTTTCTCCTTGTATTACTGTCATTTGTATTACTCTCACATTTTAATTTCTTTTCAGGTTCTGTTGCAAGTGCAGCTGAGTATAAAGTAACTGAGCCTATGCAAGCCTATGTTTCAGATTGTTGCAGGTTTTATGAAGGTGGATGTGTTATGTCTCAGTTTAATTACACCTAGAAGTCCACAGGTTGCTATTTCTTTTCATACTCATCATCCTACTCAAAGCTTACTGGATAAGTATGACTATAAAAACAAGCTAATTTGTATCCCTAGACCATCACAGCTGAGACCACTAAAATATTCATCCTACTAAGTATTGTACAGACTCCATTTCAGTATAAATACAGAACAGAGTAAAGTTACTTTTATTTTTATACCACTCATTCACAAAAATTAGCAAACATATCTGAACTGGAAGCGACACGGCTATTTAATTAGAGAAGAAAAAATTAATGAAGATAGTACACATAAAAAGTGAATAAACAAATGAAAATAATAAATACAAAGTACAAGTTATGAAAATACCATGAAAAAAATGAAACAGAATGAGATATGATGCTCATAATGCAACTTGAAAATACCTTATAAGACTTCCTAATTAATCCAACACAACTGAGAAGAAAATCACACAAGATAATCTACATTTTCTATCTTGTATAAAAATAATTTGCCCTTCTTAAAAATAGTTCAGTATTTCATAATTTTCCCTCTCCTTTCAGCACTCAATCTTCGAAAGAACAATCTAACTTCTTTGAAAGCTTTTAATAAATTAGGATGACATGCCTTTTTTCCAAGATTGGTCATGGTGGTTTCCTTTCTTTTTCTTCCTGCTGTGTACCTTTTTAATATTATTGTTTGGTTCCCCTGGAAAACTTTAAAGTACATTACACAGAGACCACATGTATCTCAAGTGCTTCTGTACCACCTTTAAAACAAAAACTATCAGAATGGAAATGATTGCCATTTATTTTCAAAATAAGCTGTTCATCAAACTTTTCATGTTTCAAAGCCCATATAATGGAAATCATGAAAAAAGGTGTATTTTGGAGCAGGTATCTTCCTTTTCTGTCATAGAGATTTATTCCTCTACCTATATGGAAATTATAAAGAGGAAAAAATGCTATACTTTGTCCTGCAAAAGGCTGACAACTACTTATTTTGTATGTATGTGTGTGAAAGTGAGGAGAGAACACACAAGACTGGGAGGAGAAATTTATGCAATAGTAGTATGATCCACTTAGCATTCTCTCTTGCTGTGTCCAAAGTAAGTCTGTGAAGCAGGGTCTCATCTTACGTGACAGAAATATTTATCTGTTTTAGAAGAATGTCAGGTTAATATCTGCAATTCTTCTCCAAGCACATTTATAAGACTCTTTCCCCTTCAGTAGTTTATCATTCCTTGACACTTAGTAATAGATCATTCTCTTACAAAAGGGATGCAACTACATGAGTAAAAATGAAGACTTTTGTTAATAGTAAGAAAAATGTAATCATGAATTGAGACTGAGCTGTAAGAAAAATAATTAATTTTGCTACCCTATCAAACCTCTAAAATTTCAGTTAGTTTTTGGACTTTGCTTCAAACCAAAGTTCTGGTTTAGTTTACTTCAAACATTTCTTTTTTTAAACTTTTTACATGTGGTTCAATTCTAAGCAGATTCATTGTAAGCCAGTCATAGAAATTAAACATATTGATCAGAAGTGACTCTCTGTTAGCACATGACAGAAACCTCTGATAGCTCTGATACAGCTTCAGTTCTGTAGTAACTGGAGAAACTCTCTAAGCTGAGCTTTATTCACCATGTTCTGATGCATGCATAGATAAATTTTTAAAAAGACAAGTTTTAATATAAATTAAATTTTAATATAAATCAAGTTTTAATATAAATATTTGAACCTTATTGTTGTTTTACTTAAATTGTTAGAAGATAGGTATTTGGTTCCTGTAGACATGATATGACATCATTGTTGCAACTACATAATTCAGTAAACATACTAGGAGGCCTCTGTTTCACTTAATTTTAAACAACTTCTGTATCAGCTTTATAAGAACTTGCTTGGAATGGCAAATTTACCAGAGTCAATTAAAGTTAATCTTTAATACAGCAATTAAGCCCCCTTAGTGTCTTAAAGAAAATTAAAACCATAGACTGACTGATCCCCAGTATTTAAGGATGTGGATTGAAAATCAGACTCAGAGGCAAGATATCACTTCCCCTTCAAATTCACATCAAGCAAAGGCTTTCCCACTTGGATTCCAAGAGTTCTTGATTCTACCATCAAGTCAATTGTCAATTTATTTCTTCAGGACTTAAGGCTGATTCTTCGTAGGCTAGGAGGATGTTGGAAAAGAAAATGTTTCTGAAACTGGAGGGAACCTGGTTCCTACCTAAAGCATCCCAATAGCATTCAAAGCTTGCAGAAGTTTGCAGCCACTCTGTTCCCAGAGAAACTAGTCAGTATTTAGAGCATTCCAAAGTTCCAAGAAGTTTCTGTACAACACTTTGCAAAAAAACCCAGATACTGATAACTGGATTAAGCTGTTTTTTGAGTTCATAACATGATGGCCTCATATTGAACTCTTCATGACTCTTAAGGTACTCGTAAGGAAGCCAAATGAAGAATCTCCAGGAACTAAAGTTTCTTTGTCTCATGTTGTAACAAAAGAAGTCACATTATGTCATACTTGCCAAGCTCCAATGGAAGGTTTTCGGCCTAATGGAACCAAAAAGCTAGGAGCACAAACAACAGCTCTCCAAGGCCATCAAGACTGTGTAAAGAACTTGCAACCTGTGGTTTTTTGTCAGGGATTTTTGAAATGTTCCCCCGCCCTCTTTTTTGTTTCCCTGGCACATGAATGACAAGAAGTAGACGATTTAAAAGGAATCCTTCTAAAAGAACTACTCTTCCTGCATTTGAAGAAACACTATTGTGTCTCTTCCATAAGGAAGACTATTTAGTAAAAAATTTAGCATTTGGGTTTGCTTTTGTCAGCATTTGAGGCATGTATTGGTCACAAGCACTTTGCCTAGTCACACGAAATGCTAATTAGCTGTCAGGTAGCTGCACAATCTTGGGAATCTCTGTATGGATCACTTCCTCAGAAAACCTGAATGGACTTGAGAGCTCCAAGCTAGTGCCAAGGAATTCACAGATTCACAGTCCGGTTGAAGCAGAAGGTCAGATCCAAAGCTGCAAGGGTTATACAGTACAATTTGCGCTGCCCTGTCTACAGTCTGGCAGGAGCTCTTAGCAATTCAGAAGGAAGAACAAATGGCCTTGATGGGCAGTCAGTTTCAAGTGCTTCTCAATCAAGTGATCTCCCAAGCCTTAGGGGATCGATCATCACACCTCAGATGGCAGAGCAAGGAATGGGTTGATGGCACTGAAATCATTTTCTATGAGGGTTTTCCAAGGTAACGGCTCTCCCATTGTTCCCAAGAGAAGAAAACAACTACAACAACCCTGACACAGCTCAGGATTAACAGTAGTTACAGTTTTCCTTTTAAATTGTTCTTCCCCCCTACAGCAGCAGAACAGAACTACAATGTCTGCAGTGTGTGCAGGACTGAATGCAGTTCTTGCACCTGGGACAGCAGAAATTACTTTGTTGATTTCACATGTGGTCTGGGATCGTCAGGAACAAGACCTCGTTGGATGCAAACACTGTTTCATTCAAAAAGCAGCTACATCCCATTTATGGTCCATGGCTGAGAAACAAGCCCTGTGGTGCCATGTGAAGGCTTCTTGGTGGGCATGGAAACTGGAGTTATTAGCAATGAACATTTTGGTCTGATCTCCTGGGTACCTAAAACCATCTGAAGAAGCATATCTGGAATTGGTTCTTACACGCTGTGGTCTAAAGGGGAGTTTCAGACAAAGTTTAACAGAGAGACCTTCTCATTGTGACAGAGAGTTTAGACAAGACCACCCTGCTTTCTGAACTTCTTTTCAGAGAGAAGTCTAGTGTGGCTGGATCCATTCCTAGTCACAGACTTAATCAACCATTATGTCTAAAGGATTGCATAGGTGTGACTGAACCTTTACATGACTTTGTCCTGCAAGACTGAAGATGGCAAACCAAATACATGTATATGACGTAAATCAGTTATTTTAATTGACGATAGTGATTAGACTAAAAGACTTCAATCAGAACTGTAACTACCAGTAGAGCTCACTATTTGTTAAATCAATAATTTAGAAGCTAGCTTAATAATTGTTAAATGGAGATTGACGTTACTTATCAATACCAATGACCATGGGCAAAGTTACCCTGAGGGGCATCACCATACACGGCAGGCATCTCCACATGCACTCCTAGAAGGACCATGGTATAAGTGCCTAATATAAGAAAAGGAACTGGGCTTTCATAGTATAATGTCATTGACTGTCAAATATATGTTTCTAGGCCAGCTGTGTCAGTTCAGCAGCCTTTAGCTCAGCACTTTTAAATCAATTACAGTATTATCACTTGCTGGTTTCTTTATCAAGATCTTTGTTTGCAGCCTCCTCAACAATTTCAGTTGCTGACATTGCTGAGGAGGCTGTCAGAACACTGTTTTTCACATCCTCAGAATGTTTAGTTTTGGGATGAAGGGCTCAGGCTGGTTTCAGCATTCTTCAAAACCAAAAGCAGCATGAATCCCTTCTCTATCTATCACTGCTATCTTTTACAAATAGGGTAAAGTTTGAGCTAGTTTGAGCCCCACTTAGGCAGAGCATCCTGCTACAGTCAATGACAGCTCAAAGAACAAATACATCCTAGTACCATTGAATCCTTTCAGAAAAATAGCACAACAGCCACTACTGCAAAGCCATTACTTAATACCTTTCCATGATGGAGTATGGCCTATAGCATGTATTCATTCTCTCTGTCTGAAGAGTCATGCATTATTTGATGGTGAACTGTTCAGTAGATGAGGAATTGGTAGGATGCTTCATTCAGAGAATAGTATTCAACAGCTCAGTGTCCAGAAGGAAACTGGTGACAAGTGGTGTCCCTCAAGGACCAATAAGGTGACAAGCACTGATTAATGTCTTCATCAATGCCACAGAGAGCGAGATCAAGAGCACCCTCAGCAAACCAGTAAATGACACCAAGCTGAGTGGTGCAACTGACACAACTAAGGGATACCATCCCTAATGACCTGGAAAAGCTCAACAAGTGGGCCCGTGTAAATCTCATGAGGTTTAACAAGACCAAGTGCAAGGTCCTGCACCTGGGTTGGGGCAACCCCCAGTATCAATTCAGGCTGGGGGATGAAGAGATGGAGAGCAGCCCTGGGGAGAAGGACTTAAGGGTGTTGGTGGATGAAGCTGGATATGACCCAGCCATGTATACTTCCAGTCCAGGAAGCCAAACAGAGTCCTGGGCTGCATCCAACACAGTGTGGGCAGCTGAGGGTATTCTGCCCCTTTGCTTGCTCCACTTTGGTGAGAGCCCAGCTGGAACTCTGCATCCAGCTCTGGGGTCCCAGCACATTAATGACATTGACCTGCTGGAGTGAGTCCAGAGGAGGGATACAGAAATGATCAAAGGGATGAAGTAACTCTGCTGTGAAGGAAGGCTGAAAGATTTGGGATGGCTCAGCCTAAGGAATAGGCCCTGCTGTGGCCTTTCAGTACTTAAGCAAAGGTGGTAGGAAAGACATGGACAGACTTTTTAGCAGTATCTGTAGCAGCTGAATAAGGGCAACGATTATATGCTAAATGACTGGAGATTTAGAGATGGTATGATGCAATTTTTTTGCAATAAGAGTGGTGAAACACTGGCACAGGTTGTCCAGAGAGGTGATAGATGCCTGATCCCTGATCCCTGGAAATACTTAAGGTCAGACTCTGAGCAATCTGATCTAGCTGAAGATGTCTCTGCTCATTGCAGGGGCATCGGACTGCATGACATTTGAATGTCCCTTCTAACCCATATATGACCCTATGCCTATTTTAATTTCGGAAAATTTAGTCAATAACTGCTTATCTCAATAACTGCTTTGTAATATCTCTGTGATACACAAAGCTGGTTACAGATTTTACAATCCTATTTGGATGGTACAGCATTATCAACCCGTACCCTCATCTTTACCCATCTTTATCTGCTACTTCATTGTTTCTCACTCTTGCTCTCTCTCAGAAATCTCTTTCTTTAATTTGCAAATGAATATTCCCTCAGAATCCCAGGACTCTTTTATCATCGGAATTACTGGGGATATAGTCCCTCTGACGAAATTGAGATGTAAAAACAACAAAGGAGTAATTAAAAATATTATTCTTCTCCAGTTCTGCCAAAAGAATTTTAACCAAAGTAATGTATGTCTGTACCTTCACATACCTTTATTTGAATTTCTGTCACAGGCACGAAATTCAGCAATTATGTGATCTGTAAGCGTGACTTAGGAGTTTGGATATTACCCTGCATGTTTGCTACTGTTGAACCAAAAAATCCCAAATGTCTGTTCTTTGAACCAAATCTTCTCTTCCCTAAACTGACTTAATTTCTTGCCAAGCCTTGCTTCAGAAAAAGGCAAGTTTGATTTGCTACGTCAGATCAGCTATTCACACGCTTTCACCATTAAGAAAATTTGTCAGAAAGTAACAATCTTACTGATGTTTCCCATTTTGCTGTCAGCATGACAGTACCAACAGATCTTAGAGGTCTGTGCCTGAATAATTTTAAAAAGTGATCGACTGGGATTTAATGACACTGTATTGTATTTTCACCAATACATATACAGATCATTTTGTTTTGTCCTCTGATGAATGCCTTAGACACATTTTAATCTGAAAATTTCTGGTATAGCTTAACAAATTTCTTCCTTGAGTTCCACTCCATCTAGATCATGTAAACTTCATGAATTTGAAAATACTCCCCGTTAGGATTAGGAAATGCACTACTTTTCTCTTTCCTCTTAGAGGTCCTGGCATTTAACAGTTGAAAAGAAGACGCCTATGGCCTGTCAATTGCTGAACAAGTCTTGATTACTTGCAGTTTTTCCATTACTGCTTCCTCAAGTACTTTCTCAGTCTGCCAGGGGCATGCAGGACAGCCCTTCAAGAGAGGCTGAGAATTTGTAACTATTGCTTTTGTTCACCACAGATTTTGATGGCTTCCCCACCTTTTTTCATGTCCTTATTGTACAGATGAACATTTCAGGGAACCCTTTACATTTTGAAGGAACTTCTCCTTCTTTCACCCAGTAATGCTGCCTCTCTTGAAATGAGAAAACAATTTAATACAAATTGCTTGTATTACTCCTGCTCAGGTGAAATGCTGGTGGGCCTTCTGGCATCTGCACTACACTCTTGACCTCCTTCAGCACCAATCCTGACAGAAATCCAGAAGCGTTTGCACACCGCTCTTGGGCACATGCCGTGATTCCTGGGCATGTCCCGTGCAGGGCCGGGAGCGGGACTCGATGATCCTGGGGGTGCCTTCCAGCACAGGCCATGCTGTGATGCCTCGGTGGCTCTGTGCGCTCACAAAGTGCCGCAGGGTGGCCCGG